>CM040185.1:48617045-48694545 GCA_022606455.1 Callitettix versicolor | reverse complement strand
CTGAAACTAGAAAATGCGAACTCAGGACACCTTCATAAGACAATAATTACGGCACCAAGCTGTCTCGCTAATGTGATAGAAGAGAATTTCCAAAAGTACTATTCTTTACCTTACCATTTTCTAAAAATCTCATTTCACCACAGTAAACAGCATTAAAATCTGCATACACTAGCAATTTATACTTTCAAATTACATCGAAAAAAGTGAAAACAAACCTTGTACGCCGTCAAAAATATTTTTTAATTTTAACGGATTTTGAAAATTCATAATACATTTGAAATGTTCGTCATTTTGAAACTGTTTAACGAATTTTGCTGGTTGACGAACGTAAACACACACACACACACACACACACACACACAAATTTAATGACCCCACAAAACTTAATTTAGCGGTTAGGATCGGTTCTTATTTCAAGATCTCGGATCAAGGTATTACCACCTCGGCAGCTCCAAAAGCTTATTTTTACAATGCTGGCAATTCAAATCAACTTGCTGCGCAATTAACTCTCTTGAACTGTAATTCAGTAGGCTGGAGCTCTCAACGAGTTTTAACAGTCCACTATCAAGCTCATTCAGCTAGTATTTATGGTCTTGGAAGCCAAACACCCTTTACCTCACTCTGACAAGAGCTTCAAAATTATAGATTATGCCACCTGCAGTTTCTCATCCTTCTTGCATAGCACATGATTTCTCAGTGGTACATTCCTATCCTGTTGAGATTCACCTTCAGACCACAGTAGACTGTAATGTGTACCATTGTTCTGAATTGCTCTTTGCCCCTTATCCTTATTGTCGCTCTAACAGCCTCGTAGAGGTACTTTTCTTAAAAGATCTTTACTATTACAATGCCCTGTAAGGTTGTTCCGTCTTTTCTGGTGTTGCTTGTTGACCTCAAACTATTAATAGCAGATCCAGTCAGACACATAAAAAAACCGCTACTGCTGGCTACGATCCAATAACCGTAATGCGAATCCTAGTCCAGCCAACCTCTTCGCCCTTAACGACTATATTCCCTGACATTTAGTGTAAAGTATCCTGGTTTTCTTTCGAGGTTCTCACGACACTTTTAGAGCAGTTTGGACTTTTATTGACAAACACGCAATTCCTTGAATCTACTATCTTACTGTTAATATAAATGCGAATTCATGTTTTCTCATAAGCTAAGTTCAAAGTCTCCCAAACCCAGTCGTTGATTGCGTGACATCTCCGCCTACAATATTGTGCCGTATTCTTCTGTAGTATCAAGACTTTTATACCCCAGTCTCAAACATTACACCCCAGAAACTCTGCCGTCCTTAGTTTTGGAACCACCTGAATACGATATAATATCTACAGAATTTCGCCTCTCGATCGTCCTCCTCGTCTGTTACCTTGAAGGGTTTCGATCGCGAGTGTCTGGTCAGTCCCATTAACAGAATCGGGTCTTTGATCTTTTCTCTCATTCTGGCACGTTTCAAAGTTGAATTTATCCAGGCTACGTTTCAAAGTTGAATTTATCTCCTGCATGCTGTTTTTGGGTTTACGTTTTTTACGCTAACTTTGCGCATGTTAGATTAAAATATTTTTAAAAAATAATGTATTAACAAAACCTTATATTTGAGGCCCAATTTAGTGAAACTTTAAAAGGTATTTATAGACAAAGATGTTTTTTTTTATTAAGATACTATCGCCAAACTAAACTAAACTAAAGCAACTAAAAATATAAAAATAACACTGTGATATAACACAATTATAAAAGTAAACACACGCTACAAAAAAAAAAAAAAAAAATTAATATGAACAGAAATAATATTACGTTTCACTAGTCAAATTATCTTGAATTATTTTTGGTTAAGTTATCAAAGGGTTACCAAACAGAAGTAACTCCAAACTGCATGCTGTAGTTCTTTATATGGCCCCAACCCCACATATGGTCAACCAACATCAGAAACGGTGACTTCAATATGAACAACGGACGAAGTAGATAGATACTAACTTTATTATCAAATCAGTAAAGTAATTTTACTTCCTTAATATTATTTCTGTTCCTATCAAATTAGTTTGTTTACATTTTGTTGTTAATGGGTTTCCTTTTTGTAGTTACTGAAAAAACCGCTTATACAATGCTCAAATTTGTACCTTTAGGCGGACTAACAATGAGAATAGCACAGATGGAAGTTCACGTATTTATTACTATTTTATTCATCAGATACATTAATGCTCTGTGGTTTGGTTTTAAACATGTAGCCTTTAATACGTAAAGCTTAAAATCTTACACCATTTCGTAGTCGACTTGTCTGAAATATAAGAACTGATTCAGTCTCTTTCGTCTACGAACTTGCACTTAAGTTCATACGTTCAAGTTTGAAGTTACAAAACGAATGGTTCAAGATAGAAGCCATTACCGTAACACCTATCCCACGTCTTAATTAGTGATTAATTATGGATGTTAAAAAAACATCATCTTATTTATTTCTTATATTGAAAGTTCAATTACTTTATGTGCACAATGCCAACTTCGACACGTGTTTCACTTTTAACCGCGCGTTGATGTTTCCACTCTGTTGAAGTGACGCAATGACCCAGTGGTGTGATATAATAGATTAAGCATTATTACCGTGTAACCACCGGCATCGCGTGAGCATTAACGTTTCTTTCACAGCCACTGGACCATAACCTCACGGTTCGATGGTTGCATCAAGTGTGGCCAGACGTGGTCTATGTGTTCACAATACGAAGAATATTATTTACACGTTCAACACTACCGTATTAGTTTTATTTGTAAAATATTTTATAAATTTGTAAACTTTTAAGTTAAGTACAAATTAACTTTTAACGCTCTTTGATGCACAATTTACTGTGGAAACTCTCGAATATATGTAGACACGTCTTATTTTGGCTTTTTAATATTTTGTTAGTAATTATTTTTGCAATATTTGAAATTCTATTCACCAGGGTTCCTAGACAATGGAAACGAGCTGAATGAATTCTCGCGTCTGTCTGTCTATCTCTCTGGATGGTAAAATTGTAAAACATTTTATACAAGGTAAAAGCATACCTTTCAACAATGTGACGGATCACTATTAAATTGAAAAAAAGCTGTCTTTAGTGGCCCAAAACGAGGAAAGAGTTTTAGTGCTTTGACAAAAACTATTACGGGTAGTTAAGGGATAGTTAAGAAAATTTTAAGAATATTCTTAAGGAATTCTTAAGGACATTTTTATTAATGTATTGTGAGGTAGAATTAAAACTAGAAGTGATACCAAGTCTTAATAGAAGTAATTATTGCACACATCTCCAATAGTACAAGTTTTTATGTCATTCTCTTTTTGACTTGTAGTGTTAGTAAAATCTGGAAAAATGTGTTAATAAAGTTTGGATCCAAAAAAAGCAAGTGACGTTTCAGATCTTGTTTTCAATATTTTACATATTTTCCTATTTATTGACCTCCAACAAAATCGTCTGTTGAAAAATTCACCAAAAACTTTAGGTCTTTTTTACGCAGGTTAACGTTCTTCGTTGTGAGTTAAAAAAATGTAGAATTCTTACATTTGAAAATGTTTATATTTGAAAACCAATTATATCTCAAAAGCACTTAAATCGTATTCAGTGCAGTCCGCTTCGCGGCGGTACTGATGACATAGGCTACCGCATTTAAATCAGCTGATTCGTTCTTGTTTAAATGCACCGGGACAGTTTGTATTTGAAACAAAGAACCTCAGAATGTGTTTTGAAAGCATGTTTTTGACCGTTTTATTTATACATAATAAGGATTATTATTTCATCCATTTTTGAAATAACGTTGCGAAAAATATTGCGCGTGCGCACACACACACACACACACACACACACACACACACACACACACACACACAAACCACATTAAATTATTTCCTTAAAGGTCGTCAGAAATTAGAGGAAAAAGTCACAGTAACCAATATAAAAAATAGCAGTTTGTCCGTATAAACAATGAAATAAAACAACTCTTTTAGAAGTCAGTGTTTATTATTACTTTTTTATAATTCACCCCAGAACAATATCTTTTTTTAAATTATAAATTTACTATGTTATTACAATTTGAGCAAAATCTGATAAAAGGATTTTGATAAATTGCACCATGTTTTAAGATTTTTGTCTACATTTCCTGAACCCGATGTTTTAACGACACTTACAATTTTTTTATGTAATTATGGTAAAATATTTGAGTAAAATATGATCAAAATAATTTGTTCTTACTTTCACAATTTTAGACGGTAATGCGCTTGCGCGTAACACACACTTTAACAGACGGACAGACATCCAAGTAACAACTTTCAATCGATACAAGACTACTAAAAACGTGTAATAAATTAAAAACTTAAAAAGAAATTTTTTTTAGATAAATATTTTATATATTTCGCATACGGTACTTAAAACGTTAGTTAAAGAACATGTCTTCTGTAAATGAAAATGTTTGTAAATCCTATTATAATTTAAATTTTGTTAAATCAATATTTTTTAAATTGTCTAAAGTTTAGATTTTAATCATACACAAATAAAGTAGGAAACATATTCAAAAGGTGACAGAAAATAAAATTTTAATTTCAATAATAATTTATTTTAAATATTACATTTGAAAAATACCTCATAAAATTTTGAAATATAAGAAAACAATTTTAATAAAATATACTTCATGTAAAAACCCATAGATTTTAGGTACTATAAATTATTAACCACTTATATTTTTAAATTATTTACATGTAAAATGCTTTTAAAGAAAAAATATTTCATAAATTATTTTAGTAACAATAGAAATACTCGTAGTTAAGTAATTTAAATAAATATTTTACAAACTAAACCAATACTGATAAATTCGTTTATGACGTTTTTGGAATGTTAATAAAATTATTTTATATATCACTTGTGCCAGCTAAAGCCTTAATATTAGTTATATGTTTGTAAGATAAGCTACTACGCGCTACATATCACAAATAACAATACAGTTATCTTTTTATTTACAAATTTTAGTTTCGTATAAACAAAACAAAAATACTAAAAATTAACCGAAGATTAAAAAAGAAGGAACTATAAACGCAACAATTAAATTTAACAAAATGCGATGTGCATATTTTTCGGGACTACTAATGTAGTTTTCACATTTTATAAATAACAGTTTATGATTTACCTTTTCCTTTACTATGACCCCACTTTTTACCCTCTTCGTGTCCTTCCTTCTTTCCGTATTTCTCCTTGTGCCCGTGGTGCTCTTCGTGTCCAGAAGCCTCTTTGTGCCCTTTATGCTCGTCATAATGACTACCTTTCTTATGGTGTCCTTTCTTGCCATGGTGATCGGCATGGTGTCCTGCTTTCTTGTGTCCTTTCTTATGGTGTCCACCTTTCTTCGCGCCATGGCCAGCGTGATATCCTCCGTGTTTCTCGTGTTCACCGCCTTCATGGTGTTCGTCATAAAACTCGTGTTTCTTCATGTACTCGTCTTTCTTGTGAATATTGTGCGAACCCTTTGTACTGTGACCTTTTTTATGTTCTCCTGATTCCCCAAACTTGGCTACTTTTTTGCCTTTTTCCGCTTTATGATGGGCTCCGTAATGGCCGCCGGTTTCCTTATGTTTACCCTTTTTCCCTTTATGATCGCTGTATTCTCCTTTGTGCGCTTCTTTATCGTGGTGACCTTTTTCTCCTTTTTCGTATTTATGATATCCCTTATAACCTTTGTCTCCTTTGTGCCCTGAACTAGAATGATGGTCGGAATGGTGATCTTGACCACCTCCCTTTTCGTGTTTTCCACCTCCGCCGGACTTTTTCTTCTTGTGATGCCCAGACGCGGATGACTTTAAATCATCAGAGTAAGCGAATTTTTTCGGTTTTTCTAAAACTTTAATGTAAGTACTTTCTTTCTTTTCGTGTTTCTTTGGTTTTCCTAAAACTATCCTTTTTCTGTTTACATAATTTTCCTTTTTATTGTTGGTGTCCGGTACGATATAAGATTCTAATTCTTTGTTGTGTTTCTTTGGTCTCTTTAAAACCTTTCCTCTCCTTTCGACGTATCTTTCTTTATTACTGTCTATCTTGTCATCCTCTTCACTCTCCTTATCAGCCAGTTCTTCACTAATTTCTACTGGTGACTTTTTCTGCTCCACAGTAACACTTGCTTCAGTTTGTTCTTCGTCTTCCACATAATAATCGTCATCTTCTTCTTCATCATCATCAGGATTTTCGTTTACTGCTTCTTCTTCTTCGCTCCCTCCTCCACCGTCGTCATAAATCTCCTCGTCCTCTTTATCTTCGTTCACAGGAATATTTTGTCTTGTATCCTGACGTACAGACTGTTGCTGATTCTGCTGCTCCTTGCTATGATGCGCTTCAGGCTGTTGTCGGTATTGCTGATACTTGCTATTCTGCACCGGTTGTTGATACTGCTGACTTTTACTCTGTTGAACGACTGGTTGTTGCTGATGTCGCTGCGGCAAGTAATGGTGGGTCTCCTCAATGGCGTACGGATGATGGATATTGGTGACCGTGTTCGTTCTCGATGTTCCGTGACCCCTCGGTTCCGTCGAGGTCGAAAACGAGTATGTCACAGGCCGCGCTATCCTCTGGGAACTCTGAGTATCCAAATCCGAAGATACATTCACCGGATTACCCCGAACAGCACAAGTCACTACACTGTACACTAACATGCATCGTATGGCAAACATTTTACAGACTAAATTGTTTCACTACGATCAAACCATTTATAACCGCCGATGTTTCCTCATTGACATGGTGTTTGGCTCTCGCTTCACGCTCTCCTGGACGCAGACGCTGCTGCTGCAGTCATATAATTATATTATCAACACCAGACACTTCCTTAAATCAAATATAATTATTAAGGAAACTATTCATAAAAACTTTGTAAGAGTGACTGAAGAGGATTAAGGAATCAATAATTTTAGAAAACCGTGCCTGTCGTTCTTGGCCTTTGTAATACCTGCTTGCTAATCACTAAACGCATTTATGCACTCTAAAATGATTGTTTTTTGTTTGTTTCCATTATTGTTTTTTTATACTACTTAAATATTTCTTTATTAATAATAATTGCAATATTTTAAACTACCAGAAATTATGCCATAATTTAAGAATATATGTCTGTGTGTGTGTGTGTGTGTGTGTGTGTGTGTGTGTGTGTTTTGTGTGTTTGGTTCAGCACTAGTACGTTCGCAATATTGGTCCACTATAATTGAAATTTTGCTAAGAATTTATTTAATAATAACTTAAACAAGTAAATTAGCCAGCAAAATAATTTTTGAAAATATAATTTTACGATTTTAATTCAGCGTTACGTCAAGTCTAATTGAAAATTTGAATATTTTAAAAACTAGCAGTTTAAAAAACAGTAGACCGTTCAGTATAATGAATACAGAGCGCTCCACGACACTTCCCACCAATTTAACCGGTAACTATAATGTCTAAAAACAGTTTTACTGGACTAACTTTATTAGAAATTTTATGCTATTTTTCCATGAAGAGGTAAAAATTATGATAGGTTTTACCGTTCAGCCAAAATTATTGGAAGGAACCAGCGACTACAATCATAACGTTAAATCAGAGCCTTCTATATTGAAACGGAAGTAAGTGGGAAAACATCATTCACATTCGCTTTCGGGTTTTATACAAGGTTAGTGTCAAATAAAAATATTATGATTTTTTTACGTAAAGTAACTTCTTCCTTAAACAAACAACATGTAACATTAAGGGTCTACCTGTACTTTTACAGGGCCTGGTTCAGTTTGCAACGTGCACCGCTAGCAAACACAAGTGTCCATGGGCAGTTCAAATTCAGTTTCTAACTAGCATTGCTACCGGTCACAAGTGTCCATGGGCAATTCAAATTCAGTTTCCAACTCGCACCGCCAGCAACCATAGTCTCCGCGATATTTGAAGGTCGCATTGTTCGACGCGATAGTGCATTTTCTTTTCTCTCTACATCTTAACTAAATCCGACAACCAGTTCGGTGCTAATTAAAACACTTTTCCTTTACCAGTCCAGTCTAAGAGTTTCCGTCAGTCAAAGTTTGTATTTTAGTGGCAGTTACCTTCCTGACTGCAGCAACTGATCACCGGCAACTGTACAGTACGCAAGGATATCCCGGACATCTTGCCAGGTAGGTTAGGTAGTGTATAAGATTTTGACTGGTCAAAATTAATACCTGTACTACCAGATTGGTCCTCCGCAGAGGGTGCAGCCTAGGTGATAAAGTTAGTTTTCAGAAGTGATTTTATTGTTTTTTTAATTCCCTTACAACTTAAGCGAGAAAGCTTTATTCCTGTCTCCTGAGGTAAAGGACACGTATTGCCTAGTCACGGTCATTGTCATAGGGAACACAGTCGGTTGCAAACAGCGATAACGTAACAGTCAGAGAAAGTTGCAAACAGCAGACGTGTCACGTACATCGCACCGCGTCCATCTGGAGAGTAAAACAAATTTAGCAATACCCATTGAAGTGTTAAAACTCTGGATGCGGTCCAGGAGGCACGCCATCAACCTCTACTGCGCGCACAAAATCTGGAACAACTTATATAACTTGACTTTATTGGAAGCAGTTTTATATTAGGCGTGTTGGTATGTAGAAAGTATTGTTATAATTGGAAAATGTCAGTTTTTTTTTTAGTATTTGATAGATAGGTTACTTGCATCCAAAAAAGTAGTTAGGCCTACAATCTGCCTCTCTGTGAGTTGTGTTATGCAGAGTTTATTTATTTTTAAATATTCCAAGTACATATTTACTTTTTCATATATATATATATAACATTCGTTTTCAGGTGATTTAAATATAAATATAAATGGTTAGACTTTACTGCTAATCATTTGTATCTGCGTGTGCGTGCGTGTGTGTATGTGTGTGTATATGTATGTGTATGTATGTGCGGTACATGGGTGTATATGTGTATTTTAGTGTTTGTTCGTGTGTGTGTGTGAAAGGTTTGTGACTGTTAAAACATAGATCTGAAGATTTTATTAATATTGGTTTTCAGGTGGTTTAAATAGAAGTAGTTAGACTTGAGTGCTAATTAATCTGTTTTTCATAAACATATATTTCCGTTTTTGCTGTTAATATTTCGTTAATATAATCTGTTTCACTATTGTAAACAAGTACCATGATTGTAGTGTGCATTATTTTTTGTTAACAATATTTCTCGAATATATTTTATAGAACCGCTAATGACGATTTGCGGCGGCGTGAAGGTTTTGTCTTTGACATTTTCTTGCCGTTAGCCTCCGCACTGAAATAGTTATTCAACCCGGAAACAGATTTACGGAACTCTTTAAGTTGCCTCACGATTAATTTAAATGTATTTTCACTGTAGCTAAAAAAATACATTTTCTAGCAAAACAAATTCAAAAATCGTAAAAACAACTTCGACTTTCAATATTCAAACCAATTAAAATAATTTGTGGTGACACAAAAACGTCACGCGCAAGTGTTGAGTTACAAAGAGGGCGGTTTTTGCTTAATGAGATACAAAATAAATAAGGTCAATTTATCATGGGGTCCTGTTACGGAGGTGATCTTGTTATAAAGATAACCTTACACCTTGGTAAGGTAAACACCTTGACTTATATTTTTTTAAAGTGACAACGCAGTCTGTCGAACATTTAGGTTAGAGGGAGGTCTTTTAGTAACCCGATATACGGGGTAGTATTCGGAAGGAAAAGTAATTACGTTTTTTTGTGGTGATAATTCTACTGATTTGGTTTATAAATATTTATTACCCTAAGTCGTGTTGGTGAACATGTCTTGTATTAAGGGGACTCGGTGAATATGTTAAAAAATAAATTTTATCAACAGATTAAATCAACACGGCAGATTTGCAACATCAATTGCCATTGAATCATCTACCATCACTAAAATAATTAAAAACACCGAATTTGGAAGACGTCTTTGCAGATTGTCTAACTCGATACAACCGCTAAAACACACATTACATTATTTAATCCATCAAACAGTCTTAAGTAAAAAAAATTCTTTAATATATACAGCGAAGATGCAGTCGATACGGTCTACAAAATGTACAAGATATACGAGGCACTCCCGGCCTCCATCTTGAGTTAGGCAGGCTAATGGTGATGTCCTCGGAGTGCCATTACTCCCATTAGCAAGTCGCTCGAGTATTGCCATTCAAGTTACATGACTTCTGTCACTTATTGCCCTAATCCCCAAGCACACATGTGTACTGCTTACTGCTAACGCGTTCATAAGCTCTTGTCACTTAATGGTAATGCAAGCATTATGTGCTTGTGAAACAACTCCATCATCACGCTAATAAAGTAAAGCGATACGCAACTGTCTCGCTCATTTTTAAACAAACATTTTCATATTATCAATAATATCTCAATAAAAAAAATACTGTAAACTCAGACTTTGAAAAAAATGTAATATATTTGAAATAACCTTTTCAGCAACTTTAAGTTTTGATATGGACGTAAATAGTGTAAAGATATATAAGTCTGTGTTTGTATGTTGTCTTAGATCTCTATTTTCTGGCAGAGGCAGCTGAATTGAGCAGCTGATTGGCTTAGCGATCCCACCATCTCTACTAATCTCACTCATCTACTCAAGACACACACACACACACACACACACACACACACACACACACACACACACACACACACACACACACACACACACACACACACACACACACACACACACACACACACACACACACACACACACACACACACACACACACACACACACACACACACACACACACACACACACACACACACACACACACACACACACACACACACACACACACACACACACACACACACACACACACACACACACACACACACACACACACACACACACACACAGTGTCGAGGTTCTCCCGACACTTCCAGAATTAAGTATATCAGTATAGAACTACATTTTTGAGTAAATGAGTTGTTTTGGCGTGTGTGTAAAGTGTATGAGTTTTTTTATTTATACTTTTATATCAGAGGCAGAACTAATTATTTTTTATTGTATGAAGCAGAGTTGTTGTTTTTGTGTTTTGTTTTTCTTTAAGTTTAAACACAGTGTTAGTTTTGTTTGTATTTTTATTTACTGTAGCAAATTACCGTTTTTTGTTTTTTTTTCAGCACACACATACAGACTGTGGCCTAAGAGGGTACTTTTATATTTATGTATCTAATATTTTTAAGTGGTTATTTGTTATTAATTTCATTTATTTTAGTTATTATTATTATCTAATAATATTATTTAATAGAATATTACACTTTTACTATGAAATTTATAATTATAATTTTTTGAAAATATAGTTGTTTTTATTTTTTGTTATATTACAGTTTTATCTAAGCTTTGGTTTTACTTGTATCTTATTGGTGGATAAAGATAGCAATAGTAACCATAGAAAGTCATTCATTCTTTCATTCAGTATGTGAATGAAAAAAGTGTTTCTTTGCTTTTATAAAATCAATAAATCAAAAATACAGAATAAACTTTTAGAGTTACTAATCGTTAGAAATATGAAGAGGGCTGAAGGAGCAGGTTGGCGGCAAGAGGTCCGTAGTTTTAAAAATAAAACAAAAAAATTAATATTACCAGTGCTGTCTGAAATACTCCACCCTTCTACGTGCAGGGAATATTACTTCCTTTAGCGCTAATGCTGATCTAGTCAAGACGTTTTATACGAAACGATTATCGTGAGCAGTTACATTTAATACTAAACTGAGAGGTGAATTACCACTTAAAGGCCTTTAACTCGAGTGCAAATGAAGGCCGTACAACCGATTTGCATTTAAAGCCAAGCAATTCGGTCTAACTGTCGATCAGGGAATCATAACCGAACTGGTAATGTCCGATAGAGGCGCCAGCTAATGTAAGATAGGCGTCTTAGCGCAATGCTGTAATTAGGTGTGTGGGTATTTAGAATTACAATTTTCCGTCTTTAGCTCCTATGGTTTGTAAAACAAAATCCTGTATGAAGTATTGCAGGTTTATGTTGCTTTTAACTATATGTATACACACACACACACGAATGGACTCGGTGGTCGATATGGCTATAGCACCAGTCAGTCTGCACATCAGTCTAAGAGACTCCTTTCCCTGGTACTCGGTGTAAAGTAACCTGGTTTTCCAAGAACAAACCGTTGAGGTTCTCCCGACACTACGAAACCAGTTTCGACTGGATTATAAGATCCACAAGCGTTATAATTGCTGTCTGACTGAGTTCGAGTCTTCTTATAAGCTGTCTCAAATTTCCCCAAATTTGGCATTAATGGCCATTACCTTTTCCTTGACTATTATGGCGTACTGACCCAGGATATCAAGTGGTTTAACCTCTGGTATCAGAAAACAAATCCGAGCACGTCCTTTGTTTTGAATCCATGTGTGAGATACTACGAAAGATCTCTAGAATATATCACAATTCGATCTTCAGTGCAATTTTTCTTTACTATTTTACTATTATCACAGCTAAATTCTGCTGAATTAACATTTTATATTAATTTTCATTTAATATTCGATAACAAAAAAACTCTGTCCGCATTCGATATTTTTCGAAATCCTATGTTGACAATAAAAATTTAAAAACTTAATCGTTAATTTACGTAAATTTTAAATGAATTTATTATAGCACAAACAAATTTTCAAAAAGTGTAGTGTAAAAAATTTAGCAATTTAAAAACGATCGTAGTTTAAATTTGCACTTTAAAGATATTTTTGTGACGAAATTTGCTTCAATCACGTTAGCAAGATAACGTTGTACCGTTATCATTCCACTTGTGTTTCATCTACTGAATCTGCGACGTCTCTGAATTGCTCACCTTAACATTCTTAACAATTACTCCCGTTGATTCACTCTTACCGCTATGATCCCTTGACCTCAGTAGTCTAAATTAGTATTTAAAATTTTTAATGTTTTTGATGTAAAAATAAACAGCGGTAAAGTGGTCCATAACTTTCTAATCGTGGTCCATAAGTTGGTCCCGATGATCACTCCGTAATCTCTCTTAAGACAGATCTCTCTTGACCAAGTGTTTTTTAATCGTTGTCTGTCCACTTTCCCAATGTTTTAAGTGCATACGTGTTCCTGTTACTGACTAAGAAAGTGGTGTCTGGATAACCTCAGTACGATCAGAAACCCGATTCTGTTGAGGGAAAATGGAAGGATATAACATTCCCCCTCGAAACATTCAGTCCTTTTGTACATTTCATTGTGGAAAATATTGTCTTTCTTAAATATAGGCTACTTTTATTTAGTATTAAATTACGTTATTTTCTGAAATATGCTCCAATCACGTCACCGAGACAGCTTTTTGTCGAGATTATTTTTTATGTTTTTATTTTCGAAGGCAGACGAAGGAAGATTTCACTTTAAAAACTTTTCGAAAAACCAGAGTTTCGTTACGAATTATGCAATCAGTTTTTAAACACAGTTTTTAAAGACACGGTTTAAAAACTTAAGAAACACATTTTATGGACATTGACTCCGTTTTAAATACTATAAATTTGTTATAAACATGTTTGTATATTATTTGCGTGCTACGTATTAATAAACTCCACTCTACGTACTTTTGTTTGAATAGTTAAAGTGCATTATTTATAACCAATGTTTCGTTTTATAAACACTTAAAACTTATAACTAAGAAAATGTTTCAACGTAGTTACTCGCTAAATCTGAAAAGTTTAACAATATAAAATCATGAAGGCATTCTGTATTCAGATGCTTGAAGATGTTGTGTCCCTTTAAAGACTTCCGCCCATGGGAAATCATTTCCGCGACGAATTCCGGTTCCTCTGGGGACTCTTGTTATCATAAATAGCCTTCACAAGTTGGTTCTTCAGCGGTTCTCTGCCGTAACTTTATCCTTTATCGCGAAACAAACACACTTTTAATGCTTCTAAACTGTTCTCTTTCATTTTACATTCAATATTTACTTGAAGTAATTCCAAACTTTTGACTTTTTTTCATTTCATGATAAAATTTAAATAAGAAAATTATTTAGATGTATCAAACACACTTTCGTCATTTTAAGTTTTGACAGTCTACATTTAAAAAAAATTTAATTAACTTCGATTGTCAAAACGTATTATTTTACTAGAGTATAATAGCATACTTGGCATACAATGATAGCTTTTGAAAATGCAGGTAGTCTGAAACTAAAGTAATGTTTACAAAGCTAGCGAAGGACCACTTTTGATAAAAAATTCTTTACAACAATTAACTCTACAAGGTACCTCATATGCTGTCTAAACATTGGTTTCTTTTGACCAAAAGTTCTTTCTAATTGTGGTATATAAGTTCATCACGATGGTCACTCCGTATTCTCTTTAAAGACTGATCTTTCTGGACCGACCCTTCTTTCTAATCGTGGCTTATAAGGTCATCACGATGGTCACTCCGTATGCTCTCTAAAGACTGATCACTTTTGACCAAGTGTTTTTTTTATTCGTGGTATCTAAGTTGATCCTTTTGGTAACTCCGTATTCTCTCTAAAGACTGATTTCTTTGGACTAAGTGTTCTTTCTAATCGTGGTTTACAAATTCATCACGATGATCTCTCCGTATGTTCTCTCCATATGTTCTGTATTTCTTTTGATGAAGCGTTCTTTCTAATCGTGGTCCATAAGTTGATCCCGATGATCACTCCAAGAGAGACAGTTCTCTCTTGACCAAGTGTTTTTTAAATCGTTGTCTGTCCACTTTCCCAATGTTTTAAGTGGTATGTAAATGTCCAAGTGTTCTTTATAATTGTCGTTTTCTGAGCTCTCTGGTGGTATGTGTTAGCCCATGTGTAATTTCTAATCGTGTTGATCTTAATGGTCACTCCACCCAAACAGTGAGTGAACCTTCAAGTTCGATGACTGGACTTAGGTTAACAAAATTCCCATACTTAACCGTGATCCTTTCCTTACTTGAAACTCTTTGGTTCTTCGCCATTAATTATGACCCTTCAATGAACTAGCACTATCATTTACCCTTAAATTTACCTTGCTGAACAAGTCTTTTTATTACCCATTTATACCAATAGGCCTATATTTATACGTTTCCATTATCAAATATACAATAATCTTTGTGAATTTTTGTTTGTATTTTAAGTGATAATTGTTATATTTTTGTAAATTATGAAGCAGTACATATAGTTTGTAATAAATTCAACAAGAATAACAAATTAATATGCACAATGCAGTTTTCCTGTCCTTGTATCCTAGCTGACTAGGATAATGACATAATGGTCTCTGAGGACATACAGTATATATTAACCGAGACCTGCTTTTGTCTGAAGGAAATAGTGTTCAGATAAGTAGATTTATATTGTAGACAAGGTGTAAAATAAAATATTTTGTTAACTACTTTGTTGAAAAGCTCTTGGATTAATCATAACAACTATTAAATTAATGTTTGTGACGTGTGTTTTCAATGTTTTGTATCGCTTTGTGAAGACTTCTAAAAAGGGATTTAATATTGTGTATTACGACCTGAAGATGAAACAGTAGAGTTTCGAAACCGCTGTAGCCTTTACGAGGTGAGTAAATAGACGGAAAAATAAGTCATAATCCTAATTATTAAATTAGCGTATATATAGGGGTGACAGTAGAGGTGGTAAAGACATTGGTCAATCTACTCCACATCTGATCTTGTGCACATCAAGTCAAAGGTTCGAGTCTGTAGTTATTGTCTTAAGTTCACCCTTTTCTGTTAACACCGTCTTTTCGCCATTATTAATCTGATAGACATAAAGTATGAATGTGTTTGAAGAAAGAAAAAACATACAACTTTCGAAATTGAGGTACAATTTTATTCAAACGTACGATAGAAGTAGATTTTGGTAACTGCTTTAAGACATTCTTTACCCAATAAAATCTTTTAAAACGATTCAAAATGGCGGTTACCCAACATTTTTCAAGAACAATGTTTTTTGCTAGCAAATTGTACTACTTGTAGCACAGAAGCATAATTTGAAACATATTTGATGCCCAAACATGAGACCAATTTTGAATCGAATCTTAATTTGATTTATTTTGACAAATCGGAAAATCGACTAATTTTGACTGCGAAGAACGAATTGTTCTTTTTTGACTGCGTAAAAACTTAAAGTTTTTTATAATTTTTTCTTGTTTTCGTTGAGCTTCACAATAAAAAAGATATACAATATATCGCTAAATTATAACCACTTCCTTTCGTTTTTATCTAAATTTGGTTTATATAGGCTATGTTTCGTCAAAATAAGTCGGAGACATGAAAACTTGAACTTTTGTAGAGGACTGTATTAACTGTTATTGTTATCACTTCTAGTTTCAAATATCACATTAAGTTAAATATAATTTAAAACATAATTTTTGATTTTTTACCTTTAAGCTTATGCCTTTAAGGAACTCTCTATCTTCCTTTGATGATTTTTTTCTGAAAACCCTATATTTTCCCGTGATTCTTTACCTGTAAGCGAAGACAGATAGATGAAATGTAAGTGTGTGGTGTTAAATTATTATTTTCAATTTAAATAAATTCTAATTTATTTAATTTTCAATTATCATAATTGCAATGATGTAGTTATATATTCAAATTAGTATAAAAGGAAAAAAGTTATTATTTTAACACGTAGTTTTTGGTCCTTAGTTTTTTCATTGAGTATAAAATACTGCCACCATTATAAAAAGCGAGCCTGATATTAGCGGCTTAAGTCCAAGTAATTGGACTTTCAGTCACTACGAACGCTGCAAGGACAGGGAGTGGAGAGGTTTGAGAAAATAGGCAGTACTAATATCTATTTAACTATAGTTGAATACTTTGCCACAAGATGCCACCAGCAGCGAGCGCTCACATATCTATAATAAGTGTTATCATTCTAGTACGTTTATGTTCAATGTCTACGGATCATAAAAATATCGTATTTTGATAAATGAGAAACTAAACACTTGCTACTAACAGTTTGAACAGAGTGTCGAGTCGTAACAAAGGAACGAGTTAAACAGGGGATGGGAAGGGGTTGATTGATGTATTTAATTGAGTCTAGAGAGATTTATTCCAAGACGCCTTGCTACACCTGCTTCTTCGTCTCTGGCTTCCATAGACTGAACAATAAACTGCTGCGACATATTGGGTCCTGTGTCAACTTTTACGGCTGCAAATCTATCTTACTTACATGTTATAGCTATACAACCGATAAACAATTAAAGAGGCCGTGGACCCTGTAGGCCATATTGAATCGATTCCCTATAACACATTTTTAAGATAAAATTATATTTGATATTTCATTTTAAAAGTCTTCTGTATACGGTTATTTTTTTAAAAGATCTTTGCTATATACTTAAGAACAAAAAATACAACACATTTTACAAAAGCTTATCGCACACGATACATTTCAAAATGAATGATCTTCAACTATTTAAGGTTTTCCTAGCTAAGTACAAAATTTTTGTACTTGTAACTTTATAGTTTACAAAACTATACAAAAATCGGTTTTTAAATTGACAATGAGCTATTAGAACGCTCATCATAGTAATACCCAGACAAGGGACCTTGAAATGAGCGTCGATTCTGCGTTCTACTAGATCACGTGTGTTCTGTGTGTGTGTGTGTGTGTGTGTGTGTGTGTGTGTGTGTGTGTGTGTGTGTGTGTGTGTGTGTGTGTGTGTGTGTGTGTGTGTGTGTGTGTGTGTGTGTGTGTGTGTCTGTGTCTGTCGTTTACAATTTTGGTACGATTTGATTAGCACACAAAAATCGACCACGGTAATAGCTTGTACAAGTTCGTTAACGAGCAAAATTCTTTCAACAGTTTTAAAATGGCGGCCATTTCAATTCTTTAAAAAAATAATAACTCTTTTATCTCGCCTTTTTTTGCAGATGTGACTCCACTATCGTAATAAGCGTTAAAAGCAGCGTAAATTATCTTTTTGTATTTTTAAAATTTATTGAAATCAGTAAATATATTGACAGCGGTCATTGTTGATTCTTTTTCAATTGAATTTGAAAGTTTAAAATATAATATACGTAGCTTTAAATGCTGATTATGATGGTGAATTAGGAATTTCAAAAAGAGTTAACCAAAGAAATAGAAATGTTGGAAATTTGCTTCTATCACGTCAGCGAGACAGCTGCGTGCCTTGATATTGTTTTTCCAACCTTTAATATGTTCTTCTGAAACGGATTGTTATTTTTTTTTTTTTTTTTGTGGAAGAAATAGATGTGGAATTATGTTTGCTGCAAATTGTATGAATCTTCAATTGAAAACTAATTAGTAATGTCTGCATATTGTGCAATAGATATTTAAAAACATGACTGTAAATTTGTTAATATGTATGCATGAGTTCAAATATCGATCTTTTCTAAATCGTTTAATATTATAATTACATAAATGATACCTTTTTGTAACCTTACTCGTGTGATTTCATGACTAAGGTGTAAGGTTATTTTTAATAAGGCGATAACAAAGTGATATATAGTGCCCTGTCTACTTTGTACGTATCACATTAATTATCGAAAGGACGTGTGACTGACTGGGTCACAACCCTTTCTGCATAACTTTCCTCAAGTGCATAACACACAAACTAGCAGCTAGATTAAGCAACTCCTCCCGTCTCGGCTAAACAATAAGTTTTACTCGCAGCTGTCTCGCTCAAATGACTTAAGCAAATTTCCAAAAATATTTTACCCATTTTTATAAAATCTTATTTCAAGATCGAAATCAGCAAAACCTACGTCACTAGCGTTACACTGAAAACACGAAAACGGACCCTGACCGCCGTTAAGTTAAATTTTTTAATTAATTTTTAATTTCATTGTTATTTTGGAGATTAAAATGCTAATTCCTACAGTTTTTTTTACGATTGTGATGTTAGGATTTCGGGATCTCGCCTAACTCGGGTCCTGTAAAGAATCAACTATCGGTGATTCAACAAAGCCCTTTAATTTAATTAATTACATTACAGTATTCTTATGTTGTCGCCGCTATAAGTACAGTTAATAACAACACCAAGAATGAACATATTGGTATTACTCTATCAAAACATTTTCTCTGAAATATGTCCCAAGATCCTCAAACCTGTGCCCCAATTTGTTTAAACTTAAAAGAGAAAATGGAAAGAAGTGTACGCAAAAACTGTCTACTTACTTTGACTGCCCATTTGTTGTTCCCCTTTACCGCCTGACTAGAATGTCCTCTTGGAGCTGGAATGTCCTGACGTACAGTTGTCCTACTGACCTTCTGGTCCCCTCAGAATCTACTGTCTACGTCCTACGTCTTCCCCACGATTTTTATATAAACTGCTGTTCTACATATCTTATTGTTTATTGCAACAGGCAGTATGTCAGCAGTTTTGTAATTTGTCTGCGTCTTTGTCGACAGTATTTTCATTCTTTGGCTGTGAGCTCATTACAATAATTAAAACTAATTATTAAAACTACAATTTTCAATTCTTAACAGTGAAGTCAGATTTTCGTAAATATTTCAGAAAATAAGCCTACGAATTTTGAAAAGTATGAAACGGCAGCCAGTTTGAAATTGGTTTTGCTGGTTAACGAATTTTCCCAAACTATCATAAAAACCGATTTTTGTGCCAAGTTTGAATAAAATCGGAACAAAATTACGAACGTGAATTTGCTTAACGTTATTATATGTACCACATAAAACCTGTTCTGTACATCAGGATCGGTGCTCATTTCATGGATCCAGGTTTGAGTCTTACCATGACTACTTCCAGATATTTGCTATTTTTTTTTTAATACTTTCCCGTGTGGTTAAAAGTTTGACGAATACAGGCACTATAAAGCATCTTCTCCGTGTGAGGTTCTTCATGTGATTAAACAAAAATAAACACGCCACGATGAGCCCCGCTTTGTTTACCGGTATGGCGACGTCATCACTCCAAAGTCCAGTACTTGCACGTACTGTTACGTGATCAAACATTGTTGTCTGGTGTGACAAAAGTGAGATTATAAGAGACATGTGTTCCCAGTGCCTGACCAACATATGAGGTTATCAAATATAACGGTGGAATAACAAGAATACCTTGTTACTTATTCACAATAAATTGAAAATTATAACTAATTTATTTTCAGTATTTGACCCATCAACAGGAATAATATCACTGCACAAACACTGCAATAAAATGAAAAAATAACTGTTATTTTGTAGATTATGAAATATAACGTTGGCATAACACGAATACATATTCATAACATATTCATAAACACTGCAATAAAATGAAAAAAATAACTGTTATTTTGTAACGTGATCAAACATTGTTATCGGGCGTTACAAAACATCGTTATCTGGCGTTATCTGAGATCATCAAATATAACGGTGGTATATCACGAATACCTTCTAAGATATTCATAAACACTGCAATAAAATGAATAAATTAATTGTTATTACCACAGCGAATTTCCATTAGACAATTTTTAAACCATCATGGTTAAGAGCCAGATCAAAGGCGATTTTTGTGACCATTGCTACTACGGTCAAAACCTATTGGTACGGTGTAACTAAGCCCCTTGGATTCTAATGCTTTTGATTGGGTTTCTCAAAGAGTTTAGCAGTCCACCGACTAGTTCATTCAGCTGTAGCTCTTCAGGCATCTAGAGCACAAAATCCCTTTCATCCTTTTGACAAGAATTTCACAGTCATAGATTATACGGTTGGCAGTTTCCCCTTCCTTCCTGCGTGATATAAATACGGTTTCTCCGTGGTAGGCCTATATTTCTATCTTGTGCAGATGCAATCTCAAACTACAGTGCCACGAGATCAGTTTAAAGGTTTTCTAATTTACCCTGTACACTTTCTTTAAGTGTACCCGGAAGAATATTTTCCAGAATACGCTTACTATGTGAATACCTTCTAAGGTTATCCCATCGTTCATTTTGAATTTGGAGTGATAAACCCGGCCTTACGATAAACCAAACAACGTGCCATCTTGTCTTTTTCTAGAGCTTTCTATCAAAGCTCCACGTTACAGTGCGTTCTCGTGCAAGTTAACAGCTGATTGCCTAAACTGTCCTTTAGTACCAGGGGATTCTGTGGCTAAAGTGAAATCCTTAAGGTCGAAGGTATAAAGATAAAGAAATAATATACTCGTGCTATTAAAGTAATC
Source organism: Callitettix versicolor (assembly GCA_022606455.1). Lineage (NCBI taxonomy): Eukaryota > Metazoa > Arthropoda > Insecta > Hemiptera > Cercopidae > Callitettix > Callitettix versicolor. The sequence continues at coordinate 48,673,478 of CM040185.1, read as the reverse complement.
TTTACTGAATTATTGGCTATATCTGTTCACTGTTGCGAATTCACGCTTTTTCAGATTTGTCCAGCCATTTGCCAATCTGTTCGTTCAGTTCTATACGGAAATGCGTCCTGTCTTCTTCGTCTTCCTCCACTAATACGAACATGAAATCGTTGTGTCCAAACTGTGGGTCGGGCACCTTGTACACTTCAACCACGTTTGGCAACATTCCTTTGATTCGGGTTATATCCTGGAGACAAGGAAACACTATTAGTAACTTCCAAATAGGGTAATAAAACGATCAAAATTGTTTCTTAAACTAGATTAAACATATTTAACAAAAGAAGAATGGAACAAAGTATATGTTATTCTAAATTTCCGAAATCGGACATCGCCCGGAAAGTTTACCCTCTCCGCGGATTTCGAATGTGATTTTAGTCGTTACGCGAAATGATCGTTTATTTCATTCAATGGGCAATTTAAAATACTCAGTGTGGAATGAGGGAGATTCCTAAATTTCAATTTGATTTTACCCGTTTAAACTAATATTAAAGCAGAATTAAAAAGAAAGATCAAACGTTTCTGTAAAACTACCCCTAATGAATTTATCGGTGAGTAAAATAGGTGGTGTTCAACTGAAACGCAATGGAAAAATTAAAGGACACATATTAATTTTTATAAAAAAACACTTAAAGAAGGAAATCATTGTGCAAACTTTAAAAGAATATCTGCATTTAGAATAGAATTGTAAAAACACATAGGCTATGCATTGAAATATGATAACAACAATACATGAACAGAAGCTAAGAAGGTTAGCTTAATTTTAACCCACTACTTACAAACTATATTTAAAAAAACATACGGAGATTCAAAATTAAAATTACACGGCAACCTCTCGGGAGCTGATTCTATACCAAAAATATAAAAATAGTACATCTCTTATAAAAATATGTCCGAAAACTCCTTATGTTTCCACTACTTGCAATTTTTTATAAACATATATTTATCTCTAGAACGGCTCAATAAATGAAACTCAAACATAGCATGTTTTTTACCTGGAAGATAATACCTAATGGAAAAAGAAAACAAACTCCATAAATTAGTCCGTTTCAAAATAAAGCGCTTTTAAAATTTTTAAACTAAAATAACTAGTAACGGTAAATTTTAATGAGAAATATCAAAATACTTTTTTGTATGGCTTTTAATTTCTTTTTAAATTGAGTAATTTTCAAAACTATGGACGAAGTACAGCAGCAATGCTGCCGAAATTGGTCTGTCAGTTCGCGATATACCTATGCAATATCGTAAGGAGTATTCTAAGTTCGAATTGTATTATATTAGATATAAAATATTTTGTAAAAAAATGGCGTCCATTGGGAAAATAAAGCTTTTTAGGAATGTATATACGATTATTTCCATCTTTTCGGGCATATAATCAGCTTCCGTAAAGCCTTGATTTATTCTGTACATGAGAACATGTATTAAAACTTTTAACCCTGTACTGATGTTGTGGATGGGATCTGCATAGAGTTTATCGGACCCAAGCCATCTTTAGGGGTTCCTATCGTTGGTCGAGTCTGTTGTCAATAGGTATATTAGTAAGCAACACCAGGCAATATGGAATAACCTTTATGGGCATTCGCATAGCAAGCGCCTTGGGTAAGGTTCCTCACGGAGGACTTAGGCGGTAAAAGTCTTGGGCAGAGCACAATTTAGGAAAATCATGGAGCTCATTACTGGGCACTGTTGTCTGAGGGTGTACATGAACAAGGTAGGTACGTACAACGAAGAAACCCTGTGTAGGTTACGAATTAAAGAGGAGGAAACTGCAGGACACAAATTTATGATTGTCAGGCTCTTGTTAGCAGGAGGCTAAAGATTCCAGGACCTCCAGCAGGATGAGCTAATCAGTGGATTGTTGGAACCTACTAAAGGCTCCAATCTGCTGAACTAGTACTTAAGAGGTTTAGTTGCACAAGGGGTCTGGGGTTTTATAACCCCTTCCTCTAGTGTTTAATCTAATCTAGTCTAATCTGCTGGATAAACCTGCATCCCCATTGTAACTAACAATTGTACTGATCTTCATTCATTTATTGTACTAGTTACAAGCATTACTTACAGTTATATAGTAAGTGTTCTATTTGCTTTATTTTTGTATTAACTTAACAATCAGTAATGATTAAGCAGATAATTGTTTATTATTTGGCAATTACAAGCACATGTTTTCGTCATTTAAACATATTGCTAATTTATTTATTTTTTATAAAACATTTTATAAATTCATTTACTTACGTCTGCATGTAAAAATATGTCATCATTTCCGTAGACTAATATCGACGGGGCGGTCACAAGGCTCAAGTTGTAGACGGGTGGGGTCGCAGTTTTGTACATAGCTTTGTTGGCACTTTCGGACCCCAAATCGTACTGCCTGAAAGTATCTGTACCAAGTAAAAACATTTAAATAATTTTTTTTTCAATCATACAACTTAATGAAGACGGTATTTATCAGTTTGTTTGAAAAAATATACCATTAGACGGTTGTTATGTTAGGGCACAGATCCGGGGTCTTGAAATGAGCGCCGTACCACATTTATAGATTTCTTTTTGAACTGTGTGTTTTAACACTCTCTCGTTTGCAATAACTATGGTCCATTTTCGTTCATAGTCGCGCAGAAGTCAATTTTGGCTATGGCTTAGACGTGTAGTTGTCCAGAAAAATCCGTTCAAGAGTTTCAAAATGGCGGTCATTTCAAATCTCACAGTCTTTTAACTTTTTTAAATTCAAATGATATTTTGAAAATCTGATTTATCATAGACATTAGAGATTCCTGATTCGATTTCAACATCGGTCTAAAAGCCAGCCCAGCTATGTATTTGCTCCAGTTATATTGATGTGTATTTGCTCAGTTACACAGCTATGTATTGCTCCAGTTACGTAGCTGTGTGTTTGCTCCAGTTATATAGCTGTGTATTTGCTCCAGTTACATAGCTATGTATTTGTTCCAGTTATATAGCTATGTATTAGCTCCAGTTATACAGCTATGTATTTGCTCCAGTTATATAGCTATGTATTTGCTCCAGTTATATAGCTATGTATTAGCTCCAGTTACATAGCTATGTATTTGCTCCAGTTACATAACTGTGTATATGCTCCAGTTATATAGCTATGTATTTGCTCCAGTTGTATAGCTATGTATTTGCTGCAGTTATATAGCTGTATATTTGCTCCAGTTACAAAGCTATGTATTTGCTCCAGTTATATAGCTATGTATTTGCTTCAGTTACATAGCTGTGTATTTTCTCCAGTTACGTAGCTATGTATTTGCTCCAGTTACATAGCTATGTATAAGCTCCAGTTACATAGCTATGTATTTGCTTCAGTTACATTGCTGTGTATTAGCTCCAGTTACATAGCTATGTATGAGCTCCAGATACATAGCCAATTAGCTCCAGTTACGCAGCTTTGTATGAGCTCCAGATACATAGCCAATTAGCTCCAGTTACATAGCTATGTATGAGCTCCAGTTACATAGCCAATTAGCTCCAGTTACGCAGCTTTGTATGAGCTCCAGTTACATAGCCAATTATCTCCAGTTACGCATCCTTTGTATGAGCTCCAGTTACATAACTATGTATGAGCTTCAGTTACATAGCTATGTACTAGCTTCAGTTACATAGCTATGTATGAGTTCCAGTTACATAGCTATGTATGAGCTCCAGTTACATAGCTATGTATGAGCTCCAGTTACATAGCCAATTATCTCCAGTTACGTAGCTATGTATGAGCTCCAGTTACATAGCTATGTATGAGCTCCAGTTACATAGCCAATTAGCTCCAGTTACGTAGCTATGTATGAGCTTCCAGTTACATAGCTATGTATGAGCTCCAGTTACATAGCCAATTAGCTCCAGTTACGCAGCTTTGTATGAGCTCCAGTTACATAGCCAATTAGCTCCAGTTACGCATCTTTGTATGAGCTCCAGTTACATAACTATGTATGAGCTTCAGTTACATAGCAAAATACTAGCTTCAGTTACATAGCTATGTATGAGCTTCAGTTACATAGCTATGTATGAGCTCCAGTTACATAGCCAATTAACTCCAGTTACGTAGCTATGTGTGAGCTCCAGTTACATAGCCAATTAGCTCCAGTTACGTAGCTATGTATGAGCTCCAGTTACATAGCCAATTTGCTCCAGTTACATAGCTATGTATTTGTTGCAGTTACACAGCTAAGCAAATGATGATCTAAGTCACTATGCCAATTATATCTTCAAATGGAAATTCTCTAATAATTTAGAAGTTGGATTTAGATAATGTTTTTTGATATACGCAATCAATCAGTCCATGAAAAACTGGATTTATTGCGCTATTAATTTGTTTAGCTTTTAGCAATGTTATTTAGGAAAGTGGATATGGTGGTATGCATCCATTAAAAGTCGCTAAATCGTAAGTAAGAAGTTTGACTTTACCTGTTAATAAGTTCTGCCAATAGTGTATCAATGTTTTAGTGGAAAATCCTGCCGGAAAATATGGGCCGCCAACAATATCAGTCAACATCTGGAAAAATACGCTGGATTTATTAAAAGTTTATTTTCCATTTAAAATAAATTTGTTAAATTTTTGTTTTTGCTTCACGTCCAAACAGTATGCCTCTTTAGACTAATAAGGATGAGATCAGCGTTAACGGTAAGTGTAAACGGGAGTAACTGTGACTCGAACTAAGAACCTTGAGTTGCGCAGTTCAGAGACGCAGCAGACTGACCTGTGCTTTAGCCACATCGACCCTCTAACCCTTCTTATTTTGTAATACAGTCTTTGAAATGTAAGTTACAATAATGAAAGTACTATGGTAAAATTAGTTTTCTGGTACTGTGCAGACTTGTTTTCTACGCAATGATGTACTGTCCGCAGTAGATAAGGGATGAGCCCTGTGAACTAGTCTATGTTAATATTTGAAGATGTTATAATTGCCGAACTACTGTTGTCCTATTTTAAAGTGAATATGATTTTAAATACCATTTTAATATATATATATATAGTTGTTATTACATCTACAAGTTAAAGTAAAATATTATTATTTATAAATATTAGGAATAATAATAGAAAATATAATTATATACAATTGTTTCATATAAAATGTTATGTATTGTTTACATAACATTTTAAACAAAGTGACTGCCATTCGAATAATATATATTCAAGAATATGTATTAACACAATATATCTGCATATATTTATAAAAATATAGACAGATTTTATATAATATTTCAACAGATGTTTTGTAACACGTGTTTGTGTAATTTTTAGGTTATAAAAGGCAATTTCAAGTTGTGAAGACGGTTTTTATGGATTTTTGAAAGTTAAAAAGATTTAAAAGTTCCAAAAAGAACTGAATGAAAGTTGAAGTGATGAAGGCAATTGTTCAAGGGACGGACTTAATGCACAGATGCAAAAATAAATCGTACCAGTGTTTCTGAAATATGTAAAGAGTATGAAGAAACACAAGAACTGAGAGATGAATTGAATAAAAATTGAGAAGGAAACAGCGATTCAACGGAACCTCAGTAAGTATTCACTTCTAACGCGCGTGGTCTCGACGCACCAAATTTCTTTTTTAAATATACATGAATATATACAGCATTAAAATGTGCGTACATGAAAATTCAATAAAATTTTAAATTACAATGAAAATAGAAAAATGAATCCCTTTAAATTTAATTTTCTAGTTTTCAACAAAGAATTTTAAAATTCAAACCGCTAATTTATGTAGATTTTAATTTTGGTTATAATGGTAAAAACAAATTTTAAAAAAAGTGTTAGTGAAAAAGTAATGATTTTTTTTAATATTTCAAAATGGATTTTACTCAGTAACGAAGTATTTAAAACTGTGAATCAAAGCGAGCAAAAATTGTGAACGTTCAGGGTTGAAACACACACACACACACACACACACACACACACACACACACACACACAATGTAATCCTTTGCTGTAGTACAAATGTAAGTTATTGCCTCTATAAATATTGTTTCAGTTTAATTTCATTTTAGAAAACGTGATTTATCCGTTATTACCTCCAATACACTTGAACAAAGCGAAACAAAATTTTCTGGATAATCGGAACAGTTTCCTTGGTGGTAGCCGTGCGCCATATCGATCCTTGGAAAAGCTTCCACTTTTTCCTCTTTTATCCATATATCCTATAACAAATTACTGTAATTAACCAAAAGTTTACGGTGCAGCTACATAAGGAAATCAGAGATTATACCCTATAAAAATTCTGCAAGATTTTGTAAGATAAACAGTCAAGATTTTTAGTGACCGTCGTCTACGGTGTGTGTCTATAGACAATGGATCTTTCCAAGCTGACATGATATATATATATATATATATATATATCGACGTTTATCGTTGAGGTGACGGATGACACAATATACAGGTAACAGAAATATGCCAACCTTATTTCAGGCGATCGTTAAAAACAGGCATAATATACTCTGCTTATAGCAGAAAATGTTTTATTATTATTACTTTGGAAAATGTAGAAAAACCCTTAAAGTTTCTATTTAATTCTAATTATGTATTATACAAATGTTACATACACAGGTCTTTAATACAGTAAATTATCGGTACGTAATATTTTGACAAGTATTCACTTAACATATGCGAAAGCACCGTTAGAGCACTCACGTGACTCACGTGATGACTTATACGCTGAATGGTATTATCGCAAATACTGTAATAGTGTTTATCTTTCAATATAAACATTCGTAAACCTTTTTCAAAATTTAGTAACACTATTTGATGTATCATCTCATTTCACTATATGATAAGGTCGTTTAATTTTCGAATATTTTTTGTTTGCTTAGGGCAACAATTACGTCAGCTGCCGTCGCCTATGCTATAAATAAATCCTGTCCAGTTACAGTGTTTTGTCAAGAAGATTACTGTTATCATTACAAATTATTTACTATGGAAGCCTGTTTAAAAATGTCAGATAACAGAACAAACCTGACGGTTAATCGAGATTGTGTCGTGTATTCATTAATTTTAGGATAACATATAATGCAATACACATTATAAAACTTACAATATATTTCTTCGCCATTTCCACATAAGTGGCCTGTTTACCGAACATTGCAGCTTTGCCTGTATAATAAGCGATGGGCGCCAGATGAATGACGCTCTTGATCTTCTTGTTGTACTCTGGCCTCTGGGAACCCATCACGAAAAACGCGGTGGTGCCCAGAGAGTGACCAATATAGTACAGTGACGGCTGTTTGGTCTTTAGTAGAATGTAGTCGATGAAAGCCGGCAAATCGTAGTTACCCATCTCGTGATAACTGCAACAAGTGTTCATTGTGTTTCAGAAACATGTTTGCACAGTTTAATGGTTTAGGTTATTTACAAAGTTAAATTCGTAGTTTTAAAAGCTTGAATAGAACGCTACAGTTTTAAAATGGGAAGATTAACTTAATTTTACGACGGTATTTATGCTTACATTCGTACGGACCAACCACTTTTTCGTAATTCCTACACCCTCTCTTTTCTTTGTTACAACCATTACTAACTTGTTGTTGATGCTGTTCAGAAACGGAATTTAGGAAGAATTAGTGCACCGGAAACAAATGTTGATATATATGAAAGCTTGTTTGTTACAGGATAAGCAATGCCAGGTGAGTTTGGGCTTAACTCAGGATTGTTGGTGGTTTATCTTGGGAAACCAATGTATGTTTTTTCCTGATGATGCTCAAACGTAAATGTATGTTTCGGATGATGTTGAGTCTGGCACTATGCTATCAGACTGCTGGAAATGTTTATTCATATTTCAAAATAATTGTTTATGTGTATTTAATAAATATGTGTATATATATGTATGCATTTGTATTTATATATATATATTGCTGTTTTTCTTTTGTTTATATACAGTTTGTGTCACGAATAGGTTTACTCATTTGATCCTACATTATTTTTTCATTCCTCCATTGATCATTTTGAAACTATACATACACTCGTACTTTTAAAGAAGGTATGGGAAATAGTATGTGACAATTGAGTCTGGCTGTTGTTTGTAAAAATTAATGGAAAAATTAAACACTCAACGTTCATAATTTCTAATTTATTTAAGGAGACCTATAAATTTACTATTTATAAAATAATCAAATAATTTCAATTTTTTCACATCACAAGACAATCCAAATTATAAAAGTCAGAACATCCTTAAAATAATTTCAATTTTAAAAGAGTAAACGTACGAATTCTTTAAATTAAACTTTAAACTATATAAATATTGTTAATTACTATGGGCATATATTGAAAACGTAACGTAACCGTAGTAAAAATAAAATATTGTTTCATTTTATTAAATCAAATTCGGTGTTCTATATACATTAAAACTGAGAACTATATATTCTCGTGTCAGCAATTATAAAACCTGTATCATTTAAATACATCGAACGCAAAACGGATAAGTGTAATTTTTTTAATAGATCTACGTTTAATTTAAAAAGTTTACAAAGCGAAATTTTCTTTGTCTTCATCTTATAGCCTTTACGAAAAATTCACATCTACAAAACAGCATACATTTCAAAAACTTCTCAATGTAGTTGAGTAAATGTATGTTTTCAATAATATTGTATATGTTTTCTGTAAATATTCCGAAGTTTTCGAGTGAAAACAACTAAAACCGATGACGTTTTACAGTAAATAGGCAATGGCGCTCAAAATATGTAATTATGTATTTAAAAAACTCGGTTAAGATAAAACATAGCGCCGTAATTAAAGTAATGTTTAAAAAAAAGTAACGAAAGTTTATATTAGTATCACTCAATGTTTTGTAACGGTAAAAAATCTGAACTACGCACGCGCAGATTGAACAAACTATTTTTGATTTTCGGTGTTTGGATACGTTTTCAAAAAATATCATACCTCCGCGTGGTCGCGACATTAACTGCGCAAGTGTCAAGTCGCATCTCGGCTGTAACTTTCGGCAAGCTTTGTGCGTTGAACAGCGTTCAGTGGTTGTACAGATGCTTTTTTATTGAATGTATGATTACAGGAAGTGCTTATATAGGTATGTTTAAACAGTTTTTCTAGAATTTAACTAAAATATAACACTGTTTTGACATTGTCACAGTCAACGTGGCTTTTTCTTTGGTTTGATATATATATATATCAATGCATATATATATATATATATATATATATATATATATATATATATATATATATATATATATATATATATACATGTAGAAAACGGTAAATAGATTTTTATCAGACAGTGGTGCTGGTGCAAAAGAGACGAAGGTGTAATATAAGCTTGCAATGCCTTCCCTACATGCGCAGAATTCTTTTAAATTTATCTTAATATTGTGGTTCGGTTTGTCATTTTGCCTAAAAGAAGATCAGATTTAACCACTATATTTTTTTGTAGGGTTTGCTAAACACCTGAAAGTACGGTAGAAAAATTGTTGAGGTTTCGCAATTTACGAGAAGGAATTTCAGTTGCTGTTGCCACAGACATGCCTGATATAATTCAGCGAGATTATCGTTAGCGAAATGAAATGAATTTCGCAGTTGAACCAACAGTGCATCCGGCGGAAGCAGTTGAGGTGAGCAGATTAGGGGTTCAGGGGCGGTTGAGGACTAAGCGATCCCACCATTACTACTCTCACCTATCTACTAACAATACACACACACGCACAAACGCGCGCGCGCAAACACACACACACACATACACGCACGCACACATATACATCATACGCTCATGCACACGCGCAAACGCGCACGCACATGCGCACACATGAACACACACACACACACACACACACACACACACACACACACACACACACACACACACACACACACACACACACACACACACACACACACACACACACACACACACATAAACACACACACATACACCTTCACTACTCTACTCTAAATTTTAAAGCGATTATTGTTGTAGTGAATGACACTGGGCCTAATGGTGTATCATAGAGAGACCTGGGATACATAGCAACCTCCCAGTGTACCTTAACTTTACTCTGTAAGGGCGGACATAATTTTTCTATCTACTCACGGAAACAATAAATGTAAATTAAAAAAAAAACGTTATATCATCGAACAACAAAAAACTGGCCAAAATGAAACACAACCAACGTCATAAGACCTAAGAAAGAGGGGAGAATAGAAAGGTAATTCGTAGAACAAGCACCTCAATAACGAACTGGGAAGTCATAAATTAGAATTGTGGGAGGTACCCACCTTGAATCCACTCCAAACCGTGGACTACGGCTGGAGAAGGCGCTGTAACTGAGAAACTCAGTAAATTGAAACTTACACAATAGAACTTTAAAGATCGCAGATCATCAAAGCGAAATTTTGTTTCAAAAGCAAAGTTTTTATCTAACTTCATCTTACAGCATTTACTACAAATTAACATCGACAAGGACTGCACAAATTTTAAAAACTAAGTAAGCATTAAGTAATCCTAGAAATTCATTCATTCATGAATGTTGATCACATTGAAACATTTGAAGCTACGAGGGAAAATGTGTTATTTATGTACATTACAAACAACACTTATGTTTTTAAGTAGTTATTGAACTATGATTATTTTAAATCTCTCGGCTTCTTTAGGTGTCCTTGTATTGATAACGCAAAAGTTTTTAATTTAACAGAATATTAAGCCAAAACATGAAATAAGAATGATCTTCTAGGTCTCTTTTTTATCCAACTTGTTATGATGTACAGCAGAACGTACGTGACATTTATCGTCATTTAGAAATTGACTAATAATTAATAAATACTTTTTACTATCTCGAAGTTTCTATGTAATTTAACATGCAAGTTGTACATTGTGTGAGTGTAAGATATCTTGTTATTTTGTGGCTTTTTTGCTCACCTGAAATCCCAAAATTTCGTGTCGTTGGACGAAAGTTTCTCGTGCGAGTGTGAGTAGGCGTTGCCGCGGACGTTTCCGATCCAAACGTCGTAACCCTTTCTCGAGAGCATGAAAGCTAAATTTGTAAAAAAATTATATAACAATTAAATTTTAAATCAGCTTTAGATTATTTATACTTAAGACCGTTGGTGCTTGGTGGAAATCCATTATATTATTGAAATTTTAACATATTTTTATATTTCCACATTTTTTGTATTTGTCTTGCCAACCAAGGTTTCAATCGTTAGAGTATTATCAAGGCTACTTAACTGACTAAATAAAGTTAAAACAGCTAGTATAACTTCGCTAGGGAAAATATAATGTTGTACTAGCTGTTTTAACTTTTGTCTGTTAAGTGTCTCTAACCAGTGAAACCAGTTGGTTGGCAAGACTCAAATAAAAAAGTTGTGTAAATATACAAACGTGTTATTATTTCATTCGATAGATTATTATCTCTTATTTAGCAGTCGAAGTTAGTGAATATTAAATTAATAATTGTCATTGTTTTAAATTTATAATAATTAAAAATAAAGATCATTATGATGTTGAATAACATGCTATAGTTGTGCAGTAGAATAACGTGTTCATTGGTAAAACAAAAAACATAAATACTACAATAAAAAAATACTTTATCATATTTTCATATTATTATCATATTATCATATTATTATCATATTATCATATTATTATATTATTATCATATTATCATAAAAAATATTTTATCATAAAAAAGCAATGGAAATTAGACTTGCCAGACTATTAATACAAATAAAGTATAAATTAAATCCATGAAGGAGAATTTGACGTTCAATAATTTAGCATATGTAAGTGATATAATATTCTTCGTTGAAGATCTAGAAACAGCAAAATATATATATATATATATATATATATATATATATATATATATATATATGTGTGTGTGTGTGTGTGTGTGTGTGTAAAGTTGAAAGTTGTAAAAACTGACAAAAATTTATCTTGATAAATTAATATATTGCCATAATAGATGAAGGAAAAAAATGGAAACCAAGCATGGAAAATTCAGAATTTTATAGCTTTAAATATTTGAGAGAGAGAGAGAGAGAGAGAGAGAGCACATGCTAGTTTTACAGTGGTATAAATAACCAATAGAAACAGTTTAATTGTTTTAAATTGTTAATAAATTTAAATTAACAGTTTTAAATTGTTTTGCAAAGAATGCAAGAATGGGAGTCATACTCTGTGTGATGTTCAGATATTGCAACACAAGGGTAAAGTTAGAATGTACTTTGTAAAACAAAGACAATAACAAGGCAACCTTTAACTGCGAAAATATTTTAACAGGAAAACTCTTGAAAAACCATATGCATGCTGTTTACGAAGAAACAAGAAACTCTATAAAAATATGAAAAGATAGTAACAGGAATGTTGTTAAATGAAAGAATAAGACATTAATTTAACAGCTGATTGAAGTTTTGTTGTTTATTTGTACCACATAACCTCCACAATAAATACAATAGGACTGTTAACATTCAAAAAGGGTGATTAGATAATTAAATTGTTCCTATTTGGTGAAGTAATTTGTTTTGTTTTCTGTTTGTTTGTTAGTGTGTTGACAAAATTCACCATTATAATTAGCGTTGAAATTTTTAATATAAATTTTAGTTTTTAATTATTATTTTACGTTATAAAAATTTAAGAATTACTGTACGTAATCCCTATTTACTGGTGGGACTGTATCTAACCTCACAGAACTGATCAAGAGTGAATCGCCACAGACTGTGATAATGCTAGGTGAGCCTGTTCACCCTGTAATAGAAGAACTAAGAGATTGGGAGGTCGAACATCTCAAATCAGTAATCAAATGTACATTTTTAGACTTACAAAAGCGCACACTGAAAAGATTGGAGATGGTAACAAAGGGTAACAAAGGAGCTTCTATTAAACCTATAAAAAGGGAAAAAACCTTGAGCCTGAAAAGACAACCCCTACAAGGTTGCGATGACTGGGCTGACAGTATCATCTAGGTGGACTCAGTGTATACTGTGTGAAAGCAACTCAGACGAACTTGGAAACTCATCACATAGCACCGATAGTCAGTAGATGCTTGTAGAGAGTATATAAACGGACTAGAATGCGTGCCGGTATCGGAAGCTAAAGTCTAAGTAGTTGGACTAGCTGCCGCTACGAACGCTGCATGTTAAAAGAATTGTGGGTGAAGACGCATGAGAAAATAAACAGTACTATTACCTATTTAACTGTAATTGAAAGAGCGTTCACAAAGCTCTCATAAGGGTTGTCATTGTAGTACGTTTATATTGAATGGAATAAGGAAATACAACATAATCGTATCAGTAGGAAGCGAAAGGTCTTTCAGGACCTTGAGTTCTTGAGAGGCTTAGGTGCACAATAGATCCTTTGGCCGCAGTGTCAAAGTCTACTAAACCCCATATCCTTTTATCTATCTAATAAAATTATTGAAAAATTCATACCTAAAGAGGTTTTCTCTAAACAAAAGATATCTGAAGTCAACGAAAGTGCGTGTTGTAAGAACACGGCTGGTGCTGGAGACTTTGCGGGCGGAATCCTGAACAAGACCAGTTTGTATCCGTCCTCTGTTTTCACTTCGTGACGTTCCCCTTTGAATCCTTGAAGCGCCATTAGACCAACCTTAAACAGTCATTTATTTATTTTGCTGTCAAATATCTTACCATTTCAGTGCATAGAATCGTTAATGCAAAAATAAAACCATAAATACAAAAATGTAAAAAACTCACAACGTCAAAAATTTACAAAAACCCTGGGTCAAATATAAACACAAACCATAGCTGTAAAACATTAAAAAACATAAGTAGCTCCTTTACCGGTTTTTTAAAACCATAACTATCGATTCAGTACTGTGCAGATATATCTGAAATACATTTAAAAGAAATATGATCGAAATCATTACGGCGGATTCTAAAAAAACCCTTTTTAACGTGTTCGACAAAAAAAAACAGCTTTAAAAAACTGAAATTAAATAGTCAAAATATTAATAGAAGTAATGAAATTAAAAATATTTTCTCGTTTGAAAAATAGGTTTTATTATAAGCTTATATACGAATACAACAGATTATAAGCTAACAATAATAACTTAATGATAAAATTACAAATAAACATTTGTACCTTTTGTACTGACAGAAATAAACATCAAGTCCCATTGAAAAATGAGCAGCTGTATTAGTGCGCCATCATAGTCAAACCCGGACACTCGGCCTTAAAATGAGCACTGATCCTGATTCTAGATGACGTTTTGAGAAGTGGTGTTGATTTCTAATACATATAATAAACAAAAACGCGTGTGTGTGTATATGTGCGTGTGCGTGTGTGCGCGCGCTTGTGAGTGTGCTTGTGTGTGTGTGTGTGTGTGTGTGTGTGTGTTGTGTGTGTGTTTGTTTGTGTGTGTGTGAGTGTGTGCGCGCTCGTGTACTAGTGTTAGCACGCTCACGTTCACAATTTTTGTCCGATTTGATTCAAACTGCTACAAAATCGTATTTTTTTTAAATCGTAATTTTTTTCTTACGTTTGATTTTATTGACGTATTGAATTTGTTACAATGACCTATTTGTTACCATTCCTTTAGCGAGACAGCTACGTGCTGCTTTCATTAAATTATAAACACGTTTTGTGATTTCACATTTTTCTCTCAGGCAGTTAATACTGTACGGTTCACACATCCGGCATTTCATAATTAAACTAACAACACAATAATGACTTACTGTATCGTAGAGACTTCCATTGCTTGTCTTCGGGACGAGTTGAGAATAGGTAACGCTTAAATTAATCAAAGTTAATATAATGAAACACAGACCCATGTTACTTGACTCCGTACTGAATAATACTAAAGCGAACAGAATAATTTAATATAAAGTAATAAAAATAAAAAAACCTGGATTGTCATCAGTCGCTTCCTGTCGGTCATTTATTATCGACACGTCAACAAAGAACACAGATTACATCTGATATAGAGACAAAACAAACCTAGCCTAACCTTGAAACCTCACAAAAACCTCTGTGACAATCCCAATACTAGATTTCAGTTAAATTACTGATTGTACTTCTGATATTCTCTCCACAATTATCATGAATACTACAAACACTGAAAAGAGAAAACATAATTTTAATTTTAAAATTAAATGTGTACAGTTTTTTTTTTGTATTTTCTAAAACTTGTTTACAATTTTCAATTATTTAGTTATGTATTTAACAAGGTGTGCGGGATATTATAAAACATAATTTTATCTATTGTAACGATTTGTAAATACGAATCCGTTAAATGTTTAATATTTAGAATTATAGAATGTTATTTGTTTGTTTTGTTTAGAAAATAATATATTAGAATTTATAGGTTAAATATAGGCCATAGATAAACCAGTAAAAATGTATTAATGTAAAGAGAAATTAAATACAAAAGTCCGTTACATAGTTACAATTAACAAAAAAAAATTGTTATATTAAAGTAATAGTTCAGTAACAGTATCGCGTGTTCGGATACAGCTTATATATATATATATATATATATATATATATATATATATATATATATATATATATATATAAAAATGATTAACGATTAAAAAGAAAATTTAATTGAAAGGAATGGTACTAGGTTGTCACTAAAGAGTATTTTACAGAAAATAACTTAGTTGCAACTTTTATAAAACAAATTATATGTATTAGTTAAAATAAAATATTCAACATACTTTTACAAATCACGTACTGTGAGAGTCGGTAAGCGCCTTGTTTAAAAAATAATCTGTATATTAACCAGAACGGATCAGCTGATTTCCGAATCTTTTCATTGCCGCGACATGAACTGTACCGAAGATTAAACTGATCTTTTTTAAAAGTATTTGAGGCCAAAATATAAAAATGGATTAACTTACTTTTAGTCTCACTGTAAACGGTCTAACGGCGTAAAAATGTCGCCTGAAATGGCAGGGAAATTGTGCAAATGACGCTTTCGTTAGGGTCCATGAATACAAAAATTGTTGAAAAAGCGAGGATTCTTGGAAGTATCCACAGTGACAGTGGGACTTGCAACCAGTCTTCCACTTGAGTGAACATAATCGCTTACACTTGTTTATCTGCTGTCTAGAGTAACTAGCGCTAATGTTTCCGTATGACTTGTTTTCTGGTGCAAACCAATTTAGTTATTTATTCACTTCCAAATTTCCTTGATATTACAAAGTAATTATAAGAAGGACCTATGGAGAGTATGAATACCCGTGCATAGCTTGGTCGTTAAATATACATAAATACATAGCAAAATATCTCATTATTGTGATGTTTATTATATTATTATTTCCGTCTTACTTATACACAATATTATTTTTATTCATTTTTAGTATATTCGAAATGTGCGAATATATTCACTTAAATTCTTCTTCAAATTATTTTGTTAATAAATTAAACACTTTTTCTGCACAATATACGCCTATTTTCGATTTATAAAGAGGAAGTATAATACCCTTCCAAATCTACTCCAGTGTAAATTCATTTTTGAATTCAAGATATTCGTAGATTAAGGATTTAAGAATAATATTAAACAGTCTGTGGATCTTGGTAAGTTATTCCTCTAGTATTTAGTAACTTATTTTGGAGTCATTGTAATGCTTCACAAGAAGTGTCATAAAGGCCACCTCGACCAATGATTCCATAAACTGCAATACTGTGGAAGAGACCTTAATTGTAATAATACCACGTCTTAATTGTCCTCTTCATAGGAGTAGTTTAACTAATCGATAAATATTTAACATATTAATAAAAGCACGATAAATGAAATTAGAAAAATATTAAAAATTCATCTACATTGTAGTGTAACAGGCATCACTGCTATCTTGTAGGATCAGGTTTAGCCGTTTATATATTGGTAAAATAATTTGACATTTGTGTGGTAACGTACAGAGATGACTTTCAGCTTTGTCATGTCCGGGTTCATTCTATTTTTACAGAACGTTTGTAGAGTATTTGCCACGACTGAATACATGCTGTTTACATATTTATACAATGCATTTGTTATCATATTTGTTTACAGTATTATGTTCATAAAGATTTCTACCGTGTTAACTTAGTCACATGCCCCAGTGAGTACAAACAGTTCTCTCTCTCTCTCTCTCTCTCTCTCTCTCTCTCTCTCTCTCTCTCTCTCTCTCTCTCTCTCTCTATATATATATATATATATATATATATATATATATATATATATATATATATATATATATATATATATATATATATATATAGGCACAATCGCTAAGGTGAAATTTATGGGGAAATTTCCAAACCCTTCTGATCACAACTGGAGTTCGCCAAGGAGATGGACTCTCGCCTCTCTTTTCAATCTGGTGTTGGACAAAGTTATCAGGGAATGGGAGAAAGAATTAAAAATTGAAGGGCACTGGAAACCAGTTCGACTTGGAAGACCTAAAGACAACACAGAAATCGCGTGCCTAGCTTTTGCAGATGACCTGGCCATACTCACAGATAATGAAACAACAGCGATTAAACAGATAGAAGTCCTAAAGGAATGTGCAGAGAGGGTCGGTCTACAGATCTCGTTTAAAAAAACCGAATTCTTCTGTACAAAATTAAATATTCAAGAACTAAACACAAAATATGGTAAGATAAACAGAGTCAAGCACTTCAAATATCTGGGAGAAATTCTTGAACCCACAGGTGGCGAGAAGGCTGCGCAAGAGGTTCGGCTACTGAGAATGAAGAGGGCTCTTGGTATAACGCGTGATATCTACTAAGAGATGTATGTCGACGCACACAAAAGCAGACACTGTATGTCGACCGGACAGCGAGACAAAAATCAGAACACTGCAAGGCTGCACAGTCATAAAATGAAGAGGGTCTTGGTATGCAAGCGAGACGACTAGCACTCCACACAAACAGCTACAGTCATAAAGGATATTTTGAAGGAAGCTAGCAACGCAAAATCTACCATGGAAGATATTTTGAAGGAAGATTAACAGAAGATGGATACCGAGATTAACAGAAGATGGATACAGATTGCACTTACGGAAGACCACAGAGAAGATATCGAACCTGGCAGCAGATATCAGAAGATGGAGGCTTCGGTTCTATGGACACGTCAGTATCGACAACGATCCCAACAACGAGACTTGCCAACAGTATCCTTAAGTATATACAAGGTGTCAAATCAACAACGTCGTGGATCGCACAAGTCATAATAGACCTACATGAGGCAGGAATAGACTCAACAGATGTTGAAGATAGACACGCATACAGGAGAAAGATGCTCGGTTAGAAGGTCCCAGAGAATGAAATCCCAAAGAGAGCAGGGGTAAAATGGACGGAGGAGCGGAAGAGGATCCATGGGGACAGGATGAGGGAGGTGTGGAGGATTAGAAGGAACAAGACATGAGTCGGAGTGCTTTGTGTGATCCAACAGGGTCTATGCATGCAGATAATAATAATAATAATATAATAATAATAATAATAATAATAATAATAATATATATATATATATATATATATATATATATATATATATATATATATATATATATATATATATATATATATATATATATATATATATATATATATATATATATATATATATATATAAAGTAATGACTGACTGATCAACGTGCAACTGAAAATATAACAGCTAGAGATTTGAAATTTAATGATACCATTGTATTACCATGTAGAACTGCACTACAAAACGATTTTTCAATATTCAACCCCTAAAGAGATACAAATTGAGAGTAACATTTTTTACTCGAAAAAATATATTTTGGTCGATTCTTCTTGAAACATAACGTAATTTCTCTGAAACACAAGTAACGAAATAAATGTTTCACTATTTTCCAAAATGCATCCCCTAAAGTTATTAAAAACGTGTAAAATATATAAGAGGGTATACAATTTTGCATTGGAAAAAGTATGCTTTTGATTACAGATTCATACTCTGAACCACTAATAACGAAACACTTCCTTATTCAAACATACATCCTTAAGCTATTACTAAATGTATATTGGTTATGGACAAAAAATATATAGCCTAAATTTTGAAATTCGTGATTTTACATGCCTGCTATCTGCCGGCAAAAGCGCGAACACTTTAGACTAAATTCATTCTTCAGTACCGACACATTTTGTGTTAAGTAAGTGCTGCTCCTACGATCGTAATCTTCAAGCTTTTTGATTTCATTTATGTAAAAATATAACATAAAAGAAATACGCGAAACATTTAAAATTGAATACTGGAAAAAATAGGAATAATGGATTGAGAAAAATAAGTAAACATGAACTGAAATAGGATAGTGTATAAAACTGGACATGGTATTTACACGTTTGTTATACGCAGATAAATTAGGATATTTTAATTAAAAATTTGAACAAATCAATAGTATACAAAAATTAATTGTTTAGAAACAACTATGGATATATACAAATAATAGTGCTTAAAGTATTTAGCCTCTTAGAACAAAAAACAAAACAAAAATATGACGATAACTGAAAGAGCTATACGATGTGCATCATCGACCAGCTCCGCTTGTTAGACAAAATACATGCTAGGCAATGATACGTGTTGGACAACATTGCGTAACATGTACGAATCCAGGTTATTGTAGGTCTACTAGGCATTGTTTAAGCCCTGAAATACAATAGTGAAGCAAATATTTGTATACATTGCAGAAACTTGTAAACACAGCATAAACTTGTATACATAGCAGGAATTTGTATACATAACGGGTATTTGTGTACATAGCAGAAAATTTTATACATAGGAAAAATTTGAAATTCGTATGCATAGCATAAATTCATATGCGTAGTATACATTTGTATATATATATATATATATATATATATATATATATATATATATATATATATATATATATAGTAGACATTTGTTAAGTAGTCCAGAACTATGAAAAGATCTGTAAATTCAAAGATTATGGGTCAAAGAAATAAATTAATTGGAAAGGCCAAATAGTAAAAAGACGAACAAAATTGGATTCGGAGGTAAAGGTTTAACTAGATTTTCAAAAGAAATAACTTAGACTTTTTTAAAGCGTATATAACATTACAGTGGGTAGGTTATAACTGAAACAGTGCCTAGATAGAATACAAGTTTGTTGGTGATTATTGTTCTGAAAGCAACATTATTTTAGTACAGTTGTTTGTTTTATTGTGGCGCTCGACCTTGAATAGTATAAGAGGTTTTCTCCTTACTGTTAGTGGCGGGGAAAGGAAACAGCTCAGTCGTATTTAGACTACGTTGCCGTTAACATTAGTAGCCGGATGCTGTATAGTAGGCATTCTTCCACAACTACTCTGTTTCTTCTTCAAGCGTCACGTTAAAACAAATGATTTATATTCGAGTCGCTTCAGGCAGAGTGGGATACTTTTTGGTGGTTTTCGAAAAACTGTAATAATGAGCCAGAGAGCAGGGAGACAAAACAAAGGGGAGGGGAATGACGAGATACGCAACAATGGATTAACCAAGAAGAAAATAACTAAAGAAAGGGTTAAGATAACGTAAGATATAATAATATATCAAATTTCTTTAAAACGGCTTAAATACCAAACAATTTAGAGCCAAAACGTAATATTTTACCAGTATATCTGAAGAGTAGTTAATTAGTAACAATACAAAAAAGATATTGTAATACATATTAATATTATATAATTAAAACATGATTATGATTATTAATGTAAAGAATCAAATAAAAATGTAGAAAACGTATTGAACATTTTAAGTAAAATATTATACATTATGTGAATGTTATGGTAAAAATTATTTTCCCAAAAAAGACTCTATTAACAAATTCTAATGAGATGGTTGATTATATGGTAAAATGGAATATTAAATATGTATAATATTGTAAAAAATATTATATAATAAAATATATAAAACAAATAAAATATAAAAATGAAAGTTCAATTGGAATGAGAAAAGAAAAAAAAATAAATGAAGAGTGACAGAATATTAAAATATGAAATTGTTTGTGACCTAAATTTAGGTCGTGTTTATTATAGAAAGAAATATATATTTTGTCGATCGCATAACACGGCAAATATTTTATCAGTTTTCGATCGATTATATTGAATATATGAAAGGAGAAATACCTAATTTGTTGGTGTAGTTAACTTTGAAACATATCTTGTAGTTTTTGCGTAATCTTTTACAAAAACGTATATTTTTGCTACATTGTTCAGACTAGAAATATCTTTTTTTGGTTTGCTTGTCTTTGAAGACGAAAAAAATGAATTTAAAAACAGTGATTCTTTTTCAACACTCTAATTAATATTTGAATTATTTCGCTTTTCTACATTACAATAACTGTGTCAATAAATAATAATATATAGGCCCTGTTATTATCACTGTGCTTGCCTGCATTCTGGCGGTAAAAACGGTAACTGTTCAGACTAAATCAATTCTACCTAGCCGGTTTAGTTGAATGTGGTAGATGCTGCTCCTAGTAGTCTAACCTGGAAGTTTATTTACTTGCTTCAGAAAAGTTTTTGAAACTGTATTCGTGAAAAGTATTGAAAAACTGGGAAACGTAATGAATGGCCAAAATTAAAAATCACTTTTAAATCGTATTATATTAATTTTTACCCAAACACAACATCAGGCTCAAAGCAATCGCTTTAAGTTGCAGTTTCTTGATACAAAGCGGCTTTCAGTTTGAATCATGTCTATCCTTATAATTCTGGGATTCTTGCATTTTTATTTATTTATATATTTATTTTTTACTTGTGCAATTTTTATAGCTGGAAAAAAATTTGCAGAACTTACAAAACTCTGGGAAACTGGCAACAGTGGACCTAGGTTTAAAAGTAGCATAATAAGGAGAAACTAGGTTTATATAGAACCCATAAGCAATGAGTAGTAGCCTACCGAGAAGATGTAATGCAGACCTAACCAACCTACATGTAAGAACTAAGAGATGAGGATAGACATCTTAAATCGTTACGGCCGAGTACAAACAACTATCGGGAGCACCGAGAAGAGAGAAGGCGGTAGTAATGTCTTCAAATTAAACCAAGAGATCAAACCTTGGAGTTGAGAAACACAACCCAGATAAGGCTGAGATGAGAGGATTAACGGGAGGGCAGTCAGCAAGTAATATTATACGATGGAGAAACCGTTCGTAGGCTAAGGAGAACGTATGAGGAAATTGCAAAGGTCAGCAGGAGGAAAAAGAAGATTAGTTTACAGGACAGGACCCTGAGGACATTCAACAGAATGAGCCAAGCCGTTGACAAACAGACTTCTAAAACTCGTTGAGAATTGGCGTCTACTGAATTAGAACCAAGAGGTCCAGTTGCTCAATAGATTCATTGATAGCAGGTCTAGGGGCCATCGAACCCCATAACATAAAAGAATCATTTAAGAGACCAACAAGGGTAGCTGGTTATGTTTACGGACCCTAAAAATAAAAAAAAATAATAACATAATTTTCGGACCTAAACGAGGTTTCCGTTTCAACTCGACTTTTCGGTATATGGTGTGCGTGTTTCTTTGTTACGCAGTTTAGGACAAACGCATTGACCGATTGTTTTAAAATTTGGTAAAAATTTACCTTGAAGGCCGAACGACGTATTGTAAAACTTCCCCCCCCATTCAATCCATTTCAAGATTACGGTCAAGTATAGTTGAAGGCTATTTCCTGTATTACTGGTTGAACGGCAAGATCTGTTGTAATTTTGACCACTTCATGAAAAAAGAGCAGACATTTTCCGATAAATTTATTCCAGTAACACTTTTCTTAAATATTACGGTTACCGGTTAAATTGGCGGAAAAGGTTACGAACGCTGTCGTGGAGCGGTGGCCAGGCAAATTAATTAAGAATATACTGCGAGGTCTTCTGTCCTTTGAGCTACACGTATAGTACAGCATCAAGTACTTGTACGGTATACAGTAAGGCTCATTAAGTGTACCCTATTCAGTAGCTCTAGAACAATATGTCGTTAATTAAATTTTAAAAATTGTAACGGACTTACGCTACCTAATTAATACACACGTAAGATAGGAAATAGAGCGGAAAATTTGTAAAAATATGTCAAGTCTATTAATATAGGGCGGAACGTTTTAATTCTTTGATAATATATTTGTTATTTATTTACATCAATACTCTTATTTAATTACGATGGTTATTAATTTCATTCAAAATGCAGACAGCAGTGTCATTGATTTTCTAAGAATTAACAAACATTTATGATTTGAAAATAGGGAAACAGTTTTGAATATTAAAACTCTCGACTTTCTTGTTTAATTTGTTTTAAAAATCTGATACCACCGTCGTAATCTGAGTTGAAAACTGCATAATGTAGCATTTTGAATTTTCAAAATCCGTTAAAATTAAGGAATATTTTAAGGTATAATTAAGGTCTGGATTCATTTTCGTATTTTCAGCGCTATTTAAAAATTTACAGTACAAATATATGCAGTTATTAATTGTGATTGTGATAAATTAGTATTTCAAAAAGGGTAACGAGTAAAATTTGTCAAACGTTTTCAAAATGGCGGCCATTTTTAATCTTTAAGAATTCATAAGCTTTTCTCTTAAATGTTTTTGAAAATCAGCGTTAAAAACTGAATAAATGATCACTTTGAATTTTCAAAATCCTTTAAAATTCAGGAATTTATTGACAGCGGTCCGGGTTCGTTTTCCTATATTAAATGCACTTTTGAAGTTCAAAATGTTAATATACGCAGATTTTAATTTTGATTATGGTGGTGAAATCATAATTTTAAAAAATGGTAAGATAAAGACATATACATTTAGAAATTCCCTTCTATCACGTCAACGAGACTGCTGCGAGTTATAATTTTTATGTATTAACTTTCTTGTAAGATGAAATGTAGAAAGCATAGAGCGTTGAAGCACCGAAGCTATATGAAATTTTTGCATACAGTTTTTATTTTAAATGTTGTCGGGCGTTAAATTTACTTTAAAAAACAAAAATAAAATGCACTCTGCTAAAGTTGAAAACGTATAACAAAGCGTCACGGAAAACCAACTCATTAAAATGTAACCAAACATTGCTTGCGAATTCGTAATAAAATCTAATTTGGTTAACCGTGTGAATTGAACAATGGATTACAAAGTTAGAACTTCATCTAAAGTTAGAATTGAATTTTAGGTCGTTAAATGTAAAAAATTAAAATGTTTTCCTTAGGAATTCCACATGAGTAGTTATAATGTGTAAATTTTGTATAGAAGTTTGAATGTAACAAAATCCTAATATATATTTAATGAAAGTTGCAGTGACAACACTAACAAGTAAACTGTATTTATAACTTTATCGTTGAACGCGACACGAGTAAATAGGTGTTGGTGTCTAGTAACACATAGGTATTAATTACAGTATTTTGTAAACTGTCGTCTATTATTCACGTGATGTAGAATTATGTAATAATCGCTGTACCGTGACTCGCTGACGTAATGCAAGCGTAAATCCAGAAGTAAGCTTTTTTCAAAATTCTGATTTCATTATCATAACCGACATTATAATCTGCATGTATTATAATCTAAAATTTTTATAATAAAGGTACATTGAAAATACAAAATTAAATGAATCCTGGCCGATTTTAACGGATTCTTAAAATTAAAGATGCTAATTTATGCAATTTTTAACGTTGATTACGTCGATAGAATCGGATTTGAAAAAATGTTTTAAGACGAAAAAATATTTTTAAAATGGCGGAAGTTTTGAAACTGTTCACGAAGCTATTAGCAAATTTAATTTTTGTGCCAAATTTGTGTTAATGTTTCCAAGATTTTCAGTTCTAAATATCCCTTTAAATGTAAAGTTATTTGTTGTTATAGCCTACTTCAAAAATTTTCTTCCGTCTCGTTTTGCAGCAGTTCTTATAATATTTCCAGCCATCATGGTAAGACCTAAACCCGGAACTTTAAATTGAATGCCGATCCTGACTTCTAGATATCTTCTTAAGGAATCTTTATCAATAATATATATAAAAGTGTGTGTGCGCGCTTGTGTGTGTGTGTGTGTGTGTGTGTGTGTGTGTGTGTGTGTGTGTGTGTGTGTGTGTGTGTGTGTGTGTGTGTTAGTACTCTTACGATAGCCTTGTGTCCGATTTCATTCAAACTTGAAATAAAAATTTTTTGATAGTAGCTTATTAAAGATTCATCAAAATTCTTTAAAAAGTTTCAAAATGGCAGCAAATTTAGACTTTTTAAAATTCGTAAATTTTCCCTTAAATAAGCGTTAAGAACATTATAAATTAGAATTTTTAATTTTAAGAAAAACCTTTTGAAATTAAAAATTTGAATTTGAAGGCGGTCAGGGTTCATTTTTGTATTTAGATGCAGATTTTAACGCTGTTTATTGTGGTGAGAGCAGAGCTTTTAAAGAGTGAAAGCTAAATATATTACTGCTTCCATCACGTCAGCAATACAGCTGCGTGTACCAATATTAATTCACCGTTATCATCGTTGAATCTGGTTCTTTATTGCGTAGTTTCCTGTAACCAGTATCTTTTGATGTTTAAAACTTCGCCGAGGGTTCCTTGCAAAGGATTTCCTTTCCCCTTTTCACAGGAGAACTTTGTTATCGCCGCAGTCTTACAATTTAAGTAAAGCTCATTCCGCACCATTCGCTGCTAACAAGTTGTTTTTCAACAACATTCATTTCGCATTCACTCTGAATGCCTTTCAACTTTAAAATATAAATAAGACATTTCTTCGTGGAAGTTTCAAGTAACTGCGCACAATGGCATTTTGATTTAATTGTATCGTTTATGTTTTGCTTTAGGTTTAAATTACTTTAGGTTAATTTGACAATATAACTGAGAGAAGCAAGGTCTCTTTTTTTAACTCGACTGTGCGACATTTATGTGAATTTATTTGTGCGTTTGTGTGTGTGTGGTTGTTACACAAACCCATTGTCAGATTGTTTGATATTTAGTACCGAGGTATCTTGTACAAAACCCGAACGACTTATGTATAGGGTTTTTCCGTATTCACATCCTTTTCAAGATGGCTGCCTCTGATTTACTAAATAAAAACTGTACGAAATTTTAATCAGACGCATTGACCGGTTGTTTTGAAATTTCATACGGAGGTACCCTTTATAAAACTCGAACAGTCTATGTGAAAGATTTTCTCCCGTTCATTTCAGTTTCAAGATGGCGTCCTTATTTTTAATTATAAGTGTATGGATTTTTAATTAAACGATGATTGATTTAAAGTTTGGTACGAAGGTTCTTGGTATAAAAACCTGAACGATTTATGTGTAGTATTTCCCTCCATTTACTTCCGTTTCAAAATGGCTGCCTCTTATTTACAATAACGAGTGTACACAGTTTTGCTAAACGCATTGACCGATTGTTTTCAAATTTGGTACAAAAATATATTGTATGAAGCCCAAATTACAAGCGTGTAATATTTTTCCTCTTTATTTCCGTTTCAAAATGGCGGCCTCTGATTTATCCATGTCGAGTGTACGCAGTTTTAATCAAACATGCTGACCGCTTGGTCTGAAATTTGGTACAAAAGTACCATGTTACACAGCCACCATGTATAAAGCCCGAAAAACGTATGTGTACAATTTTATCCCATTCACTTCCGTTTCAAGACTGCAGACTCTAATAAAACGTTGAGAGTGTATATGCTGGTTATTTTATGTAATACTGGCTGAACGGCAAAACCTATTGCAATTTCGATCGTTTCATTGAGAAAGAGCAAAAAATTTACAATAAATTAGATTAAGTAACATTTTTTTTATAAATATAACGGGTACTGGTTGAATTGGCGAAAAACGTTAAGAGTGATGTCGTGAATAGCTATTTATGTTAACTAAGAATACACTGAGAGGTTCACTGTTCTTTGAACTACTATTGTTTTCCGTATATTTTCAGGAGATCGAATCCTTTACTAATTAAAGCACAGCCCACGCAAGGCTTAACAGCAAGTTGAAGTAATACAGTTATGGTGTTTATTGTTTGTTCTTGCTTTATATCTGTCATAGACACCATTACGTTTTACTGCTCGTCCTAAGTGAATCGGCTATCTCACTGTGTCGTTAACGTTGATCCTTAGTGTTACGATTAGAGGTTTCGACGTGCTCCATTATCAGATTATTGACACAAGATTTATAGCTTTTTGCAATTATAAAGTCACGTTTATTTCTGCCACAAATGTTATTTTTGTGGTGTCAAGAACATTATTCATTTTTTTACGTTTTTATTTATTATTAATTCATTAAAAATACTAATGAGCTATTGGAGTGGTTATAAGTTTCAGGATCTTATTACCTGTTAGCAATCCTAACCTCACGTCCTGATCGCTTTTTAAGGAGAAGAGTTTCTAATTTTTTTTTCTAAAACATCAAAAAATTGAAATCGCAAATGACATGTTAAAAGTGAATTTCCGAAAAGCATTTCTATTATCTGACCTATTTTTTTTTTTTTTTTTTTTGTGAAAAAGAGCATGAAACCATTATAAAATTAAGTTTCTTAACTTAAACGTTTTTGGAAATTCAAAATGCTAATTTGTACAAAGTTTAACGCTGATTACGATTATTAAATCTGTTGTTTTGAAATGTTTAAGGCGACAAATTTATGAATTTTAAATGATTTTAAAAAAATGAAATTTTGAAACTGTTATACTAATGTTGGTGGTTAACAGTGGGTTCAAGCGATTACAAAAATCGATTTTTATACCGAGTTTCAATCAAATCAGACTGAAATTGCAAAACGTGAACGTGCTATATACACACACACACACACACACACACACACACACACACACACACACACACACACACACACACACACACACACAATTTCCGCTCTAATAACTCATTTCCCAATGGAAATTCGCTAACACCTTTGAAGATTTACTCCTCCCCATACTTATTACCTTGAACCAATTCCGTTACATTTTGCAACAAAGTCTATTTGCACTTTAACTAAGGAACTACACAAATACATTTCTTCAGTTTGTCAAGCTGCGCAGGAAGATTTTAACTGTAATTTCCTTGATAACGTTTGCTTTGCTCCTGTGTCAATACAAGTAGCGTAAATAAGAGAGATTGCAAACAACATTAAATATTCAGTGACGAAAATTAGCAAAATAGTAATAAATTGTATTTGTGTTGTTATAGTATTATATATATATATATATATATATATATATATATATATATATATATATATATAGAGAGAGAGAGAGAGAGAGAGAGAGAGAGACCCGCAAGATGTGCAGACTAGCTGCGCCTATTGAGAGGATTTAGACATCAAACAACTTACGACTTTAACACTTTACACTCACACTTACATTTAGGAAGGCAATTACAGCCTTAATGTGCTTTTCGCCTGAATAAAAAAAAAATACATACAAACATACATACATACACACACTCATATATATATATATATATATATATATATATATATATATATATATATATATATATACATACATACACTCATTTATATATACATACATAATGCGTGCGTGTGAATGTGTTTGTGTGTGTGTGTGTGTGTGTGTGTGTGTGTGTGTGTGTGTGTGTGTGTGTGTGTGTGTGTGTGTGTGTGTGTGTGTGTGTGTGTGTGTGTGTGTGTGTGTGTGTGTGTGTGTGTGTGTGTGTGTGTGTGTGTGTGCTTGCACGTGTTTCTGTGTGTGTATGTTTTGTAGTTCCTCTCATGTTTTTACGTTATTCTTGTTATATTAATACTTGACAAGAAAATCCATTCGTTAATAATATGGTAAAGTTTATTATTACACATTAAAATCTATTCAACTTTTTAAAAATTTCGGCAATTTTTTACAAATCTTACAAACTTTATCATTTTTCACATTTTATATAACTGATTTCACCGTCGTAATCAGTTTTTATTAACTACTGTAAGGTTCTGTTTTAAAATTTTTGCATTCCTTTGAAAACAGAAAAATTATTCTGTCGGCGATCGGAATTCATTTTCAGTGTAATCAGGAAGTTCGTTGTGTCAATTAGTTGTGGTTTGTTTTAACATTGGCGCAAACATCGATTTCGTAGTAATAGAAAAGGTTGTTTTTCATAAAAACCAGTTCATCTTATTGATAATTCTGACTATTACAAATTTGCTTGCATTTTTTTGAAAATTTCCCTTTACGGTTAAAAAAAGAAAAACTAAAGTTAACGACTGGTAGTCGGTGTTATTTTGGTATTTTAATGAATTAAGATTTAAAAGTTTAGTATAATTTATTTAATTATTTATTTTTTTAAATTCATAATCATTGTCTCACATTGTTTGACAAACCAATTCCTTAAACGTAATTATTGTTAAACCTTTGCATACATTAGACTACTCAAGTTCCAAATCCGTTATAGTTAAACAAAATGTAATTTGACTGCGATCAGGATTAATGTTTTCCCAAAATATTTTATATATACAAATTTCAATGCTGGTTAAAAAAAATATTTTTTTCCTAAGGTAAGCTATACAAAATAATTTGGGAAATTCATTTCCGTAACATCAGCGAAACAACTGCGCACGGCGATTTATTACAAATTTGGCGACGATGTTTTACCGCTTGAAATAATTCTTTACGTCTACTTTCATTTTACGCCCTCAAGGAGGCAATAAACACTTTACGCCCAACTATCAAACTTGAAGGCTCACTGTATTTTATGCACAAGGAATATGATACTGTATAACAATTTATATTTATAGGCAATGAAAATCAGTAAGATCGTCTAAAAAAAGTTGCAAACTGAAAAGAAAGGGGCGTTGACATAAAGGGGCTTCAAATTAAACATAGAAGCAGAAGAGATTAAACATCGGAGGAAAAACTTACAGCTGACAACCGATTAAGTTTTTCAACCCTAAAGAAGCTAATATCTGTTAGGAGTACCCAGGAAGTAAAAAATGAATAAATTTCTAGGGTTATTATTGTACCGTGACCTTTGTAGATCAATATTCTATATTCCCCCTTCTATATTCCGTAGTTGCTCAGTTACAGCTCCTTCTCCGGTCCTAGCAAGTTCTTCAACCTCAAAGAGGCTAACATCTCTTAGATCTACATCGGAGGCAACGCATAAATGACTTTCTAGGGTAATTACTACACTGTGACCTTTGTTCATCTTTTATGCGCCTTTATACACTCCTTAGTTGTTCAGTTACAGGGCTTTTTCCAGTCCTAGTTTCCTCATAAAGTCTAGGATTTGTAGAGGACTCAAAGGAGGTCCTCTCACACTTCTAATTGGTAACTTTTCAAATTTTGCTTGCATATGCTTGCTTTGCTAATTCTTTTCAGTTGTCTCTCCTGACTCTTGATCCTTATCACCATGTTAGTGCCCCATTTGACTAGTGTTCCCGCTAATTCTATTTACACTCTTACTCATGTTGATCTAATGAGTAGCTAGTAAAACTCTGTCCGCCCACACAGAGCATCATATGCTAAGGTATACTAGGAAGTTGTCAGGTAACCCAGGACTTTTTTGATACTCCATTAAGCCGTTGTCATTCACTCTATCAGCACCCTATCTACATTTTCGAGTTAGCCAGGTTATGTAGCGTAGAGAATCTGTGTGTCGTGAGTAGATGAGTGAGAGCTACAGGTAAGGTGGAATCGCAAAACCCCTCAAAGACAAAGAAAACATCTTATTACGAGGACAGGATTTGCAGGAAACAGACTGGTGGTCTGTCAGGCAAAAAAGCTTGTTGAAATAGGTTCCTCTAGGAGGACTCTGTGTAAAAGACATCCCAGAAGAATCATGGGCCTCATTACTATACGTCTTCACAGGATACTGACTATGGAGAAAGTGTGTAAGTTAAGCGGGATAAGTGTGGAAACTATAAGCCACATAATCTATTATTACGAGTCTCTTGCCAGCAGGAAACGATAGATGAAGGAGCAATAAACTCTTTAATCGTGGTGTCAAGAGCCACTAGAATCCTTGACTGTTAAAGAAACAACCTAAATTTAAGTTTAGGCAATAAAAAAAACTTTTAGATTTTCACTAGATTATTGTTATTTATTATTGTATTAATTTTTTTTCAAAAATATTACCACTTTTTTACTGAACGAGTTATGTAGGCCTAGAAAGTAAGTTAGTTATAAAATATCTATATTAATATTTTTATGATTAGTCTCATATCCGTTTTTGGAAATGAGTAGTTACTTCAGTGTTTATGAGTCTATGAGCACGAAAAAACACATTAAAGATTTGACTGATATTAAAAATGGGATTTTCTAAAAACTGACCGACTATTTTTAGCAAATTTTTCTTATAAAATGAATGCGCTGTAAAAAAATCTATTTTGAGAGCTATTAACATAGTATTGAAAAATTGTCAAACATTCAGAATATGCCTAATTAATTTATGAGCACATTTAGATTGAAAGCGACAAAACAAAATAAAACAGAAAATAATTAAGCTGTAAGGTAAACAGCTGTAAGAGCTTTTTTTTACCTAATTTACCTCTGATATCTTATTTTTTTTTCTATTTCAAATTTCACACACTGACTTGAAATTTATACCTTCATAGTGACCAAAGTATGAACAAAATCTCGTGCGGTGATTTTGTGTTAACGCCTGATTTTTCAACTATATTTGGTGTTTGTCATATATTTTGCTAAAATGAATATAAACTCTTTACAAAGTACAATAATTGTTTTAATAATGACTTTGCTAACAGTTCTTTATAAAGTGAACATTTACATTTAAAATCCTATAGGCCATTACCCATATATATACGTACCTATATATATATATATATATATATATATTATTTTAAAATATCAAAAATATACAGTATATTTAAGATATTCATATATATATATATATATTTATATATATATATATATATATATATATATATATATATATATATCTATATTTTTTTATATATATATATATCTTGTTCAAATTTTCAATTATTAATAAAATACTTCCTATTTCATCCCCTTAAGTTCAAATAATATTTTAAAACTTGTAATGGATGACACTTAATGTTAATATATTTTTTTGTCAAATATTAATATCGCATATTTGTACAAACTATACTATATGATTTCCTTAGGTAATTCCTAATATTATCCATCCATTCAAGTTCAAATTCATTTTTTTAAAAGTTGTATTTGATGACAATTGATGTTAATACAGTTTTTTGCCAAATATTACTATCGCATATTTGTACAGACTATACGATAGGATTTGATTTAAATAACACTTATGTTCTATCCCACGTTGGTTTTAGGAATCGCAGCACGCAGCTGTTTCGCTGACGTGATGGAAGCATGACCTAAATAGGAGTTGACTTAAAAATACATTTTTTGTATTACATATTTATTGGAAATATTACGAATAAAATTCTTGCGATGTTCTTAAAGAAATTCGCTTCCATCACGTCAGATCTCCATAAACTACGCCTACAATGTTCATTTAGCTTTACAATATTTATCTTATTAAAAAATTGTCAAAGTGTACTCGGGTCCTAAGATATAAATTATTGATCTTACGTTGAGGTGCTATTCACTGTCATTAATAAAAGTGTCTTTGGAAAACTTAGGTTCAAATGCGGCGAGAAGGGAATTATGAAGCACTTTGTACTATAAAGTTTTACACGTACATTAATAGTCGTAATGAAGTTTTGCTTCGGACTTGACGTCATTATCTTTATTTTTTCCAGTTTAAATACTACATTTATTGTTAAGTGCAGCACTGCAACTAGCAGTAACGTTTTAGGACTAAATAACTTCATCTGAAAGTTTAAATTGCCGTTTTACAAAGTTATTGAAGCGCGATGAGAAAAGATGTTATTGAATTAAAACTTCTTTACGCGTATCGCGCAGTTGGTGGGTGTCATTCGTCGAGGAAGTTAGTGAACCGTTCATTCACGTAAATTGAGAAGAAGGAACTAGTTCAGCGAGAGAGTATCAGCACTGATATATTTGTATTAAATAGGAAAATTGTATCCTATCTTGTTTCGCTTATTTACAGCTAAAAATGTGGTAGCAAAATAGCTTATTTACGGCTGCTGTTAGTTTAAAGTTTATCCAATATGGCTGTGTTATAGATTTTTACACTTAAAGAACTGAGTATTAATGTAGATTATTAATTACAGGTAAGAAGCAATGTAAACGTCATAGATTGTTGTAGTTTATCTATAGATCCTTCTGAGGCATGTCGTTTATCTATGAAAAAGGAATTGTGAAGGTTAGTTGCTTATATACAATTAAGGAAATGTGAATGTTATTGTAGTGTAACGCACGGGTTCCTTCCAAATCGCGCTCTAGCCGTCTGCTTTAAAGGCTTCGCTCCAGGTCTCAGCTATAAGTGGTCTCCAGGAAAAAATCACCAGGTGATTTCACTCGACCACGTTAAGACACCATCGCCAAAAAGTAGTTTTACGACTGAAACAACTGCTTTAGGATATATATATATATATATATATATATATATATAAAATTACAAGATTATGCAGGATATGCAGGATTCCTTCTTCTTTTAAATGACAAATGACTTGTTTTAAATAGGATCCGTTAAGCACGATCAATAACCGTGCAATTTATTTAAAGGAATTCGAATTTACGGGCGGCTCAATATTCTCTAAATAAAGGATTCTGCTCGCTTGATATTCTCGAAGCTAAGAATTCGGGTCGCTCAATATTCTCTAAATAAAGGATTCTGCTCGCTTGATATTCTCGAAGCTAAGGATTCGGGTCGCTCAATATTCTCTAACCTAAGGATTTAAGTCACTCAATATTCTCGAGCCTAAGGATTAGGATTGCTCAATATTCTCTAACATGAAGATTCGGGTCGCTCAATATTCTCTAATCCAAGAATTCGAGTCGCTAAATATTTTGAAGCCTAAGGAATCGGGTCTCTCAATATTCTGTAGCCTAATGATTCGAGTTGCTCAATATTATCTAACCCAAAAATTCGTGTCGCTCAATATTTTCAAGCCTAAGTAATCAGGTCTCTCAATATTATGTATCCTAAGGATTCGTATTCTCAAAACTCAATATTCAATATTCTTGAGCTTAAGGTTTCTGTAGTTCAATATTTTTGAACCTAGGGATCCGGATCGCTCAATATTCTCGTCTAAAGATTCAGTTCGCTCAATACTCTCGAACCTAAGTATTCTGGTCGCTCAATATTTTCGAAATTAGGGTTTTTATTGCTCATTATTTATGAGCTCAAGGATTCGGTATGCTCAATAAGCCTCATCCTGTTACGCTTTACCTGCTTCTTGGCAGAGTACTTCTTTCCGCAGTAGTCGGCTGCTCATTATTCTCAAATTAGGTCGAGAGACTGCTAAATGTTCTCGTGCATGGTCGGCGGTCGACTGACCAATATTTCTGAAGTGAGTTGGCTGTAGACGGGTCAATATTCTCAAGCAGCTCTACCTTAGTCTAACAGGAACTGCAGTGCTTTTTAGAAGAATCTTGGCTTACACACAGCTACGAAAGTAAGAGGTTTAGTGCACGAGCAACTTATATACAGCTACCGGAAGCCATAACTTATTTACAGCTTAATGCTCTACTTATCTACAAATAAGGATGTGTGGGTGGAACATACGCTTATCTACACCATTATAAGTGTAAATAACACTTTAGGTTATTTTTATAGCTAAAAGAGTATGGTAGCCTAATTGCAGTATTCTGAGTAGCGAACGTAGCCCAGTAGCTTAGCTACAGCTAACGAAGTGTAGATGGCGCAGTAGATTATCTACAGCTACGTAAATAGGGTAGTAGTGTACATACAGCTAATTTTAGTAAGCGTGTATAACGATTGGCTTATCTACAATTATTTTTATCTAGCATAAGAGTACAGTAACTTGGAAGTCATTAAAATAATTCAACGTATAATTTGAAACAATTCTTTGTTGAAACAAAACGTAAAAAGTTTATTTTTAATGAAAAGATGCAATACAAAGTTCCGTAGGAAGCAATCAATTCCAGTCCACTTTCTTATACTGTATACACTTATGCCAGATCTTGTTGACGAGTGAGGATGTTTGTACAAAGCTCAACGACTGGAAGAGAAAGTCACAAACAGGTCGTTTCTTTCCGTGCGGTGTTGTTTAAATGGCTGATAATACCGTTTTCCTTAACTGACTGAACAGACCTTCACATGGTCTCATGTAGCGATATTTACATTTGACAAAACGTAGTTGTACAGTTTGGCGTTTATTTAGTTACAGTTTGGCGTTTATTTAGTTATAGTTTGGCGTTTATTTGCACATTAAAATTAACTCGTTATAACAAATAAAACGTAATTCAGATTAATCAGTTTTCAGATAATTACATGATTCCATACTGGTAGTTCAAAGGACAGCTGACCTTGCAATGTATACTTAATTAAATGTTTGTAGCGTAATCACAGTGTTTAGCCAGTACATTGTATACCATTGGCACTGGTTTTTAGTCAAACATTCATTTGTTCTAAAAACAAGGTCACGAGCGAGTTGCGAATTTAATTACACACACGTTTGCAACACAGTAAAGGAAAATTAACCCAAACTAACTCGCCGTTTCGCTTTACAGCGGTGTGTGTATTTTTGTTTTTAAACTACCCCTACGGTTATGGTGGATATTTTTGTATACTTACAGTATTAATACCTATTGCAACGGGGTCAGTTTCTACTGACCTCAAAGAATCCCAGCAAATACTGGTTGTAGATCAATTAATCAGTATTTACTGTGACAATGTAATCAATTTAATAGTAAAAATAATTTTAATTCCTTGAATCATATTTAATTGGGGAGAATAACTGTTCTCCTTGTTTCGTAATATTAAAAGGAAAAAAGTATAGTTTCCATCACGTCAGCGTGTGCGATTATTTTTGATCAAACCAAGCGTCACTGTTGCAACTCGACCTTTCGGCATTTAGTTTGTGTGTTTGTTTTTTTCTTTGTTTGTTTGTTAAGCAGTTTTGGTGAAACGTATTGACCGATTGTTTTGAAATTTAATACAAAGATATCTTCTATAAAGCTTAAATGACGGTGTAAATTTTTTTTTTTAATTTACTTCCGTTTCATGTAATACTGTGTGAACGACAAAATCTATCATAATTTTGACAGCATCGTCTTTAATAAAGTTGGTCCATTAACATTCTTAGTAAATATTACGGTTACCGCTGTCGTGGAGCGATTTTTACATTAACTAAGAATATACTGCGAGGTTTACTGTTCTTTCAGCAAATAATTTCAATTGTATTTGTCAATTTATAATTTATCGTATTTATTCGTCAAGAAAGGAAACACAAGACATGGTTTATACCATGTACATTTCCATGTAGCTCGTGTTTGTAAATGCCAAATATATCCTGTTATATCAGGATGTCTCTTTTGTACAAGAAGATTCTGCTCGTAATAATGCTACAGGATATTACAACTAATATTACTACTTTGCCGTTATTGTTTATAGGCACGCTTGTTTCCTTCCCCTCCAACTTTATTTGACACATGATGTCTTCTTTGACTACGCGACAGTACAGGATTTAAACAGAGTATTTACAGTTGGATAAATCGACAGCGCGGAAAATGTGACAAAACTGAGTGAGAAAGGTATTTTCTTAGAAACACATTTTCTTATTTTTAATTCAATTTTGTTGTAGTCTTCGGGAAAAATACATTGTAAATTTATTGTAATAATTGTAAATTATTACAATTATTATTACAATTGTTTATTATCACAATAAATTATTACAATTATTGTACAAATTTACAATTACAAATTATTGTAAATTTATTTGTAGTAATAAATTGTAAATTTATTTATGTGGATAATTAATTCTTCTTTTAACAATTGGCTTTGTAGTCAATTTATGATTTTGGATTGCAAGTCTAAAGTAGGACATATAGGTTGTTCTAAGGCTTATAAAGTCTAGGCGTCTACCAGGTCTTACGTGGGCTGGCGAGGCACGTTTCTGGTTCGCAGTTGTGAACGAAATTCACTTTTCGCTGAGAGTTTGTCGGATTCCTCCTGTTTCCTCCCGAGGAAGTTTTATTGTCTTGTCCGAGTGTTGTTTGTGGTTTTTCTGTAGTGGGTGGGCCTCCTCGATGTTCTTCCAAACAATGATTTTCGTTGTACACTGACCTTAGTCATATTAATTTTCTTATTTTGAACAGAATTTAAAATAACAATAATAAGCGAACGGGGTTTGTTTTAACTCGACCGTTCGGCATTCGGTTATTGTTTGTTTGCTAAGCAGTTTTAGCCAAACGCTTTAGCCGATTGTTTTCAAATTTGGTACGGAATTACCTTGTACAATGCCCGAACGATTTATGTGAAAGACTTTTACCGATTCACTTTATTTTCAAGATGGCGGCTCTCTCTTAACGATAACAACTAGTGAACGTAATTTTAGCCAAACGCATTGGCCGATTGTTTTGAAATTTTGTACAAAAGTATCTTGTACAAAACCTATAAGACGCTGAATGGGACTAATTTTTTTAAAATTCACTTGGGTTTCAAGATGGCCGGCTTGTTGTAGTATTCGGAACAAATAGAAGTTCGGCCGTTTACCATGTCGGCCGCAGGCTAACGAGGAATGGTGAAGAAATTCGCTTCTTGTTTAGAGTTGGCCGGATCCTTTCCGAACCAGTTGTGATGACTTTTAAAGTTGGTCCCGGTGTTGGTAGGCTGCATGTAGTTGTTCTTTAGTGGGTGGTCCTTCTCGACGTTCTGCCGAACAACGATTTTCGACCAGTATTTATACTCTAAATTATCTCGGCAACCATTATTTCTGAGAATTCAATTGTTAAAACTAGAGAAATAACGCACCAATCAGAATTAAGCTGTTGTATACAGGAGATGATATGTGATGCGCTGGCCGTAATGCTCGGACAGAAATGTATTAATTTAGCGTAGTATAGACCCGCGATACGCGTATACTACGAACCAATCGGAAGTGAGTATTGGTTGACGGGAGTGAAGTAAGTTTCGCAGGCTTTGGCTGTTTCCAAGCCGGGAGAGAAGTATGGGGATTTTTCAGCGCAGTTGTTTAGGTAAGCGGAACTAGGTTGTGTAACTCAGTTTCTATGTTTTTAAGGCTATGACAATTTAAAAGTTTAAAATGCTAGTTTATGCGGATTTTAATGCTGGTCATTTAAAAACTAAATCTCAAAAAAGAGTAAAGAAAAGTACCTTTGAAAATTTGCTTCAATCACGTAGTTGGGCAGCTGTCTGCGCAGTTAGGTTTTTCATTTCAAGTAATGTAATAGCCAAAAATGATGTTAAACAACTTTTTGTCTAACTTAATGTTTGTTAAACTGAACTGTATATTTCCTTAATTTTTCTTTTGTCTGTTTGAAACAAAATGACGGCACTAAAAATTCCTTATTTTTTAAAATATTTCTGTAAGCTCTAACAGCCAAAGGGGTGAACCAACCAAAAGTTGTAATTTATATATACTATTTTGTATGTACAATATTAGTTTAGTGGTAAATATGCAAGGTGGTGGGTATTTAGGTTTTTGGCCCAACATTCTGCCTTATTTTGACGAATTAATTACTATAATTGTACTAACAACGGTAACTTGATTTTAACAACAAAAACCTTCCTTCCAAACATACGAAATTAGTATAGCGTTCATTGAAACAAATGTTTTAAGTCATATTTCAAAAACCAGTATATTGTTCCTTGAAAAATACCTTAGCGTAGGCACAAAACCTTTTATTACTATTTTGTAACAGTCACTCACTGAGTGCTCACTATGACTTAAGGCACATGAAGTTACGGTTTTACACTGAGGTGTACAAGTGCGATAGGCTGTGTTTAAAAAATATCTCTTAAATGTTTTAAACGGCTTCTTTATAGAACATGAAAGTCTCGGTTGTTTGTAGACTACTAATTGTCTGATGTTCACAGTGTTACAGTTTAAAACATTCCATTGAAACTTTTTTCTTTGTTAGGCACAGCTGTGACAAGGTTTTGTACAACGTCAAACTGTCATACGCCTATTTGTAACAAAATATCGGTCCCTGAAAACACCTGATTTATTTGTGTGTCCTACAGCCCGCTTTTTACTTGGCAAATTTCAAAGACAATGTATACGCATAAAATTTAAATATACTCACTCCAGTAATTCTTCAACTTCCCAATTATATGACATTTAAAGTGTGGTCCACTTCAAAAAGAAAAATTGAGCTACTTTGGCTCGTAAATCTAAAGTGGGTGCAAAATGGATTTTACCAAAAGATGTTTTTACTTTTAGTAGCACCTCATAAAGCTACCATTCTGCCTAAATATCCTTAGAACACTAAACAGACTAGGAAGTAAATTCCTGTTTCATCTTCCAACCCCTAGGGGGAAATAAAACCTCCCTACTATAACATTTCACATTTCTCCCTGTTTATTCATAAAAATCAATATTTCAGGTGAACTGTTAATAATTTTTATTGAAAATACAGAAACATATTAAACGAATTCAAATACTGCACGTGTGATGAGCTGGCAACTTATAAAATAAAACATTCAACTGCACTTAAAATTTACAATTCAAAATTTTTCACATCACTAAACGCAGAATATAGAATGTACGTTGATGCAGAAAAAACATATTTGCAGAATTTAAAAAAAATCTTTGTTCGATTCGGCGCTAACTATTTTCGTCCAACTGTGCTCGCACTTACTGAAACAAAACATACAGGGCGCCCTACAAATCTGGTTCGACAAAACCACGGAACATCTGAATAATCCCTTAAAGTTGGTGCGTAGGTTTTTGTACAAATTTTAATCAACTTATAAATAAACATCGCTTAAATCAGATTACAGAATTGTACAACCAAAAAAATTTATTTTTCAAAAACGTATTTTAAAATTTAGACTTCATTTTTATACTTTTTTAAGTGAAAACATATGACTGTTTCCAGTTGCATTCATGGCTCAGTGCTATGATTTCTGTTTATGAAACTAAGGAATTTGAGTTCAAAACTCTTCATGGACATTATTTTTTTTATGTAATATTTATTTGTTTAAATTATATATATATATAGTAAATATTTAAATTACAAAATTATTATAAAACATGTCTATCCCTTGTAAATATTTAAAGCGTTTATAGTTAAAGATATTTTGCACAATTTATAAATAAATAGACTAGATTAGATTATATACTAAAAAAAGGGATTATAAAATACCAGGCACTGCGATCGACGGACCTATTATTCAACAAGACACGGATCTTAAGTACAAGCTCAGCTGATCGGTGCCTTGAGTAAGTTTCAACAATCATCCTGCGTGAGGTTACTAGGACCCTGGAAAATAAAACTTCTTAGCCTACTGCTAGCAAGAGCCCCACAATGACAAACTATGTGTCCACACGGTTTCTCTTCTCCATGGTATATTCTTCATGTGCACTATCAGACCACAGTGCCCAGTAATGAGCCCTATAATATCTGGAATTGTTTTTTGCCCAAGATTTCTGCCGCCCCTCTAAGTTTTCCATGAAGAACCTTATCCAAGAGGCGCTTGCTATGGATATGCCGATGGAAGTTATCCCGTCTTGACTGAAGTTGCTTATCGATCCACCTATTTATAACAGAGCCGGTCAACGATAGAAAGACAGTGACAAAGCCGGCTCAGGTCCGATAAACTCAGATGCAGATCCCAGTTCAGCCAGTCGGTCTGCCTCCTCGTTACCCTCAACCCTCTTATACCCCAGAACCCAGTGAAGAGTTCCAATGTAGAGAGCTCTGACGTCCTCCCGACACTGTCAGACCATCCTGGACCGAATAGTAGCACCCACAAGTGCCTTGATCGCTGTCTGATAAATATGAATATGAATAATGCTAATTTACTGTAATTTTATGTTAATTATGATAATTATGAGATTTAGTATACAAAATTTTGTTTATATTAGAAATACCGTTCAATACGTAAGCGGAAAGTGATGAATACTCTGTTATTTCTGATCGAGCAAAGCGAGGTTGAACTCTGCTCAACTCAACTGCATTTATTACGCTTTTTTAGCGAAACGCATAGATAGATTGTTTTGAAACTTGTTACGGAGATATCTTGTATAAAGCGCGAATGCAATAGGTGTAATATTTTTCCATTCACAAGATGGCGGGCTCTGATCCAACTTTGAGAGTGTAGTTTCTGGTTGTTTCTTAAAATACTGGCTGAACGGCAAAACCAATCATAATTTCGACCGCTTCTTGGAGAAAGAGCACGAAATTTCCAATAAAGTTGGTCAAGTAATGCTTTTTCTTAAAGATTACGGTAACCGGAAACGTTAAGAACGCTCTGTACATTAATTAAGGATATACTACGAGGTGTACTG
This sequence comes from Callitettix versicolor, assembly GCA_022606455.1. NCBI lineage: Eukaryota > Metazoa > Arthropoda > Insecta > Hemiptera > Cercopidae > Callitettix > Callitettix versicolor. Next base: position 48,632,281 of record CM040185.1, on the reverse strand, counting down.
TTCTTTGAACTAATGATTTAGTTACTTTTGAATATTATATTTCATTCGTATTTAACCAAGATTAAAGGCAAATATTTGTTATGACGGTCCTTTGAAATTTACTGTTTTCCCGTGAACATACTTCAATCAAATACATTTCTTGGGATTACATAATTTCATTTATAAAAATATTTAATGTATTTCTCTACTGTATGTACACAGCCTTGTGATTCTACATTTAGTACGACGTCCATGTATTACAATTGCCTATACTGCGCCGTGTAAAACCCGAACAATATTTTGTTACTGTTACTGCAGCAGTTAAGCAGAGCGTTACGTCATACAGCCGACATCATAAAATACGAAGCCGTTGTTTAGACATCAGTTATTTACTTCATGCATATTTAAAATGAGGCGCAAGTATCTATGTGTTTTTTTGCATACCGCTGACTGCAAAAACCGCCATGTTGAAACTTGATTGCGTTAGTTTGTCATTTGTGTTGAAGTAAATAGTAAATTAATGTAGCTTGCAGTTGTCTCGCTGACGTGATTGTAGCGAATACTATAACCATATCGTTTTTAGCGAATTACTAGTAAATAATGACTATTGGAGCAGCTATCATGGTAAGGCCTAGTCACGGGATTTTAAAAATTTTGCACGATTTTCACTTCTAGATCACTTTTTGAAATCGTAATCAACGTTAAAACCAATTGTGTTGTAGAAAAAAGAACTTCAAAAAGGACAAAATAAAGAAAAATAGTTTTGGGAATACTTTTGCTTTTCCAAATATCAGAGAGACAGCTGCGTGTCGCGATTATTTAGGATTTCCAATGGTTGCAATTTTGAAACTGTTGAATGGATTTTGCTGCAAACGTCAAAAAATTATGCATGCGGTTCCTTTGCCAGTCGTAAATAAATTTGGACCAGACTTGCGCACGCACGCACGCACACACACGCGCGCGCGCATAAAGAGAGGCACACGCACACTCGCACCAGCACGCACACGCACACGCGCACACATACACGTGCGCGCGCACACATGCACAAACACACGCACACACTCACAAACACACGTACACGCACGCACACACGCGCGCGCGCACACACACACAAAACACATACTCACTCACGCACGTACGCACGCACGTATGCACGTACGCACTTAGCTGTAGTTATTTTGTAATTTGCAAATTTTTCTTTATGTTACCCATTTGAAATTCCGTGTTCACGATCTTAACCAGCATTATTGGCCATATTACATTTTCAAATTATATTGAAAATAAAAAATTGTACCCTGATCGACGACTAAATAAATTTTCTGAATGTTTAACAAATTTTGAAATTCAAAATGGTAATTAATGCTCTTTTTGTTAACGCTGATTACGGTGGTGAAATTGGATTTTCAAAAAAAAAGAAGAAAATTAACAAAAAAGTTAACGACTTTTTAAAAATTGTATGTGGTCGCCATTTTGAAACTGTTAAACGGATTTCGCTGTTTACCGAACTTGTCCAAGCTACCTTCGTAATCAATTTTTGGGCTAATTGTGAATCAAATTGCGAACGCGATCGTGCTAAAACCTAGATATATAAAATTTTGACAGACCCTCAATGCCTGATCTACAGCTGCAATAACTCATTTCCCCAATGGAAGTGGCTAATGTATTTGTTGTACAAACACATTGGTATTACCACAAAGACTGGACTTAATTACTTTAATTATTCGGTGTTTAGTTCTTTTATTTCAGAATCGTTGACACCTTTTTTGATGCTTCGTGTAGTACATTAGGAATCAATATCACTACATGTACATTTATACAAACTGAAAAAAAATGTAAAATATTTTGTGAAACTTTCCGTTTTATATCGTTCAATATGTAAGTTTGAATGCATACGTTTCAATTGCATTAACCTGAATGTTTTGCATATGGTTTTGACCATGCATTATCCCTCCCTCCCGCCACCCCTCCAGGTGAAGCCACATTTGCAGTTGAACTAATAAACCTCTCCACACTCGCTCTGAACAAATGCGGCAGTCAAACGGATTGGTTATGAGCTGCAGAGTGCATTTGGAGCAACTGGAATTTCAAATTGATTTACGTTACTGTCAATTCATCATTTAACGATGCAATAACTCTATGCTACGTCAGTCGCTGTTACAATTTCAACAGGCTGTCACTGTTACACATAAAAATAACAGTTATGGATTATATCAATTTTATATGTGTTAATGTAATGCAGCAAATATTACACGGGGTGTAATGACGGTAACTGTTACGCTGTTCCTGATTGCCTGTAAAAAATAAATTATCAAAATGGAAATTTCTTTAATAAAACTTGTTTCGAATCTTCGAGAAAATTTTCGTTTCACGTATATCTACCGAAGTTTACAGAAAGCGTTTAGAACAAGTTTTAACATGTTTTAGGGCAGGTTGTGATGTTGGATTTTGCGCGTCGCGTGATACGAGTGCACAAATTTACATTGAAATATTAATAAAATGAGTTATTCATAATCAAAAAAAGAGAATTTAAACAGAGGATCAAAGATTACGCAAAAATGAACGTGGCCGACAAAATCGATTGAAACGTAAATTAAAATTTTTAAATAAAAACAATAAAATGAATATTATTGAAATTGTATAAAAATAACAAACATTGTTTTGTTCATGTTGTAAAAAGTGTTTATTATTTATTAAAAAACAATACGTATAATTATAATTTAAAAAAAAAACATTTCTGTTATTAACCCAAAAATAAAAATAAGGTGTCGTGTTTCCGAACAAATTATCTTAATTAAAATGAAAAGGAGAAGAAAAATTATTTTTATTTTTGGTTCAATAACAGAATTTTTTAAAATTTTCTTTACGAAAGTTCTTCAATAGCGAATTTTTATTGGCGTGGGTAAAACTCGAGACTGTCACATGAGCACCGATACTTGTCTCTGGAACACTTTTTGAGGGACGTTAAAAATTATATAAATATACGGTATAATGTATGTATTTGTGAGCGCGCGCGCATGCGTGTGTATTAGCATAGTTTAAAAAATGCGGCAATTATTTTTAATTCAGAAAATTTTCGTCACATATTTTTCTTTATCTTATGTCACCACGCTATTTTGTGGTTATACTTGCGTATTTTAAAAATATTTGTTAAAGATTACAAAATGTCAAAGATGCACCAATGTTTGACAAAAGTGTTAGTTCATCAAAGAACCGTGAAATTTGTTACATCAAAGATCTTTGACGAAAGAAATTTTACGTTTATTTGATAGTGGAACATGCCCCTTAATCAGGTTCAGTTTGCTTTATTTTATTTAATCTGGCCCCTAAAATTCTGTGTAACTATTACACTGACGTCACATTGCAGAGAATTTAACGCACGGGTAAAATTGAACTTGTCATGTAAATTAATTAAAAACTTTGTAGTCTCAACTTATCAACAAGTTATAAGCTGCATAATGCAAAGTGTTTTATTTCAGGCTAGTACGTTAGGTTCTGAACATGTTTTGTCACGTGTAACAACCCTTATTACTGGGGTGTAATTAATTAAAACTTTATTACGTAATTAATAAAGTTTAATCATTACATCAATTACAAGCGCAAAAGTTCAGTTAGTCTGAATGCAAGAATGTATTGCTCGACGTTGTTTCTTATTGTGAAGTTATTTTGTTAATTATATTTTAACCGAGGGAACTGCCTCGTTGCCTTAAGGGCCAATCCTGTGCAAAGTCATTTTAAACTTTAAAACAATTAAAATAAATTGCAACTATCTCACACTTATTTAAATTATTTAAAAGAGAAACATTTTAAGACTTAAATACTTTAAATATCTCGACGATATTATCGAATTGAAATCATGACATAATTAATTTATCTTACACTTTTGAAAATCGTATTCACCAACATCATTAGAGTTTTAAATTTTGAATTTATATATAGTACGAATATGTACCAAAATTTAGGTATGGTTAATTTTCATTGAAATTTTAATAATTAGGAACGTTAATTGTTGTAAATTTCAAATTTTATTGCTTAAGTGAAATTGAGTTTTCAAAAACGTGTAAAATTTATAGTTAATGTTTTAAAATAATTTGGAATGGCCGCCATTTTATCACTCATGAACTGTTGGTTATTATTGGCTTTGCTGGTTATCAAACTTGTTAAAATTTTAAACAGTTCCAATTCTAGTTGAATCAGTGTAGTTAGATATTAGAAGTTCAATGAACAGTAAACCTCGTAGTATGACATTAAGTAATATACAAACAGTTCCGCTCGACAGTGCTCGTAACTTTTTCCACCAATTTAAAAGGTAACAGTAATATTTTAATATTATTTTATTGGAAATAATTTTGATAGATCTTGCCGTTCAGCAAGTAATACAATATGTAACCAGCAACTATACTATCAACGTTGAATCAGAGCCCGCCATCTTGAAACGGAAGAAAACGAGAGAAAATCTCAACATACGTCGTTTGGGCTTTACAAAACGTACCTTCGTACCAAATTTTAAAATAATCGGCCAATGCGTTTGATTGGCCTATTTACGTACAGTCGTCATCGTTAAATGAGAGCCCGCCATCTTAGAACAGAATTAAATTGGAAAAAATCTTAGACGTACGTCATTTGGGCTTTAATCAAGGTACTTTTGTAACAAATTTCAAATCAATATGTTAGTGAGTTTGGCTAAAACTGCGTACGATCTGCATTATAAACCAGAGGTCGCCATCTTGAAATGGAAGAATAGGAGAAAATATTACACATACGTCGTTCCGGCTTTATACAAAGTACCTCCGTGCCAAATTTCAAAACAAACGGTCAATGCGTTTGACCAAAACAGCGTTAGAAATAAACACACACACACACACACACACACACACACACACACACACACATAAAACAAATGCCGAACGATCGAGTCGAAACAGACATTTCGCTTCTGAGTCAATAAATTTGTGACCATTTTAAAATAATTTTGTGGCCATTACTGTACCTTATTTCAAAGTTTCCGATCTTCAAATTACCATGATTTCTTCACCAATGGTTTTTTTCATTGTGAATTCATTATTCATCAGTTTTAACGAAAACAACTGTATTTCACATATTGTTATTAAAATTTCACTTAAATAAAAAGATGTTATTATTGTTCACACAATAACTAAATCCATTATTGTTCTTTCTATTAATAATAAGGTTCTTACAAGTAAAATATTGAAATATATTTTTAATAATCTCTGGTTTACCACTTAAGCTATTTACTTCTAAATCATTTTGTATTAAAATTACATTTTATAAGAGCGTTGTTATATTGTCTAACCGTAATACGCAATATCACTGAACCACAATTCATGGAACACTTCAGTCTGAATAATTTTATTTGTTTTCAATGACTTGAAATTTTGTTATTACATCAACATTTGACAAAGTTCAAATTGACATTTAATAACTAAAACCTGTATCAAATTATTCTTTTTGTCAACTACAGTTAGAGTAATAGAAGTGAAAATAATAATGAAATCAAAGCTAATTGAGGATGTAAATGTTAAAAAATAAATAATAATTGCGAAAATCTATTTGAAAATCGTCTCTATTTTGACGATTAGTTTCTAACTTGGTGCATCTGAGTATTTTGCACAGTAACCAATTGGAACGTTATACGTCCTAAACTTAGGTGTTTTCTTCCGTGGGCCACACTGTAGAAGATGTTAATAATTGTGACCCGTAGCACTGCGATCAAAGGACCTATTGTTCAACTAAGCCTCTTGAATTCTAGTCAGTAGAATGGTGCCTAAAATACTGGAAGCTAAACACTTTTCATTTCTTTTTTGTGAATTTTCTCTTCCTTCATGCATAATCTACAAACGGTTTTTCCGTGATACATTCCTATCCTGTTGAAATACGCGAACTAGTGTCCTGTAATGAGGTCTATGGTTATCCTGAGTGGTCCTATGCCCAAGATGTGGTCCAAGAAGTTTATGAAAGACATTTACTACGGGAGTGCTCCTTATGAGTGTCTCATCTTCTTGATTGATTCACTTATTGCACCAGCCAGACAAAGAAAGCCCAACTGCCGGCTCTGGTCTAGTAAACTCCAATGCAGATCTCAGTGCAGCCAACATAACAATACAATTGTAGTTGGAAGATAAGTACAGAAAATATTAAGCGAATGAAAACACAACATTCATTTTTTTAAAACGTAAAAAACTTTTTAAAATAAAATATTACAAAGTGCTTTGAATATAAACTTTTCTTTCTTTCGAAAGTATAATGGAAAGAATTGTTCTGTTTACAGAAAAATGCAAAGGGGCAAGGTGATAGGATTTGAATATTAATATTCATGAAGGGACGCCTGAAAAGGCTAAAATATAATTAACTTGAAGATTCTTATTTTTGACGTTCTAGAAGCGAGCACAAAAGGCTATATACATTGTAAACGTACTGCTATTGTAAAAGAAAATTATTTTAATACAAAACTTTGTATTTCAGAGCAAATACTAGAAAGCGAATGTTTATTGTAAGCTGTAACATTTTACTTTATAACAAAAATTAAAAAGAATTTATCATGATTACGAAATAATCGATTATTAATTGTTGATAAGTCTCCGTTCTGAGCTGTATGCAGCTGTCTCGCTGACGTGATTGAAGCGAATTTCAAAAAGTAATATTTTTTAACTAGTTTCTATTTAAATCTCCTATCATCATTATAAACTGTATCGAAATCTGCATTCCAAATCACGTTTTTCAATTTTAACTGATTTTGAAAATTCAAAATGCTAATTTAACGCTGGTTACGATTGAGAAATTATATTTTCAGAAATATTTCAGACGAAAAATTGATTTTTTGAAAAATGTGGAATGGCTGCCATTTTGAAACTGTTGAAAGAATTCATCTAATTGTCTAAGCTATCACGTAATAAAACAAAAAGGCTCGCGCGCGCGCGCGCACACACACACACTTTTATATCCGAAATGGTAATCTAAGGTATCAGTCGGTCTGCCGCTTCTCTGAATTCTTGAACTTTCGCACCTCAATTTTGTGGATGCGAAACTGCAGTTATTACAGTCAGCTTTACATCACCGATCTTTCATTATCCTAACTGCGCAAAGTAGCTAAAAAACGTTAAAAAGAAATAATTAGTTAGTCATTTTTTTAGTGATGCCATTCTAATTAATAAACTATCTTCCAATGAAAAGTTAGCAAAAAATTCTGTTATTTAACTAAAAATAAAAATCATCTATTAAGTTTTCTCTTCCTTTTTTATTTTAATTACGATAACCTGTTCGAAAAGACGACAAATTAACATAGCTAGTTTTTAACAACACAACTTGAAACTTATTATAGCCCATCAGCTGTTCAATAAAATCAGCTGATCTTTACGAATCAATCTAAAACAACTGATCTTTTAATTTAACTACCGAAATTAAATTAACGATTCATTTCATGTACTTATGGCGAGTGCTTCACACGCGCAAGGTCAGGTTCGATCCCGGCGGAAACACTTAAAATTTTAATTCTTATTAATTTAATATAAGACCTTCGACGCGCAAAATACGAGGCTACTGTTATACTGTTATATATCAATATAAATATGTTTCTCGCATCACGCGTCGCGCAAAATCCATCACAACCAGCCCTAAACATGATACATGTTAAAAAAAAACGTTTGTCACTCTAATACTCTAATGATGGCCGTTCCTTAATAAACTTTCCCAATATTAGTAAAAGGTCACATATTGGAAAGGGAATGGTCCTATTATTAGGGTCCATTTATTATATAATGACCATTCCCTAATAATGCCCTAATAAACTTTGTTCCAATGTCAGTTCGCTAACAATACGCCTACGTTTGATTCAAAAAGGTAATTGTATCACGAAAAGAACTCATTAATTATCTTTATTCTCACAGAAAGTTTCACCATTTACTTTGTAGCGTGGAAGATAAAAGAATACTTCTGGCTGCTAATTAAGTACCTTGGGTGGAGGCTAGGCTAAAGTACCCTACGTCATCACCACTTTGCCATTCAGTTGCCTTTATAAAATGTAAATCATTCTCGCCATCAATTCAAGACGTAGGCCAGATTCTGTTACTTCAGGCAATGTAAGCTGTTTGATCACTTACAATGTCAAAAACAAAAATTATACCGAAAAAATTACATTTATATGATATCTCAATAAGTATTTTTGGTGTGCCAACATTTATATGAAGCTCATCTCCTTTTATTATAATACATAATTTATGTAATGTATATTGCATTTTTTGTATTACAATAATAACATCACTGTTTTACAATAATTGTTTTAAAGCAAAACAGTTGAGACTTATTTTACAATCAAATATCTAAATATATTCTAAGAAATATATTAATAAAAGCATGATCATCTAATTCACCAAGCTCGTGATTGTTCCTATTACAGTGAACAGGACAAAATATCATATCCGGAATATAGTATGTTTCATTGACTTCAAACATGTAGAGTTTGAATTGCAATGTCAAAAAGTCATAATTTTGTGTTACTGTAATACGTACATTTTTTTTCTTTTAGGGGATGAATTAAAAAAAAAATGTTGAATCAAGTATTTTGTAATTTCTGTTTCATTTTTTTTATTTTTAAGAAAATCCGATATTTTTTTTTTTTTTGAATACAAACATTTTTACCTATTTTTACATTTTTATTCTTTTAGGGGATTAATTTAGAAGAATGCTGAAATAGGTGTTTCATTATTTGTGTTTTTTAGAGTAAGTATGTAGAATAGAGGATCAATTTAAAATAGAAAAATGTATATCCTCTTTTGGCATTTTCTAACACTATAAATCTCTTCAGGTGATAAATTTTGTAAAATTATGAAAACTTTATTTCATTACTTGTATTTAATAGTACTTACAACAACGTTATGAAAGTAAAATATCCCCAACATTTCAAGTCTCTAGATTTAATAGCTTTTGCTATGGGTTAATTCTATGTCTGTCAGTAAGGACTTCGCTGTTTAAGTCTTATATTTAAAAGAGGATTATATATAGAATTCAAAATTTCAATTAAATTAAATATATACTATATATATATTTGGATTAGATTTTCTATGTATATATATATATATATATATATATATATATATGTGTGTGTGTGTGTGTGTGTGTGTGTGTGTGTGTGTGTGTGTGTGTGTGTGTGTGTGTAGTATATATTTAATTTAAATGACATTTTGAATTCTATATACAAGCCTCTATTCTCTATTAAATATAAGCTTTGTATTATATTATTATATATATATATATATATATATATATATATATATATATATATATATATATATATTAGTAAAACATACCTTGTTTAAGTCCTGGTTGTATAGACTGTCCATGGTAGATATATACGCGTACAGTTAAATCGATTAATGCACATACATGCTTGTACGGAATTCACTCTCTGCTATGTTAGAAATTTAATTGTAACAGTAAATAAAAACTCCAAAATTCACTGTTACGGTGCGGTAAAAATAACAGTATTTCAGTTTCAGGAACAAACACTACCCTAACGTAATTCATCCTATTGTTTCACGCAGTGGGAATACCGCATTGTTTCGCTCGTTTGGCTCTGACTCGTCGATATACATTGTTACCGTACTGATGTCCAACTTAGATGAAATGCTGAGTTCTAACCTCTGCTTTGGAGACTAGCGGTGCTGGTACAATTAGAAATGATTTTAATAAAAGGGAAATTGGAGTAACAGAGTTGTGGCTATAATGGTACAACATATACTTCAATGTAACGGTTTAAATTTAAAATGTGCGTGTGAAATTGCATTTTACGTTATTGTTATTTCCAAACAAAATAATAACTCACGCAACTGCCTCGCTTACCTGAGGTAAGAAAATTTCCAAAAATAACTACATTTTTATTTAATTATAATTCCACCATCGTAATTAGCAGTAACAAGTGCATATGTTAGTCTTAAACGTTTAAATTTAATTGAAAATAAACCCGGACCACCGTCAAATTTGATCAGACCACGAAATGCTAATTTATACAGTTTTAAACACTGATTATGACGATTAAATCTCATTTTTAAAACTGTAAGACTAAAAGTTACGATTTTAAAGTATTTTAAATGACCGCTTTTCTGAAAACATTAAATGGATTTTTATGCCAATATAAAATCTAATCGGAGTACTGACATTAGTAATAAAACCTGAAAACGTGATCTGGATGTGATCAGTGCTCCGTTCAATAGGTCATTTCCTAGTGAATGTGGTAATAATGGCAATGACAACGACTTTATTGCTGAAGTAATTAGTGATGAGTACAAAATATTATTATAATAAATTTAACAAGTTTCGTTTCAACAATTTAAATTTTATTTATTTTTTTTAGTTTAATTTTAGGCTTTCTTTTTATTTGCAGGTTTTATGTTGGATTATTGGTCAAGATCCCATCTAGGAGGATCATCATGAAGTCTCAGTACAGGACTTCCCTTTCCATATTTCTACTTCACTCCAAACGACTACCTTCTTTGTACTATTTATTCCTTTTACTCTTGAGATAACCTATATTTCTCTGTTCATATTTTACTTGTACCAACTAGAAATAAAATTTACGCCGTATCGAGATAAAACCTTTCTTATATATCTTTCAAGAACCTTTATCTTTTTGCATTTTCTTTCTGCATTATTGTATTAATTTAGTTCTTTCTTCAGTCTTTTAAATTGTTAAGTTCTTTAGCGCTCCTTGAGCAGTTTTTGTCTGGATGATGAATAAATTTTATCCGTCACATTCGGCAATAAAATGTTCATTTGTTTTTTCGTAGAAAAACTTTGCCAGCTGTATATATATTTGTTCTTAAGTTCTTATGTTCTGTATGTTCTTAAGGAAGCTTAGAATAGCCTTCTCAGACTTTTAATGTATAAGACGATTTTTAACTAAAGGCAATATAAATAGATCCAGATATGATTTTTTATTATGTTTTTACTACAACTTTCTCTTGCATAATAATCTAGTAATTTGTTATTTCTAATTGTAATGTTTCACTGTTGTTTCAGATAAACTCAATAGTTAATCCCATAAGATAATGTTAAATCACCACTATCGCAAAAACACCAAGTCTATTTGGTTTTTTCTCTAGACATTGGACTAATGAAGTACCATCAGCTGTTGTTCTTACTTGTGAAGTTTTGTTGATTATGGAATCTTTGTACAAGTTTCACAGCAGTACCTTGTACTTGTATTGCTTCTTTGACGGCCTCCATCTTTAGGTCTCTGTGTAGATCTTTATTTCTTACTTACCACGGAGTATTTACAGTGGTAAATAGAACTTCATTTTGGAACGTTTGAATAACATTTATATTTGTTCTTTTTTACAATCTCACAACTGGATACCATTAACCTCACAGGTTTTAGAATTTTTAACTATATCAGCAGATTACTGTGTACTGATAACAAAGAACTCGTGCCAGTACATATCTTTAAAGCCTAGTTCTTCACTGAACCTTCTTTTAAGTATTGCTTAGTTATCTAAGTATTTAGCTTTACGATACCTTCCAAAAATCGATTCCCATGGGTATTGGCTTTATTTTTGATTAGCGAAATTTAGGTGTAGTGACTTACTGCCATAAATATGACATCCTCTTGTCCATTCACTGACGACATTAATGAAAATCAATAGCTTGTTGGTTACACTGTTGTAGATGACATTAAGACAAAACAAATTTTCAGATGGCCAAATAATTATAGCACAGGATTATGAGGATCTAGAAATATGAGTAGAAAATTAATAGAGGAATATGATATTTGTGGAATTGAGATAAACGTAAACAAAATTGGTTACACGTCCTTTCAAAAGAACGAAACAATTTGGGACGAAGAACAATAAGGATACTAAACAGTACCATATGCGTTCAACAGATATCAAAAATAAATAAACATAGAATATGTAATGTAATTATAAAATGTATAATCTCATACGGAAGCGAAGTATGGCGACTGAAACGAAAAACAGAAAAATATCTTGAAGCTACAGAAATGGATAATTGGCGAAGAGCCGCAGGTCAAAAAGGGTGGAAAAAATTTTTTAATCCGTGCAATCATGGATGTGAAGCACATCATTGTAGACGACATCAAGACAAAACAATTTCGATGGTTATGCCCAAAGGATGGACATAAACGTATTTCCCGAACAGATTATAAAATGGAAACATGGTCGCAAAGAAAGAGGAAGACAGAGACTTAGTTGGAGAGAAAGAATTCTATAAGAAAGTGAGAAATAGGGGATTGGATCAAGATTTGGAACGGCAGTGGAAAATGGAAGATAGGAATCGAAAACCGGAGAACCTTTAAACCGAAAAGAAGAAGAGAAGAGCGTGTTGTTCCTTCTTCCAGGCTGACTCCAAAAGAGAAAATGGCTGCATCGTCTGCAAACGTAGCCGAACTTGTATTTATGTGTTACTCCTGAGTGTATAAAATAATAACACTGGTCTCAAAGTACTACCCTGCGGTATTCCTGATCAAATGATTTTTAATTTTAAATATTTCACGTCATACTTTATCTGAAAATATTTATCATTAATACCCCGCAGGGGGTGCAGACTAGCTACACCCATTGAGAGAATTTAGACGTCCCTCGCGGTACCCGAGTCTAACACACACACTTACAACCCTAAACTTACGACTTTAACACTTTACACTCACACTTACATTTAGGAAGGCGATAATAGCTTCAATGTGCTTTTTACCTTAAAATAACAACAACAAAAATTATCATTAATTACAGCCGAACCAACGAATGGGCTGCATCTAAAAATATATCTGAGCATACCTTTTTCCTAAGAATAGTTTTTCAAGTAATTTAGATACTGAAAGTAAAGATACCAGTCTGCAAAACTGTTTCTCATTTGAGATTTATAATGAAAGAAATTATGCGGTTTAAGTATAGTTCAAACGAAATGTTTACAAAGAAAGAAATATGGACACTTTCTGGCAACAATTTAACCCCCTAATCTAAAGTGAGAATGAGTAAAAAGATTTTGTACCACTATCCTTGGCTTGTTGACAAGGTGAAAAAGTTTCCCAACCGTATCTGTCAATTTAGCAAAATTCTTTTCTTGTTCGACCTTGAATTGTTGTTTGAAGGTTGAAGACAAGGCGTGGGCTTGACAAGTAATCAAATCTGATGTGACGTAAGAAGACTAGAGGAACTGTGGGGGGGCTGAGACAAGGGGGAAATATAACAACATATTCTCCGATGTAATATCTGGTGACATTAACACGAAGTCACAGGTAATGAGCCTCAGTGTGTTTGCTTCAACATTTCACTTCCTTTAGATATACAATTTGTTTTATTTACGTTCAATTACCAAAAAATACCATTTGAAAGTCGACTGAATGGAAATGATATTGGTTTGTAGCTACATAATATTTTGCATTTAATAAGTTTTCGCTGTGAGCATGCGTGCCCCACATTCGACCGGACCGATTGTTCTGACTGTCGTTTCAACTCCTCGGGATGGTCTGTATGCAGTAACATAATATAAAAAATGTGTGCAAAAGTTTGTAACCACTGATTAGGTAAAAGATGAACAAAAATGAGGAAGGCCTTCAACAGTTAAAGATGATATTTAAGTTACATAAGCCTTTCATGCAAAGAATGATATTGCTAGTAACACGCAATGTGGTGGAAGCAGTATTAAGAGAATTGCTGAACAACTTGAGCTGAGTAACTTAACTGTACGGACTATTTTTAAAGGGAAATTAAGACTGAACCCTTACAAAATCCAAGTCAAGGTCCAGCAGATAATAATAAGCATAAGAGACTTGATTTTGCTTTGTCACCAAACATTGTCCCAAACATTTTAAATGGAAAAGAAATTGTATCTAGATAAAATCTTATGGCATATTTTCATCTGAATTACTATTTAAACATTTACAGTTGTGTGAAATTTGGTGTGTTCAACACGGTTCACATTAGTTGAAGGTTACAGGTTTATAAAAGTTCGAAATGGAGTCAAAAAACATCACAATCACTGGTCTTAGTGATTCCAGAAATGCAAAAAAAAAATATTTGTAACACAACACTTTCCAAACTATGCGATTAGAAGATAGTGTGCAATGTTTTTGCCTCCGAGGTCTACGAAACTTATGATCTTCTGACTCTGGGGCTATCTGAAGGACTCAGTTTACCGCTTAACATGTTCACGACAACGACCGTATTTACATGTCAAAACATAACGGTAATTTTTTTCCGTAAAACTGTTAGAATATGTGTCTATATGACATATAAAGTGATATTCAATAGGAAAAAATACTAAGTTCTATATATTTTAGAGGTTATGTTCGTGCGTCACTGGTGGCACACTTTCATTGATCCGTACATACGTAAAGTTTCAAGTAAAAGACTCCGTAAGTTACATGATTCTTTGATATCTTAGTGTTATAATTGTCAATAAATGGATGTTATTATTTTGAACATGTTTTCATTTTAGTTTACCAATGAAGGTCACCAAGATAAAGAAAAAAATTTAGTAGGCCAAAATATAATATCGCTTTATTATACTTAAAATTAAGTTTAAAAATTTGTGCTTCTAACATTGTTATTGAATTAACATTTGTTAACCTTTTAAATTACTTATAAGGTGTGGCAGTGTAAATAACGAAAAGAGTACAACAGCCAAAATATAATCCGACTAAGGTTATTCTAGCTCAACACAATTCTAGGTTTCAAATATTAGCGTTATTATAAATAAGCCCATACGAAGTAAGAAATGGAGTGCATCGCACGTGGCACACGCCGGCTATTTTTGAGGACAAGTGTGCGTCACTGGTGACACATTCTCGTCTTGGCAGCAGTTGCGGTGTGCGTCACTAATGATAATATTTGTCACTAATGATGATATTTGTCCAGAAGCAGAATGGCGGCCATATTAATTACTGAAGTTAAATGTTACATATGTTTTGTTAGAATTAGTTATTGAAAATCAAATCCCACTTGTAAATAATGTGTATAGGATACAAATGTAAAATAATTAAAAAATTCATAGTACAATAAAATTGTACTTAATTAAACCAGAAGCCTTATATGCAGCTGAAACATTATCTCTCATAACTCAGGGCCCACTTGAGAGGCTGGAGATCAAAGAAAGAAAGATATTACGAAAACTCTTAGGCCCCAAATTCCGTAACAACCAATTATTCCACATCAGGAATGAAACTCTTTACCAAAAAACTGAAACACTATCAGACACAATAAGAAAAAGGAGAATTGATATTTATGAGCACA
>CM040185.1:48337045-48612045 GCA_022606455.1 Callitettix versicolor | reverse complement strand
TTTCCTTTCTCTGCTCCATTTGGCCAGACGTTTTTGTTGTGCGGTGAGATCCCACGCATTTTATTTTATATTCTTAAGTATGGGATCATCCACGAGTAGGTAAAGAAATAAGGTCCACCCGTATATAACCCCGCATGCATGGGTAAGGTTACGGTACACTGGGAGGTCACAAGTATCCCAAGTCTACGTTTGATACACTAATAGGACTGTGTCATTCACTTCATCAGCGCGGGTCGCTGTCTGTGTCTGTGTAGGTGATTAGATGAGTGAGAGCAGTATGTGCTAGAGGTATGGTGGTATTGTAAAGCTCATCAGCTGCTCGCTTTAGCTACCTCTGTCGGATTTTATAACCCACACTAGAGATAAAGAAATAAACATAATAATATGTAACTTTAAAGTTTTATCCAATAACTAGCAATTAATATATTTTTTTTTCAACTTGTACATTTTTTTCACTGGTTTGAGCCGCTTTAAGCACAATTTTCGTTGTTTGGTTAAGTTGAGTTATAGACATGCAGACGAACACGTAAGCGATTTATAACATTCTTTTGCATTATCTACTCACCATAAAACCGCATAATTAATCTACAAGTAATTATCCTACTTTTCGTTCTGTTGTGGAATAAACTTATTTCAGATATTATTGACGACGCTAATGTTTTTTTTTCGCTTGTCAACCATACTTAATGTCAGAAGACGAGGAATCGGAAACGGTAAAATTTACAGTAGTAATTGCAAGTATTGAACCAGCGACCTTGATGTTAGCAGTTCTGATACGCAGATGGCTGATTCAGACTACTCGACAACAGAACTGTCTGGGCGTAAATAAAATAATGCGAACTTTAATTTTTCATTAAAATTTATTAAAATTACGTTTAAAAAATATGTTTTTCTATAGTGTGTAGAAATTAAGTGTAGATATTTTTCGTGAATAATTCAATATTCTACAATTATACTAGATTTAGCGGTAGCTTGTGTTTAAGTGTGAAGAACACACGAAGGCTTAAAAACATTTAGGATGAAATATTTCTCAATTATTGCCAGCGAATTTGCCAAATATATTTCCCTCTATCAGCGCTAAACAAATGTTTATTTACTATATGTTGTATGCACTGCTGTTGAATGAATACGGATGTGAAGTTCTCTTCGACAAACACGTACAACTAGAAAGTCGGCTTCTACAAACACAACGTGCTTGTACAATGTCTCTGTGACGTATACACTGTACGTAGGCTGACACATCAACTTTCTGGCATACACAATACATGAAAGCAAAGTTTAAATTGAATATTTACCACAAGGGGGTTTTCCTTCTAAAATGATTTATTTTTGTATCGATCCTGTTTTCTAAAACAGTGGTGTTTAGTTCCAGGACCTTGAGGAACTCCGAGAGAATAAGCTATTCAATAGGCTCCTAAAATCGGTATTAGTCAATTGAACTAACTCGAAGAGGCTTAGTTTCGCGATACATTATTTGATCGTACTTTTTGCGGACCACAAAATCCAGTAATATGTATAGGGTCAATCAATAATAACTGACCGAGAGAGTTCTTGTGATTGTTTGTTACGCAGTTTTGGCTAAGCACATTTACAGATATTAGGAAAAAATTTATATAAAGGTATTTATTGATACAAAGCCAAGATTTTTCCTGATTTATTTCCGTTTTAAGATGGCTTCTGATTTAACGATTTGGCCAATTCCGCTGATTGTTTTGAAATTTCGTACAACGTTTAAGCTACGTATATTCCAGATTTTTCCCATTTACTTTCGTTTCAATATGGGCAAGTGTACAGTTTTGTCCGAACAGTATTGGTCCAATATTATAAAAAAATGTACTTTTTGAAAGACTGATAGACGCGTGCGTGTGTGTGTGAGAGAGAGAGAAATTTATTCTCATTCATTTTCGTTTGATGATGGTGGCTTTGATTTTTTTTAATTATTACGGTTTACGGTTTATCTGGCGGAAAATATACGAGCGCACAAGATCACTGTTGTGGCGAAGCTCGGCAATATACTGTCAGGTCTGCTGTTTTGTTAAAGTACTCGTCTTGAATCTACGATACATAGAGATATCTCACTGCATAGTATATTGTGTGACTGAAAATGGGAACGCAGTACCTATTAGGAAGGAAAGGAACCATATACTTTTAGGTTAGCTTTTGTGATACCAATTACGTTTTTGTTAATTTATGCCTCACTAATTATATTAATTAGACAACTTCATCGAGTGTACAATAAATTCACGTCACTTCAGCAGTTTATGGACTCAAGAATGGATAGGTTGAAGGAAAACGAGTTCAGAGCACTCTGGTGTCGGGTTTTGGTATTACGTTCATTTTACCTTTCATTCTGGCACCCTGATTTTAACATTGAACATGAGAGCTCTATGTATTATGTAAATTTTTGTATTATGGACTCAAAGCTATTAATAAGTGGATAAAAACATATAGTAATATTCATAATATTTTAATACAATTTTTAATAGCATAAATTTTAGAAAAAGTTAATGGAATACTTTATTGCAGAAAAAACAAAAATGAATTAGCTTAAGTACTTTTAAACCTAACTTAAGACAATTTTTCTCGGTAATCATTTATGTAGAAGTTTTTGCAGTTAATTTCACATTACAGGTCACATAAAATCTATTTGAGCCATCGTGTAGTATAACAAAAAATACCGGAAATTCTATTCCTTCACGTAAGCTGCGATTAAATTTAACATTGGTCGTGCAGTTTGTGCTGTGATTTGTTTTCATTGCGCCACAACTTTAATACACTTGTATTATTTAACGAAAGTAATTACTTCCTTGCGAACGGAGAAAAAAATTGAAGCTTTTGTGCACACCTGAATAACGGCTCTCAAACTTGTCTTGCGTATTGTAACGTAGGCCTATCTGTAGTAATCACCAAACTTTACCAATTACCTGGCCAAGTTTTAATTAATTACGTCCTGGCTGTAGAGGTCGCTTGTATACGACCAAAGCTGTTCAGCGTTGTAAGATAATTACAGGTGTATACATTCACTGTATTGTTTACAGAATTATCAATATTATTGTCTAAATATGAAACTTTTATGGAAAACAATTTTTGATTAGCGAAATGCTATCGGAATATGAGCTATTTTAGCGGTATTTAAGGTTAGAATCAAACCTGGGACCTTGAGATATATATACTGGGGCCTGCGAACCTCACCAACGGAATTGCAGGAAGAAGTGGTACTAGTGTATCATGAGGTGTACTCATATACTAGTATGCTTCAGTGATAGTGAACTAGATTGTTGAAGTATGTGTACATACATTTTGCGCTAATGTGCTCGATTGATAGCAAGAATTCTCTCTCTCTCTCCCTCTCTCTCTCCCCCCCTCTCTCTCTCTCTCTCTCTCTCTCTCTCTCTCTCTCTCTCTCTCTCTCTCTCTCTCTCTCTCTCTCTTTCTGGTTTATGTTTGTTACACAGTTTGGCTAGGCGCTTCGACCGATTTTATTTGATACTGAGCGCCTTTATAAAACCCAAATAACGTATGTGTATGACTTTTCCCTCATTTACTTCCGTTTCAAAATGGCAGCCTTTGATTTAACAATTACGAGTGTACGCAGGTTTCCGCCAAACGCATTTGTTTTGAAATTTCGTGCGAAGTTAATTTTTATGAAAACCGAATGAGGTAAACGCGAAATTTTTTCACCGCATGTAGGCTATAATTTACACATATATTTTTTACAGAACTTTTATTAGAAATCCCCAACTATTGTTGCAAATTATTTTTTTATAAAAATATTTCAAAAATCTCTAATTACTTAACCGTATTTACATTTAATTTTGCTAAAAATTTAGATTCAGGACGGTAACAAACTAATTCATAAGTATTTAAAATTTCTCTTAATTCCGCAAAAACATTAGTTAAAAGAATAGTTTCATCTTATCTATTTGCATACCTAACATTTAGAATTACATACACCAAAAGCTTTTTTATTATTTAAATCAGATAAATTGTATTTATTTATTTTTTTAAATCTCGAAATTTTGTATTCTCAATTGGGATTTTTGAATTTGCCTAAAATTTCTGCTCATATATAAATTAATTAATTAATTAGACAATACTGAATTTCCTTGTTACTATGAAAGGAACAATTCATTATAAAGCTTTATTTCGCACCTACACTTCTAAAAGATGCGCGGAGGTCCCAAGTAGAAGTCGAGCCTGTGACAATAACCTTTTAGTTTCTTTTACAAATACACGCGCAGATTCTTCCTGTTAACACTTTAAAATATTAATAACGACGAAGCCTTTTTTTCTTACATAACAAATCTTCTTTAATTTTTAACAACAAAAGTACTTCGACTAAAAAAAACTATTAACAGTTACTGCACTTGCAAATTTAACTGGTTAACGTTCTTCTTTCAAAGTCTCAAAAAGGAGCATTTGATATACCCTTTATAAATTCAGCTTCTCGACCAGACTGAAAATAGAACATGTCAATTTATATTTTAAAATTTAAACTTTGCTAGTTTTAAGCATTTTGGTACTTTTTTAAAATTTGAATCCACTCAAGTAAAAACATTCATGAACTTTCCTTTAGTTGAATTCTTAATTAACAAAGGCTTCGGTGTTCGAATTGGCTATATCATATGCATTTATTTATATGTATAGTCACTGCTCAATCAGTTGAATTACTAAGCTGCGTGCTTCAAGAACGTGGGTTCGAGATGCAGTTACTTTAGTTTTTCACTCTCTTTAACGCTCATCCCTTGTCCTTATTAGTCTAACTGGCATATTGTACATTAGACGCAGTTTAGCTGAGTGCGTGACCTTGCTCTGGTCAAAGTTGTACTAGTCACGCACAAAACATCAGACTGTGTAATTATAATCATAAAAACGGCGTTTATAAATATATAATGAAATATCTTTTATTATTCTCTATAGCCTACTTTCTGTTTGTCACGTTAAACGAAAATCCACATGAATGAATGAACGAATGAACTAATGAACGAAAGAAAGAACGTATTAACGAACGAACAAAGAAGGCATGAAAGAACGAATGAACGAGTTTCTATGATTACTATTCCACTGCGACATTTTTAAATCTATTGTGCACCCTGTTATTATTATTCCTGTTATGCTCCTCACTTTTATTATTCCTGTCGTTAATATCACTGTTATTATTTTCCTGAGATGTACAGTTATAGCGCCTTCTCCAGTCCTGGTCTCTTCATAACGTCAAGGTTTTGGAGGAGATTCAGAATGGTACTCCCCTACTTCTAATTGGTGACTTCCAAGTTCTTTATTGAGGTGCTTGTAAATGTTCGCTCTGCTAATTCCCTTTTAATATTTGTTTCTCGTGTATTATTTTATTTCTGTTCCATTTGGCCAATCCTTGTGTTGTGCGGTGAAATCATGCCCAATCTATTTTACATTCTTACTTAATTAGGGAAAATGAAGTAGCTAGGGAAATGAAGTCCAACCACACAGAGTCATGCTAAGGTACATAGGAGGCCACGAGGTCTCCCAGGCCTCTGTTTGATACACCATTAAACCAGTATCATTCACTCCATCTGCATAGGTCGTTTTACATAGAATTAGAGAAGCTATGAATGAGAAGTAATGAATGTGTGTGCGTGCGTGCGCGCGCGTGTGTGTGTATTTGTCTTGAGTAGATGACTGAGAATAGTACGAGCTAGAAGTACTGTGGGATTGATTTCAAAGCCTATCAGCTGCTTACTTTGGTTACCTCTAGCGGATACGTGCACAGATACAAAGATATCCAAGTCAAAAAAATTTGTTTGATTTACGGGACACATGTGTAATAATTTTTTAAATATTTTGTTACACGTTTATCACACTTTATATACATTTCGTAATGTAAAAAGGTTAATTTTACGTGTTACGCATATCGCTAGAGAACAAACTAATCGACCGATTTCAATTAAATTTATCAAGTAGATATAAATTAACATTAGCTCCAATGTATTTAAAATAAATAATAATTATTAAATCTATATTTTAACCTAAAAACCTAATACAACAATAAATGTATCTCATTCACTGAAATCGGGTTACCATTTTGTAACAATAGGAGTCCTAAATTAGCTTTCAGAAGTATATAAAAATAAGTAAATCTATTCTACTCGATCGGAAAAGTTTAGACAGATTGGCACTTAAGACTTTATTGCGTAGTTTAATTGAAAGTTGGAAAGTTTTGCAATATTTTGTAGAGTTTAATTTTAACAGTATTATAAGATGGTAACGTGTAATAACTGGTCAGTCGACTACAATTTTTAAATAGCATCTAATCATTTCTATTAGTGAATTTAAAATGGTGCAGCCATCAGGGTCAGATCTCAGATTATGACACATTGCACCGTTTCTGACATATTATATGTTTTGGAGAATGTTAAGTGTATTCAGCGCGTCTCTCAAGTTTGTTAAGTTTAGGTTATACGAACCAATTGATCCGGATCTGCTATGATGCGTCAAAATAAGGACGGGTGATACACATGGTTTTAAATGTAAGTGTCTACACGTGCCTGATTCGATCAGTTCTGTTCAGTTCAGAATTCAGTTGGAGGTGTCATTGAGAGTCTGTTAGAGGCGTCCTCTTCTCCTCCTTCTCTTCCTAATCTTCCTCCTCCTCTTCCTTATCTTTTTCTTCCTCTTCCTCCTCCTCCTCCTCCTCTTTCTGCTCCTCTTCCTCATCTTCATTCTCTTCCTTCTCTTCTTCTTCTTCTTCTTCCTCCTCCTCCTTCTCCTTATTTTCCTCTTTTTCTTCCTCCTACTACTTTTTCATATCTTTCTCCTACTTCTATTTCATATCTTCCTCCTCATTCTCTTTCTCCTCTTCCTCCTCCTCATCCTCTTTCTCTTCCTCCTCCTTCTCTTCCTCCTCCTCCTCCTACTCCATCTCTACCTCCTCCTCTTCTTCCCCCTACTTCTCCTCCTCTTCTTCCTTCTCCTTTTATTACTTCTCCCCTCCTCTCCTTATCTTCCTTCTCCTCCCCTCCTCTTCCTCTTCTTTCTTCTCCTCTTTCTCCTCCTCTTTCTAATCATTCTCATCTCTCCCTCCCTCTCCTTCTCTACCTCCTACTCTTCCCCCTCCTCCTCATCCTTCTTATCCTCTTCTTCCTCCTCCTTCTTCATATCCTCTTCTTCTTCTTCCTCCTCCTCCTCCTCTACCTCCTCCTCTTCTTCCTCCTCTTCCTATTACTCTTCCTCTTTTCCTCCTTCTGTTTCTCCATCCTATTCTTCCTCTTTTTCCTTCTCCTGCTGCTCATCCTCCTCCTTCTTCTTCTGCTTTTTCGTCTTTTTGAAGTAAAAACAACTCGATCTCTTCATCAGAACTACCGTTCTTGCACAAAGAAACACTGTTATATTACGTCTTTAGAATTATTAATTTTTGCATGTTTTCGTATTTTACTGAATACGCCTCCCTAAAGTCTAGTCCCCAATATTTTTTACCACAATAAACACCTTGTAGTTAATTATATTTGCGTTATTAGGTTTGACGGTATTGATAAATTGAAATTTCCATATTTAGCTGCGGTAAAGTTTGGCAAACACCGTGCTAAGTTATAATTATACCCAGATCGGGTTATACAGCGCATGGGCGAACGTTTTCAAAACTTTACAGACTGTGCAATTATAAATTTGCATTTTTGTACTTGTATAGAATAATTTAATTCAGACTATCATTTGTCTTTTAACTTATTATAACAATGCATTTCCAAACTTTACCATTCTAATGCACTTTCACCTTAATTCAATTCAGTTAATATCAATTCAGTTGAAAAGTATCTAGTAACTGTCAATTAACGCGGCACGCACCTGTCTCGCTGGCGTGACGAAGCTAATTCCTAAAAATAATTCTCCAAATTAACTCCGCCTTAACAATCAGCATTAAAATCTGGCCTTTTAAATTTAAAATTACATTAAAATTACAAAAATGAAACATGACAACCGTCAAATTACATTTCTTAATTTAAATATTTAGAGATGCCAAAATTCTAATTTGTTCAATTTTCAACACTGATTACGACGTTGAAAACAGATTTTCAAAAATATTAAAGACAAAATGTTATCAGTTGAAAGTTTTGAATGGACGCCATTTTGAATCTGTTGAACGAATTTTTCTGGTTACAAACATGTTGAAGTTATAAGTAAAATCGTGTTTGTGTTAGGTTTAAATTAAGCCGAACTAAAATTGCAAACGTGAACATGCTAAAACTTGTTATATACGTGTTCATTTGAAGGGCTCGTGTGTGGCTATTACCATGTTTGTCACTCCAATATCATTATCCATTGGAAATTCGTCTATTCGTGTAAAATATTTAAAAAAATACACTTTAGAAATATAAATAAGAAAAAATCGTTAGTTTATTTAAAATTTATTCAACTGATGTTAGTTTTAAGTCTTCCATAGCCATATCTGTTAGATTTTGAAAAAAAATATTATTTATTTTCTGGCACCATAAATTTTGTAACTGAAACCCTTTTTACAATGCTTTTCTTTAACATGAGGACATTTTTAGAGCCTACGACCATCTAACACTGTTATTTGTAAATGCATACAATTAAGGTAATTTTTTTTCCAAAAAAATGGTACTGTGTACGTTTTGAAGTGTATTGAAGCATGTTTAGCCTAGACTAAAATCGAATTACACTGCCTTCAATGCACGCCCACGCCCGTTATACTAAGTTACTTTACCTTATAGACAGAGTATATAAGGTTTAGTGGTTTTAGATGAAATAAAATTCAAATTTTTTTTATTTGGGCGTCTATAAAAGCACTTTTTTAAATAAAGTATAAAATGATTGATTTAAATTGATTTATTGTTCAAATACATTACTGTATTATTTGCGAATTTTCATTAGACCATGAACTATTGAAAAGGCTATCTTGATAAATCTTGACTCGGGATCTTCAAATGAGCGCCGATCGTGATTTCTGGATCAATTTTTGAGAGATTCTTATCTTACAGTACATATTTGTGTGTCCATCGCCTTTGCACTTTTGAGTACGTATTAACACAAAAATCAATTATGGTTTCTAGAATTTAATTTTTGGAACTTTTTTTGGAAAAAGTCCTGTTGTATAAACTGTCATTTATAAAATTGAAATTAAGAAGCCTAAACTGAAAATTTTGGAAATTTTTAAAATTGTAATATTACCAGCTTGTAAAGCACCCTTCCTTACAAAGGATCTGCATATGCAGGACTACCAACGAAGAATGGGTCATAATTACAAAATGTAAGACATAAATCTCTACAGTACACTCTATCAATACAATACAGTACAACCGAGGATAAAATATTTTAAAAAATTGTTAATCAGCTTATTTATGTACAATATTCGTTTAACTGTAAATGCTCTAAACAATTCTGTATCTGATGGGTCGAGTATGTATTATAATGGCGTTCATGATAATTTAAATATTTATCACTGTACAAATTAAATAGAAAATAACCGCAGCACTCGTCCGCCTCGCTGACGTGATGGAAGCAAATTTCCAAAAGTAATTTTTTATCTTGATTTCTATTTGAAAATTTGGTTTCATCATGATAAACAGCATTAAAATCTGCATATATTAGCATTCAAATTCCATTGAAAAGAATTTGTCCAAAAAAAAGAAGACATCCTGACCGGTGTGAAATTGAATTTTTTCAGCTGTTTTTGAAAATTAAAAATGATATTATATGCCGTTTTTTACCCTAATCATAATGGTTAAAATAGATTTTTAAAAACGTTAAAAATTCATAAAGATTTTAAATGGTCACCATTTTGAAATTGTTGAACGAATTTTGCTAACAAACTCTATAAATCACCAGAATATGATCTACGTTATTTCAAGGTCCCGGATCTAGGTTATACCATGATGGCTCCTTCAGTACCGCGTTTCCTAATTAAAATTCGCTAAAAAAAGTTCCCAGTAGAGGGTTTTGAATTCAAGTACATTTTTTTCAAGCATAAATCGTAACACCTCAGGAATGCACATTGAAACAATGAGCTCACTGGTAGATTTCACTTCACTTCAAGACTACTAATAATGTATACACAGTTTTAAGTGTTACTCTTACTACAGCGGGTTTGTATAATTTTCTTTACATAAAAACGTAAACAAAGAAATTTTTTCGAGATTTTTTTGTAGCCGAGCCAACAATGAGGTAATTTGTAGACTGAATCGATTTTCGTGTAACCGTGTTGTTGGTCGGATGTTTTGTCATGCACAAAACAAAGCACGTGTTTGACACGTTATCAAATACACCGTGACAGTGACTGAAGGAAAAGGAAATGAAGCCGGTAATCTAACTTGTAATATCCTGCTAAAACATAACGTACATTGTATGCACAAACAAATGATGACAACAAACACTCGTGAGACCAACTTTTCAGTCGACAGTATTAGGTTAATACAACAAACAACTTTACTCTATTCGTGCTGAATTTTACTTAACATAGACCTATATTTTACTGTGAAAACGTGTTAGATAATTTCCATTTGGAAAATGTACTATTTACTGGTAAACCTCGGAAACTTGAGAAGAACTGTGTCCATGGTTTAACATTTCTATGGTTAACGTATAAAAACCAATATTACAACTTAATTATTTACTATTTTGGTTTCATTCAAAAGCTATTGTAAAAGTTATGTTTTTGTTAACGTAGAAACCAATATTAGAATTTACATTTAAATATTTTAGCATATTATCTTAGAAAATCACTTTTAGCGATTTTCAAGTAGCCGATTCTGACTTCTTTGATCATTTATTTGAGGAATCATTATACACACACACACACACACACACACACACACACACACACACACACACACATATATATATATATATATATATATATATATATATATATATATATAAGCGTACATTCTCATATATTTGGTCGAGGTGGTGGAACTTTTGGTATTTTGTTTCCTCCTAGGACAGCCATAAACACATAGGTTGGGAGCCAGCTTTTAGAAGCACTAAAATTGAAACAAATCTAACCTAAATTTGACAAACATAATACTACCTAGTAGAGACTGTCACTAAGTTACATGAAGGTAACACTAGAAACACTTAAGGAACCACTAGAATTATAAGTCTGAGGGGGTCACTACACTGATGTTAAAACCAAAATCTGACTGCCGCTAGCCCACAACACCATGTGGCTCCTTTTCGGAGCAAGACCAAAGTCAGCGCCCTTGAGACCAAAACTTAAAAACCCATGCTTAAAGAATTAACACAGTAAAAAGCAAGATGTCGGTTATTTCGGGGTCCCTCAGCACGTCCTTAGTAAACTAGTAAATTATTACCAAAGAAACCAAATATTTGTATACTTGTGTTGCCATAGAAACCAATGTAAGAATTAAATTATTACAACTGATCTATACAATTCATTTTTAGTGGAAATTGCTCTTTACTAACTTTCATAAAAGCTTCGTTAAGAAAAATGTACAGTTTTCTTCAAATTTTGACCTTGATTTAAAATTAAATCATATTTCTATGATTGACTATTATCTTGAAATATTGTTTTCAAATTTGACCTTACTAGAGGAAACCTTGTCCCACTTTTTGAAATCAACCACAAGAAATACCTGTTTATTTAAATTAATGTACTTTAACTGTTACGAAAAAACGGTTAATTAATTATTATAATTAAGTCCTTATTTTGGTTCTTGTAGTAACAAAGGTGTAAAAATAAAATAAGGTGGTCTTTTATAAACATATAAGTGTAAAAGTAATGTAAAGGTATCTTTACCATTCATTTTCTATTGCTATTTTCGCTCTTTACAGCTTTTAATGAGGGTTTCCTGAAGAAAAACGTACAATTTTATCTCAACTTTGAGACCAAGATTAAAAAATAAACAGTATTTCTACGACTTACCATTACCTTGAAATATTATCAAATTTGATTTTACGGAATTATCCAAAATGTATATGTTAGAGGAAACCCCTCCACACTTTGCAAGCCAGCCACAAGAAATATCTGTTTTTTTTATATTTAACTACCATTAACTGGTAAGTAATATGTTTAAAAAAAAATAATAATGTCAACTATTACCAAAGAAACAAATATAGGAACTTAATTATTATTATTTACAAGTGATCGTTTAATTCTTATTGAACTTTACAGCCCTTCATAAAGGCTTCCTTAACAAAAGTGTGGTCACTCAAATTTGAGACCACATTTTAAAAATGAATCTTTCTATCACTTGCATTATCTTGAAATATTCTTTTCGAATTTTATTTTACAGAATTGTATTTACTAGAGAAAACCTATCTCGACTTTGTGAGCAAACTACAAGGAAAATCTGTTTGTTTTATTATTTTCACTGTTTCCATAGAAACAAATATTAGATTTAATTATTTAGAGTTGATCATTAGAAGAATCTTTCGCTAGACATTGCTTTTTTAAGAGCATAATGAAGAAACATATATAGTTTTCTCCCAAATTTGAGATTATAGCATTTTAAATTAACGGGAAACAATCTTTTTACGACTTTATATTCTTTCAAAATATTGTTTTCGAACACTATATTATAAAAATCTATCTTATAATGTTTAGGTAAGCTCGATCACATTTTCCAATTGTGTCCGAATTCGTTCAAACCTGATGCGTAAATCGATTCTTAATACCTTGAATAAGATTGTTAACGAGTAAGATTCGTCCAACAGTTTCAAAATGGCGGCTAATTCAAATCTTTGAAAATTCCTATCTTTTTTATCTTTAATTGTTTGGAAAAATTCATGCAACCATCGTGACCAGCATTACGAACTGCATGAATTAGAATTTTGAATTTTCAGAATCCATTGAAATAAAGTTAATTTGACGTCGGTTAGGGATAATTTTTTTTAATTTTTGTGCCGCGATTATTATAATTATAAGCGATATTTTTCATATAAATCTAAATATATAAGCATCGAAATAATATTGAACCAATGCCACACTGATCGTGGATTTTTTCAAGGTAGAACTTTATCTAATCACTATAAGCTATTAAGCTATAAAAGTACGGAACAAATCGCTGGATGTAGGCCAACATCGGCCATGTATTGGAAGGGTAATAAAGTACACCATTAGTACCAGCAGTAAATATCCAATATGGCGGCAGGTTTTACTGCTCCTGTATTACACATCGCGTCATTACTGTAGCTACGTGCTTCAAACACGTACAGCTTGTTTAGTGTCAAATTTATAGTGTTTGAAATTTGTTTTACAAGTGTAACGTAACAAATTAGCAATCCAAAACAAGATTTGTTTTTGTTACGGCATTGTTTCTTAAACAATAATTTTTAGTGACTTTTAATTCAAAAATGTGTTTTTTGATTGGCCACAATTGTAAAACCTCGGATGCAGAATTCTGAAGTTTAATTAATAATAAATAAATTTTAATAATGATTAATGAAAACACTGTTGGAAAATTATTAAAGAAGTATTATATTTTTTGACGAGGTAAATTTAAACTAAACAGAAACATGTGCATTGGAGGACAGATCAAGAGTATTCTATTATAACATAACACACAAATCAGAGGGTGTACAACTTACAAGTATGGACTATTAGACACAGCAATAAAAGAGCGAAAAACCTTAAGAAGAAGAGCAATAGGGATACTGAATAGCATAATTTTGGATCAACATATATCAAAAATTAATAAACCTATAATATACAATAAAATTATAAAAAGTATAATCTCATATAAAAAAAGTAGTATGGCCACTGAAACGAAAAACAGAAAAATGTGTTGATGCTGCAGAAATGGACTATTATCGAAGAGTCGCAGGTCGAAACGGGGAACAAATTAAGAACCCGTGAAATTATTGATGCTAAGCACACCATTGTAGACGACATTAAGAAAAACAATTTCGATGGTTTGATCATGTCCAAAAGACGAACTTCACAAACAGTTCTAAAATGGAAATCACATGGTCGCAGAAAAAGTGGAAGACCGAAACTTAGTTGGAGAGAATGAATTGATAAGGAAGTGAGTGAGAGTGAATTCGATCAAGATCTATGAAACGACAGAGAAAAATGAAAGCTAAGAATCAGAAAATAACGGAGAAGGTTTTAAGCCGAAGAAGAGAGAGATAAATAATGAATGTGATAATTTGGTAATTGTATATGTGTAGATGATAGTTCAGCAGAGTCATTAGTATTGAATCAAGGGAAAAATGGAGCTTCAAAGTTTTAATTTAGAAATGCCTAAGCGACTATAACAATACTTAAGGACTCATGCTCAATTTTGATTACAAAAACTTTATATCTCTTCAGTATCAGTATGATTTTGAGCTTCAAATAACACACATTACTAGATAAACAATATTTTTTCCTTTAAGACTTTATTTCCAACTACACATAAATATATTTTATTGCTTGCTGACTATTACAACGACCAATTTCTTCAAATTTTATATTCATCTGTCAAATAGTTTACGAGCAAGATTTGCGTTATCGACAGATGGACACGCGTGCTAATTTATAAGGCTTTTAACTACCGAGAGAGAGAGAGAGAGAGAGAGAGAGAGAGAGAGAGAGAGAGAGAGAGAGAGAGAGAGAGAGAAAGAGAGAGAGAGAGAGAGAGAGAGAGAGAGAGAGTGGAGACATTTACAAGCAGACAGGCAAGCAGATAGGCAGGTAGGCAGGCAATTAGATAAATAGATAGGTAGGTAGGTAGGGAGAGAGAGAAAGGGAGAGAGAGAGAGAGAAAGGGAGGGGAAGGAGTGAGAGATGAATAAATGAATACCTTTATTTGAAGCGAAAATATGACCATTAATTCCTCTTTTCCACTTAACCTCATAACATCTTATATAACGCATAAATTAACAAACTGAACTCTTCAAATATACAATTTGATAATTATAATTCATAAGTAAAAATAAAACTCATTAAATACAGTACAGTTTATCATAATAATATATAAAAAAAAATGTTTAAGAAAAAGTTATAAGTTAATACCTTTTTTAAATAAAACAAAAACAGTTTCGTTCAACAAATATAACAAATTACAACTGATCACTTGAAAGTAAAAATGTACAATTTAATAAAAACATTCACGCTAGCATTCATTCAATAAGATTTATAACAAATATGTATAAACTTGCTTCAATGGAAACACCAGAAGAGTAATCAGTCGGTAATATAATATTGTTTATGTGACCTTGAAAACTGATCTCAGCCATTAATCGACTTTAGGGAATCTGGTAACAAGTCTATAAACGGCTCGCCGATACCGTAAAATATTTGTTGTACATGGTAGTTCTGTTCTTAGTTATACCGAAGTATATATAGTACATATATGTGAGGCAAGAACAAACGTATTTGCGAAGTAAGACGGCTTTGAAAAACATCATGTAATGTTGTTAAAAAATAAAAGACAAAAAATCATTTAATTTTAGAAGATTGCTCGTAAGAAGGTGGTCATCAACGCAATAACTTTGTGTGTGTGTGTGTGTGTGTGTGTGTGTGTGTGTGTGTGTGTGTGTGTAGAGAGAGAGAGAGAGAGAGAGAGAGAGAGAGAGAGAGAGACAGACAGACAGACAGACAGAAACACAGGTAGAGTGAGAGAGAGAGGGGGTGTGAGGGAAAGAGAGAGAGATTGAAGTTCATTCAATAATAGCGTTGTTATAAGAGATAATGCAATATAAAAGCAATAAAATGAGCAATATCAGTGACAGGAAATTCGTTATTTTAAGGGTTGTCCTGTACGAGGGGATTTTCTGCGTCCTGGAAAAAGGAAAATCGTTTCCTTCCAGCAATTTTCTGTGCTTTCGCCGCTCAGTAATCAAAGCGGTAACGCTGAAGAACAAAACCGATTCATGTTTTTATGTATAATCTGTTAGTGACAGCTTTTTAATTTATTTCTGAAACATTTTCAGAAGTTGAAATGTTTTTCACTTGCAGTCGTTTTAATAATTAATATTTCCTGTGATTCGATTGTTATTCAGGAACGGAAACTTCCAAACTCGTGCGCTTGTTTAACAAACAGCTGGTTTTGGCGCGAACGCTGCTATTGTTGTTTCGACAAAGAGCGAGCTTGTATTATAATATGGATTCATTGTAAATACGAATGTAAGCCAAACATTGTTGCTTAAAAAGGGGTAGGCCTATTTGTGTTTGCCTGAATCGACAGTAAAACGTAAAGTGATTTTAAAAAATACTAGCGTGATCGATGTAGCTAAGACTGCTGTGTTCGTGAACTTGCTCACATCACGGTCGTAGATTCGATACTACTTAAATCTTCATGCTTTACTGCATTAAAGTACTAAATTATCATTTTCCTTTAATGCCGATTTTTTGCCATTACTGGAATACAGTACGCACGCACACACGCACATACACGTACATGGAAGCACGCGCACGCGCACGCACAAGCGCGCACAAAAGCACCACAAACACACGTACGCACGGGCGCGCGCGCACACACACACACACACACAAATTGGAACAACCCCTCCAAAAGTGGTATGTTATTAAAAATTGTATCATTTAAAAAAAAACCTTTTCTTCAATGACGTCAGTAAGGCAGTCACATGCTTCGCTTATTTCCTTATTTAATTTAAAAACTGAATAAATTTGTTCCAAGTCCTTTCCTTTCTTTAACTGAAGAATAAGATTCTATTTTGAAAAGAAAAAAAAACCTTGAAATTGATTCCGTCCTGATAACTTATCTTTATTCCGCCGGTGGCATCCTTCTGTAAAGTGAGACACTATCGTCTTCCGTCTGCAATTTAATCCGTATTGCCGCTGCTTACGTTGATTCGAAAATTAATTTTAAAAGGAAGTTTCAATTGTCTGAAAAAAGCGAGAATTGGAACAAGAAATTTTGTAATGAAATTGTGTATTAAGTGGATTTATTACTAAAGCGTAGCGAGATTATCTCAGATTTCTGTAAACCAGTTTGAAGAAGATGATTTGTTTAGTATATATAAAACGTTGCAGTCAGGGGACAGAAGCTATGTTTGCACTAATTGTTATAGAAAGTATCATACATGCTCATAACATTGTAGACTTATTTATATATAAATATAATTCATTTTTTAGCACCTAAATATGAGTTTACAGACATTAATAGTTCAATAGATAATACTATTTGACTCGACTATAAAGTTTTCATTTTATAATCTGTGAGAGAAAACCAAAATAATAAAGCAAAGTCTTTTTTATTAATTTTAAAATGTTAAATTTAGAAAACACGAGCTTGTAAACATTAACTCTGCAATATACAGTGCGTGCATTTGGTTTTTATATTTGTCTATCAATTTAATTGTAGTATCAAAAACAGGAATTAATTAATAGGAATTACAATAACAATTAATTAACATGATACAGATAGACCACTTGATCTCAAAAAGGGATTTCTATTGAGAGCTCTAATGTATTAATATGATAAATTAAAAGAATACTTTAATTGTATATCAAGAAATACACGTTACAAAAATATTCAACTTCCAAAACACTCTTTGACAATTGGTGAAAGGAGTTTCACACACTATACAATAAAGTATTATAATCAACAATGGAACTTAAAAGTTTAAAAGTTAGTGTTGCAAAATAAATTAAAGGACAAAATCAAAGACTAACGTAATAGGCTTAGTGATATGCATATAAAATAATGTATTTATTATTTTTCTATATTTTTTCTATATATTATTTTCTTTCTTTTTGGTATATGATATAATTTGGTAAGGTTTGTCTCACTCCTGATTGTATCCATGAATATATGTATGTGTAGGACCAACCTATGCCCCCTGTAGGTCCTTCTTATGTAACTAAATATTTGAAGAAAAAGTTTGTAATAAATAAATAAAAATGAGATAATTTGTAAATTAAAATCAATAACATTAGCCTACTTTTAATATCTATCGGCACTCGTAACCCACAAAACGACTATTAAAGTAAAGTTAAGTTGTCGAATGCAAGATTTTCCTCTTATAATGTTATATCTCTACATCAATTACTTAATATATGTTGTATACGTTTTGTATTTATATTCATTTCTATAAACGATGATTCATCGTTTACAGCTCGAGCGTGACGCGAAATCAATGCTTTTTACTCGTACAAAAAGTGCTATAACACGCTTAAAGAAGGCACTATAAAATGAAGTGACTATAAATTAATCACGAATTAAATATGATTCATGTATCAGTCAAAATGAATGAAGTATGAAACAAATATAAATTTTTAACAAATCAAATATTAATAAACTATGATTTAACAAAATAAATGAACTATAAAACCACTATATATTAATAACCAATTAAATGTGATCAAGCTGATGAATCAAGTTGATAAACCATGAATCATCTATCAATCAACATGAATTAACTGTGAAATAACTATAAAATAATCCAAAATTAAATACGAATCAACCAGGAATCAAACGTTAAAGTTATGAATGAAAAGAAATTGTTACTACAAAATTCGTTGGACCTTTTTATATCATTTTAAACTTATTTAACACCAAATTGACCTTATGTTTATTGTTTTACAGAAGACGTAAAAGACGATTAGTAGAAATAAAACGTTTTAACTGTAAAAAAAAGCACGGAAAGAATATATTTCCTAACCTCGTTTACGTCAAGCACTTTACACGGCTTAAACTGTTCTGAACGTAAAACGTGGACTATTTTAAATTTTATTTACAAAATTAAGTCTGGCGCTTTATTGTTTCTCATAAACTTATATACGTGAAGTGTATTACAGTGCGCAGCGCTTTCGGGCGTCATTTTACTTCAATTAAAAAACCGTAGCATCAGCAAATAGAAGCTAGGAATCAGAAGACGTCGGAGAACATTTTAAAGCGAAGAGAAAAATATCAGCGAAATAAAGATTTCTGTATAAATTTTCTTGAAGCAATGTGCAAAAATGTATGTATATATTTGAAACTATTTGAAACTAAAAATGACAATGATTGATCCTGTGTATGTATGTATGTATGTATGTGTGTGTGTGTGTGTGTGTGTGTGTGTGTGTGTGTGTGTGTGTGTGTGTGTGTGTGTGTGTGTGTGTGTGTGTGTGTGTGTGTGTGTGTGTGTGTGTGTGTGTGTGTGTGTGTGTGTGTGTGTGTGTGTGTGTGTGTGTGTGTGTGTGTGTGTGTGTGTGTGTGTGTGTGTGTGTGTGTGTGTGTGTGTGTGTGTGTTTAGTATTCACACGTCCGCTTTTTTGGTTTAATGTCATTCACTCAAACGTGGCGCAAAATAGATTTTTTTTAATATAATATAGTCCTTCAGAGAGTATCAAATTTTTAAAAATGCTTTCCTTTTTTTGTCTTACACATTTATGAAAAACCGGTGTTCACCATTTCTATGAACGTTGAAACTTGCATAAATATATTTTGAAGTTTCGAAAGCTCGTACAAACGTGCAAATTAGGAAACTGGTTTTGTAGGCCGTTAGTGTTCGTTTAAAAATTTTAAATAACAATACACATTTTAATGTTAAAAATGAACCCTGACTACTTTCAAATTCAGTTTTCTTAAGTTACAGTTTTTAAATTAAAATTATGATTTCTGTAGTTTTTAACACTAATTAATAGGAATAAATTATATTTTTTTTAAATTTATGTAAGAAAAACATGATTTTACTTTTTTAATTGTTTGAAACACCCACCATTATGAAACCGTTAAACGAATTTTGCTGATTAAAGTAACGTGTGTAATCTATTCCCAAAATCGGTTTTAGTAATAAATTTTAATCAAATCGGACCAAAATTGCAAAGCTGAGCGTGCTAACGTTTATATAAAATTACACCAAATCAAAAAGTGACTTATTGGTCAGTATCGGCATTCATTCGAAGTCCCATATCCACGTCTTACCATGATGGCTGTTCCAATAGCTCATTTTCAAATGGATATTTGCTAAAACGTCGCTTTGAACTTGAAGTAGCCTACATAGCGAAAAACAAAAAATAATAATTTAAAACATCGGATTACCTGAAAATCGGTGGAAACGATTTTGATCGTGTAAAATGTAACTCCAAAGTATCCGCAGAAAACGTATCTCCGGAGAAGTCTCTGAAAACAAAACAAAAACCGGATGTGATTCCGATTTTGTCTAAAAAAAGTATTTCTAATTTAAAATATAATATACTGGATTATTACATGAAAAAGCACAAGAATGATAACCCCTATGAAAGCTAAGTGAGCACTTTCTGCTGGTGGTATCTGCGGCAAAGTGTTCAACTACATTTAAATAGATAATAGTAAGTCTATTTTAGCAAACATCTCCCCTTAGCTTTGAAGTTTGTAGGTTCGTATCGGAAAATAAACCAATTACTTGGACTTAAACCGTTGATATCAAGCACGCCTTCAATAATGATGGTTATACTTCTAGTACACACATATTCAATGACTGTATCGAATTGTGCTCTTAATACATGGTCAAAATTTAAAACAATAATGAACTAATTTTGAGAAATTAACTTTTTCATGTTTTCACTATAACCGAATTCTTTTTTTTTCGATAATTACGGTGTTTGAATGTTTACATTTATTTGAAATATGAAATTTTGCATCATGTAATTTGAAAGTAAAACCGAGGGCGATGGCCGATTTAAAGGAAAAAAACAAATTTGTCAAGAAAAAGCCAAGATGCAAATAGGAAAGGGGTTAGCAAGTTAGGTTTCCATTGATTCGCGTGTAGTTACAGTTTATAAGATCTGCTTAAGCAGGCGTAGGGTATGCAATCTAGTTACACCAAGTTAGTTGCTTGCTTTGAGGCACAATGACGTCATATGTAGTGAGTATTAAAAAAGGAATTTACAATTTATACAGTATCCATTAAAGTGCTATTTTAAAGCGCTTTTGTCAGCCAACGTTCAAAGTGGTTACCATCTGCTATGCGGATGGTATACGAACTGAAGTAGATTTGATTCCAGACTCTAACCAGTTCGTCAAATGTAATTTCTGCAATAATTGCGTTAATTTTAAGTACCAGCTGAGTAAAATCAGCAGGAGAAAATGGTCTTAAATGAAATTCTTACTGAAAAAAGACTTGGAAATATCAAACTTGGAAAGCATGGAGTTAGACTAGTAACAATAAGTCATTGACCTAGGTACAGGGAAATTCTCACTTAATGAAATACTATTCAATATTTCTAAGGAAATTGCTGGCAACAAATTTTATTTCATCTGTAATAATCAGTAAAAGCTTTCACTGAGTTGTTTGTATGTGTGCTTCCGAAATTTTTTTTAATATTTCAAAAAAAAAAAGATTTGAAAGTCTCAGCTCAAGGAACTAAAAATGTTGACCTAATTTCTGAAAATCGTCATATGAAAGTTTTTTTAAATTTGCTGTCATTGTAAGATATATATGAGCTTAGTAATAGCGAGTTTGGAATAACAAACATTTAGGATTCAATAGTGAGTGCAAAATAATCAAAAGCACATCTCGCTGACGTGATGGAAGCGAATTTTGAAAAGTATTTTTTCCATCATATCTTTTTTTGGAATTATGATTTCACCCAATAATCACCAATGAAATATGCGAGAGCATTTTAAGCTACTGATAGATTAAAAATACGAAATTGAACCCTGATCGCCGTCAAATGCAATTTTATATTTAAAACTATTTTGAAAATTAACAAGTCGTTTTTTTAACGATTGTAAATTCAGATTTTCGGAAAAAACTAAGACGAAAAAATTACGAATTTTCGAAGATTTAAAATGGCCGCAATTTTGAACCGATTTTGCTGGTTAAGTAACTTGTCTAATTTGTTAACGAAATCAATTGTAAAAAGTTTGAAAAAAATCGGGTCGAAATTGCGAAAGTGAGAGTGTTATATATAATTTTTTAACGAGATCCTTCCACAGTTCAGGATCGTTGCTTAAGGACTGCCTTTCAAGATCCCGGGTATACGTCTTACCATGACGTTACATTCTATAGCTCATTTTGCATTATATATGCGCTAAGAATAAACCTTGTCAAATTGTGCCTTTTGGCTCTTTTTACAGTATAGATGTGCAAGTTTAAAAAATAGTCTTCTAAATGGTTTAAAGAAGTTTCTTTCTACAATATAAAACATCTTTTTTTTAATAATTCTGTCCGATTGTGCAAGGCATAACGCATTTCAATAAAACTTTTATTATTGTTGTGTATAAGTTGGATACAGTTTTAAACAATGTCAAACTGTCATACGCTTGTTTGAAACAAAATTACGGCACTTTGTTTATACGCTGGCACTGATTTATTTGTGAGTTAAAAGGTCCATAGTGCGTTTTCCATCGGGACACGTTTCGAAATGTTTCAAAGAAAATATTTTATTAAATACAATTGATAGTAGAATCTAGCTACTGCCATAAACATGCTTGACTTATTTTAAAACGATATATTTTCACGAGCTCTAGAAGACTGTGCACTTTATAATTTAGTTTTTTTTCATTTTTTGTTTTGGAACAATCAAATTTGACGTCACACAATTTATGAAGTAATTTCTAACTGTAGCCTTTTAAGAAATGTGATCAGTGCTCAGAAACCTGTTACGTATTTTTCTGTACATCTGTCCAGACTTTTACAAATGTTCCTAATGAAGATATACGTACATTTACGAGATTAAAATAAAAACTATTCCAGTTTGTGTACATTGTCGTCAATCGTAACTTGGTTGTCTAAGCAGAACTAGTAACTAACTGAGAGAAGCAAAGTATTTGTTTTAAGCCAATTTAGTCTAATTTTTATTGAAAAACGACTCGACAGATTTCAATGAAAATGTTAAATACAATGCTTGGTAGATTTAAGGATACCTCACACTTTCTTTGGCCTATTTGAAAAAATACGGCGGGAACTGATTCATTTAAAGAAAGAATATTTCCAGGAGCTCTAGCGAACAATCAGGTCTACCAACTTACAATGTTACTGTATTATGTTTTCGTGTAAATATTAGTTGTATGTTTATCTTAATTTGAATGGTGAAGGTGAGTATTTCGGATTTTCGTTCAAACATCCGACTTATTTTTAAGCGAAGCTTTTAATGTTAGTTTTGGCGGAAGGAATGAACATAAAATAAGTGTGCCGGAAATATGGAAAGAACGAACAAACGAATTGCATCTCTATTTCTGTCTCTTTCTTTTTCTTCTTCCTTTTCTATAACAATACACGCGTATTAAACGAAACGTTGTGTTGCTTTGGTTTCGGTACTTTTCCTTAGTTGAAGAACACGTGCAAGTTGCAACCGCTTATAATACATTCAAAATTAGTATAATTTTTTTATATTATATTGCGTTATAATTGTTGTTAGTATTGCTAGTGTGTATCAACATAACCTGAAACATATTATAGCCTATCTGCTGTTCAATGGAATCAGCTGATCGTTACGAATTAATATAAAACAACTGGTCATTTTA
The DNA here is from genome assembly GCA_022606455.1 of Callitettix versicolor. Lineage (NCBI taxonomy): Eukaryota > Metazoa > Arthropoda > Insecta > Hemiptera > Cercopidae > Callitettix > Callitettix versicolor. The sequence goes on along the minus strand of CM040185.1, from coordinate 48,588,715 downwards.
CTATAACTACAGCAAATAATATTTAATCAGGTTCAGGTAGTTATTTATTTAAATAAAACAAGACATTTTAAAACATATTTTCAAACTAATTCAGCATAGATATGAACAAAAGCTTCGCTTCTGTCGGTAACTCCCTGAATTCCACAAGTGTCTGTTTTTCTATAAAAATTACTCTATTCTACAAATAACAATAACTTATTCTACATTCTTCTAACGTTATCCTAAATATGGTGTTTGTTAATCCACCTATCGATAACAGACCCGTCAACGTCCCGGCCGGACCCTAAAGCCGGCTCGGGTCCGATAAACTCATATGCAGTTAGCAGTTCAGCCAGTCGGCCTGCATACCCATTACTCTCAACCCCCTTAATCCCCGGAATCTAGTAATGGATAACCTGGTTATCCACGAATAGAGCACTGATGTTCTCTCACACTCCTAGAACAGCTTGGATAGAATTATTGGATTGCTGCATAATTATCGGTATAAATATAAATTCGTGTCTTCTTGAAGGCCCTTTCAAATTCTCCCGATCATAGTCATAAATGGCCATTACCTCTGTCTGGAATACTATTGCATATTGCCCAGAGCAACAATTCTTTTCACCCTAGGTCTCAGGCAATACAACCCAGCACCAATGACTTAGAACTCTCTGTATACCATGCTAGATCATCTTGATGTCAAAAGGTCTAGACATCATGTGTCGTTTGACCACCTTATCAGTCTTTGTCATTATAATCGGGTTTCTGATCTTTTCTAAGATTTTAACATGCCCCAAAGTTTATGATAGCCAGAATCTTCTTTTCTGCAGTCTAGTTGTTGCTTTAAGTGCCTTCCTCATGACCTATACGTCAATGGGGGGGGGGGTTAGGTTCAAAACGAACTCCATTGCCGCCGTTAGTGTCGTGTTCATTGAGTCGGTTTTGCACAGCCATAAGTGCTTCACTGACAGGCAGACAAATGGACTCGCGAATTAATAAAAGCCCTTGGTTTTTCGCTTACGGCCACAAACAATCAACATTTTCTCACAACTTGTATAATTTTTTATATACTTTATAAAAACACTTTGTGAAATACTAAATAACTGCTTCCACTGTATTATGCACGAATTATGCGGGAGCATGCACTTTAGCTGTGACGTCACTTTGTTTTCAAAGTAATTACAACAAAGACACCGTGTGCTGACACTTTGTTCTCAGTGAATTACGTTATAAATCAGGCGTTAATTGCTTTTGTTAAAACTTCATTAAAATCTCCTTTCACTTCTGCTTTTCAGAGTCGCTATAACTTTACTGTATTAACCTTTAACTTTATATTGTCATTTAATTTTGCGTCGCTCAGTTGAAATTTCCACTCTACTGCGCTGGTCCATGCAAAGTGGAAGAGTGAAGTGTTTATTAGAGCCGTTCTTTTTTAAAAAAAAGCAATGCGACACTTAAATCTTTTATTTTACTTAATTTTGAAGCGAAGATTTTTAATGTTACCTTTGGGCAGAGGAATGAATAGACACACACACGTGCGCACACACACACACACACACACACACACACACACACACACACACACACACACACACACACACACACACACACACACACACACACACACACACACACACACACACACACACACACACACACACACACACACACAAATTACACTAAATAGAAATACTCGTTTGATATTTAACTTAATTATATTTTCTTTAACGACGGACATTGAGTGGTTAGATATTTAAAACAAAATTATAAATATGTTACATGGACGACAAATTAGATATTTATTCTTTCGATAACTTTCACGCTTTTTTAGATTTTAAGCGGTAATTGTTTACTGTACGGACACAAGGTTAATGATAACAGAAATAATCGTGATATTTGCTGACGTGTTAGAAGCAAATTTCCAGAAGCATTTTTCTTTATTTTAACCCTTTTGAAAATCCTACTTCATTATCACAATCACCATTAAAATTTCCGTATATTTTAAACTTTCAAATTACTTTGAAAATATAAACATGAATCCTGACAGCCGTTAAATAATATTACATAATTTTCACGGATATTAAAAATCCATAATGACAGATTTATGAAGTTTTTAAAGTTGATTACAATGGTGAAATCAGATGTTCAAAATATTTACAATAAAAAACTAATGATCTTTTAAAGTTCCATTTAGAAACTACTGAATGAATGTTGCTGGTTAACGAAATTTTCCATGGTATTATCTTAATCGATTTATACTCCAAGTTCGAATCAAATCGGACCGCTCAAAATTGATCTAAATCGGTGCTCATTTCACTGGATCTTACTATAATGCCTGATACAATAGCTCACTTTTTTAATTGATATTCGCACAAAAATATTTCGCTTTAAAATAGTTTTTTTATATGGTGTGATTAAATTGAAACATTTTGCAAATTATATTCCAACACGATAACTGTACAGCAACGCGCTCTGGTTTATTTGCGAGTACTTAATTTGCTTTTCAGCGACCGTAAATTCGATAAAACATAAAACTTAAGTAAAATTATTAAGCTCGGAAAAAGCAATCAATCTTGAGCTTAAGAAATGAAATGTTAACAGCTGCTTGACGATTAAAATCCGGCAGTTAACGTGACTTTGTAAAACGTGAGATTTATTGCTCATTGTCGGAACAATTCAGTCAGAATTTTAATTAAGAAATTATTGACAAAGTGCCTTTTATAAAATATGACCGCTGCTCAGACATCGTTTACGTCTTTTATCGATACATGTGACTAGACTTTTACAGACGATCATTTGACCTTCTTAAAACGTAACATAGTCACTCTTAAGTACGAGTATAAGTAATGAAATACATTTTTCACCTTTTCCCCAAAACGCATCCCCTAAATAGATTGAAATAAGGTACATATAAAAATATAAGAAAGGGGTACAATTTTGTATTGAAAAAATATTTTTTAAATCTTATATTCTAGAAATATGCTATGAAACACATATTTCAATATTTTTATGAATTCATCCCTTAAAAGAATAAAAATGGAAAAAGAGTTATCATGGGAGAAAAAAGAGTGTTTGCATTGGAGAAAAATATTGTTTATCAAATTTTCTTAAAAGCAAACGAAATATTTTAAAACACAAATTATGATACACGCAATTCAGTATTTTCCCCCGAATTCATTCCCTAAAAGGACAAAAATATAGAATAGGTATAAATGTTTGTATTGGACAAAAATATTCTTGATCAGATTTTCTTAAATTCGAATGGAACACGTTTGAAGACAATAAAACAACATATTCAGGTTATAATATTTTTTCATATTCACTGTAAAATAATCACGAGTTTAGATAATCACGCTTTTATTAATATATTTTTTATGTTTATAAATTATTACATTACTGAAACAGTTTAAGTTTCGTGGGCGAAGCCGCGACGGATAATGCTAGTATTCATATAATTCTTAACCTTTAGGACAAATCAGTCAAAACTTCGATTGTCTATGCAGAAATGATAATTAACTGAACGGGGCAATGTAGGCCTATCTGTTTTAACTCTACCGATTGCAATTTGTTGTGTGTGTGTGTGTGTGTGTGTGTGTGTGTGTGTGTGTGTGTGTGTGTGTGTGTGTGTGTGTGTATGTATGTATGCGTGTGTGTGTGTGTGTGTATGTATGCGCGCGAGTGTGTGTGTGTGTGTGTATGTATGCGCGCGCGCGCGTGTGTGTGTATGTGTTGGTTTCTTACGCAGTTTTGCCCAAACACATTAATCAATTATTTGGAAATTTCGTACGGAGCTACCTTGTATAAAACCCTAACGACATTTGACCAAACAATTTTCCTATTCACTTCCGTTTCAAGATGGCGGCCTCTGATTTACAATAACGGTGTATGCGGTTTTAGGTAAACGCATTGACCGATTGTTTTGAAATATGGTATGAATTATCTTGTATAAAGCCCAAATGACATATATGTAATATTTTTCCGTATTTATATTTTTTTCAAAATGGCGGCCTCCGATTTAACGATGACTAGTGCACGCAATTTCAATCAAACGCATTGGCCGATTGTTTTGAAATTTAGTACGAAGCGGAAATTTGTATAACAGCGAAATGACTTACATGTAAGACTTTACTTTATTCACTTCCATTTCAAGATAGCCGCCCGTGATTCAACATTGAGAGCAGTTACTAGTCATTTCCTGTAATACTGGCTTAACTGCCAAACCAATTGTAATTTTGACCGTTTTGTAGAGAAAGAGCATACGATTTCCAATAAACCTGGTGAAGTAACATTTTTCGTAAATATTACGGTTACCGGTGAAATTAGGGGAAACTTTTAATAGCGCTGTCGTAATTAGTTAAGAGTATACTGCGAGGTTTGCTGTTCTTTGAACTACTAGTGACTACCATTGAGTCGTCGAGTTTATCCGTTTTAAAACTTGCACACACACGTGCGTGCGTACGTACACACACACACACACACACACACACACACACACACACACACACACACACACACACACACACACACACACACACACACACACACATATATAGAAAGAGAGAGAGAGAGAGAGCGAGAGAGATAATTTTGGTATGTCTTGATAGAATTTTGCACTTGATGTTTGAAATAACAGAAAAATAATTACTATCTACATCTGATTTTATCAGTTCGTTTTGCATACATATGGATCGTGGTAAATCGATCTACCAAAGTGAGCAGTGGTTTTTCCAAAATTTCAAGACTATTTTTACTAAATGTTTATTTTATCGTGAAGGTAAACGATTTAACAATGAACTAACAATGATTCTTACAGTTTCATGTGTTTAATGACTAAATTAAATGTGTCAAGACGTTCAATACAAGTTTTCACTTTGCATACATTCACTTGTAAGGGCAAAAATGTTTGAATAAACTGTAATAAGTACAGTTATGTGATTATATTCGAGATTTTGTGTCAAGACGTTCAATACAAGTTTTCACTTTGCATACATCGATGTCTCAGTTCTGTAAGGGTTTATATAAACAAATGTGGCAAATGTTTGAATAAACTGTAATAAGTACAGTTATGTGATTATATTCGAGATTTTAAAAAAGCGAAAAAAGTGTCCTTCATGGTAGTGGGATAGTCACGAATCTATCCTGTCTTTAAAGGAGCTGCTTATAATCAACCCTCACTTAGAACAGGATGAGTAGAATAAGGCTATTATGGGTGGTTGGGTTGAAGTCATTATACCGGGGCACCGGGCTTTGTTGGATAAAGGGGTGAGCGTGGAGAACGAATTTGGTTAGGATCAAAAGCTTTTGTTGTTGGGCCTGGCTTACGACACTACTTTAAACGTAGGCTGTATGAAATTACAGCTGAAGGAAATTGTTTCAAATTTGGATTTATTTATGAATTGGTAAGAAATTAAAACGTTTGATATCAGCTGTTCCAAGAATGAAAAGTAATCGCGATCCGCAGCTTTCGTGATAGTAGCGAATTTAAGAACAACTAAATATGTGACCTCGCATGAAATGTCAGTTATAGAAATATATTTTTGAATTTTACAATAAAAATACAAACAAACAAAAATTCGAGAATGAACCATTAAATCAACATGAAAATTTATCTTACGCTTTATTTTTTTTAAAAAGTTACAAGATACATAAATTTTTGTACTAAAACACATTTTAAAAATTTCAAATGGCATTTAATAATGGTTTAATAAAATTATTACGTTTACAGTAATTCATTATTAATTTTTAAAACCTTGAATTTTCAAATTTTTCAAACGGCAGCGACGCCTGCTCTCTCTCTCTCTCTCTCTCTCTCTATCTATCTATCTATCTATCTATCTATCTATATATATATATATATATATATATATATATATATATATATATATATATATATGTCTCTCTCTCTCTCTCTCTCTCTCACACACACACACACACACACACACACACACACACACACACACACACACACACACACACACACACACACACACACACACACACACACACACACACAAACCACAGATCAACATTTGCACTTTGAACGAAAAGACAGTCAAGTGGAAACTATTTTTATATGAGCCTACTGTATGATCACAGTGCCATTTTTGTTCTACATTTTGAGCTTTCTACCCGTTTATAAATAAATCCAAATGTAAAATAAATCCAGAGGTCAGAGATCGTTTTTTGGTTTTTCAATTATAGTACTACTAAATATGATTGATCCATTTTCCAAAGAAATATGTATGTATCAGTGTTATTTTTAGCGTTTCAGACCTTTAAAAAATCCACAAAAATTTTGTCTTAAAATATAATTTCACCGTTGTAATCACTGTTCAAAACTGCATAAAGTAGCATTTCTAAGTATGAAATAACGAAATTTAATTTGCCCGGGGTCAGGGTTCAATTTTCGCTTTTTATGAAATTTAAAAATACAAATTGCGAATTTTATGTAGATTTTCAACGCTACTTAACGGTGACATCAGAGTTTCAAAAAGAAAGTAAGGTGAAAAATTTGTAAATTTGCTTCCATCAGAACAGCTACCTGCTCAGGTAGCTGACCGATCAAAGCGAAGTTTTCTTTCATCTCGACCGTTTGACATTTGGTTTGAATGTTTGTTATTTTGTTTCACAATTTTGGCAAAAAGAACTTACCGATTATTTTGAATTTCGATCGAAAATATCTGATATACAACTCGAACTATGCATAACGTTTTTCCTTATTCACTTCCGTTTTAAAATGGCGGCCTCTGATTACGAGTGTACGCAATTTCGGCCAAACGCATTGACTATTTTTTTTTTTTTTTTTTGTTAAATACGCTACGAAAAATCTCGTCCGATATCTGCGTATGATTTTTCCCATTTACTTTCGTTTCAATATGGCGGCCTTTGTTTTGCAATAGCAAATTCACGCAGTTATAGCCGCACGCATTTACCCATTATTTTGAAATTTGATACGAAGTTATAAAGCCCAAATGATGCAAGTATAACAATTTTTTTTATTTTGACCAAACTTATGCGCCGATTGTTTTGAAATTTGGTACAAAGGTACTTCGTATAAAGATACATAAGGTGTTTTCCATTTACTTCCGTTTCAAGGTGGAGGGCTCTTATTTAACGTTGAGAGTGTAGTTTTGGTAATTTCCTGCAATATTGGTTGAACGGCAAAACCTATTGTAATTCTATCAGTTCCTATACACAAAGCATAAAATTATTATTAAAGTTAGTCCAGTAAAATTTTTCGTAAATATTACGTTTACCGGTTAAAGTGGCAGAAAGATTTACGAGCGCTGTCGTGGAGCGCTCTGTATATTAATTAATAATGTACTGCGAGGTCTACTACTAATAGGTCCTTTGAACTACTAATAGCGATTTGAACGTACTAAAAGTACAGCCACCATTATTAAAAGCGCGGTCGATATGAGAGGCAAAAGTCCAAATAATTGCACTATCTGCCGCTACGAAGGCTGCAAGGACAAGTGGAAGACGTTTGAGAAAATATACAATACCTATTTAACTGTAGTTGAACACTTTGCCACAAGATGTCACCAGCAGCGAGCGCTCACGCAAGAGTTATCATTTTAGTGCGTTTATTTTGAATGACCTTGTACATTATTTGGACTGCGCAGATGCAACTTACTACCAGCTGTATTACCTACATCCTGTAATTACAGCTAGCGCTCTGTGCGAGAAGTTTGTGAAAGTATATATACTGCATAACGTAAACGTTGTATTTGCACGGCTGGGATATCCTTGCTATTAAGTGGTAATTAGTAAAGCAGTGTGTACGTAACATCCTGCCTTGCTTCTGTTTGCAAATGTAATTAAACTTTCTAGGTCGCTTCGCTCAATTAACATGCGCCTACGTTGGTAAGACTTCTGCATTCGTATTAAATTTAATTAATTTTACATTTTATATTGTTAATTTTCTTTCTGCGTGAACACTTGTTTAATAATCAGTTTGGGGAAGGGAATATTAGATTACTTAGTGTTAGCTTGCGAGTGTAATGTCCGCTTAACGGCCGCGCGGTGCTTGGTTATGTTGTCTATGGGACCAGTACGAAAGCTAATTACACATTGCTAACATTATGGAAACGAAGAACAGCACTAAACAACGTAAACAAAAGATTCGAAACAAAAATAATAAATTTTATACATTCAATATTAATATATCAATAACAAAGTTTATGTCTTGTGAAATCGATTAATTATTTTCAATGACTGAAAAGATTTCGTTCTTGCATTTTCAATCAATTGTTTTTATTAATAATTTTTATGAAGACTTTAACGTTGGTAAAAACAGATTTTCATCCAAGGCTTTTAATTACCACTTACAAATAAATTGCCTACCAGTCTTTTGAAAAAATCTAATCTTAAAAAATTGTTACTGAATTTTTAAACTGAAATTTGTTTTGTGAAACATAACATTGGATTTGACATAAATACAGTAAAGTAAATTACACTAAAACTTGATACTAGTTTTAGTATCAATATGAGTGGTTCACTTTCACAATAATGTAGTTCACTTTTAGAAGAGAAGTGAAAATGTATCGCTATAAAATAAAATACCATAACCTACTTATGGTAGTTTATACGTTATAAGAATTATGAAAATAAAACAAAAATCACTTGGGTAAATTATAATAACTGTGGCACGCAGAAAACTGCTGCGTTTTGGTAGGGCATTTCAAACATTTTTTTTACTCTCTTTTGACAATTTGATTTTCCAAGATGTCAAAAAAAGTATTTAAAATGTCTAACGAAGTGTTTAAGATGTCCAATAAACAGTCAACGATATCAAATGAAGTGTCCAAGATGTCAAATAAAGCGTACAAAACGTTAAAAGAAGTGTATAAGATGCAAACGAAAAGATTTCTAAGATTTTTGAGCGAGTAAACATATGGTATAAGACGAATTTACAGGCTGGACAGATGAAGTAGCAGCTGATGTCAGATTTAAGTTAGAAATTCGTTATTAAAGAATTAACAGCAACAGACCAAATGAAATGTTAAAAAAGGGATAATAAGCTTGATGCTTGAGCGCTAAAAAAGTAAATGCCTGGAAGGAAATCTCTAAAATATATTCTGGATAAAGATATTTTTAAAAGAAAAATATGAAAATGTTTTTTTTTAAAGTAACGTGATTTTTGTTTTCGTTCTAAGAAAATGTATACCAACATAAGAAAATGGATCATACGTAAATGTAAAAAATAAGGCAAATAAAAAATATGAAATGTATTGTTTCAGAGTGTATTGAACATAGCCTAGTAGAACCAAAACAAACCCAAAGGCAGTTGACCTGTTCTAATTTTCGATTTACTCCCGAACAGAATTTTTGTTCAAATTTACAAATATTATTCAAAATTAAGAACTGACGAACCGGTTTCGAAAAGTAACTAAATTTTGCAGTTTTTTTAACAGTTTACAAACCGATATTTTATTGTTTTTATTTAAATACTTGTGAAATACATTTGAGCGAAATGTTGAGAATATTTAATTATTGTTTTTTTACCTATGAAGGCTGCTGCTATTTTTTTAATTATGTAATATACGGTAAAACAGAATTACATGTAGATCAGAATCTATCAATTCTTTTAGAATTTATCGATTTGCTCATGCAGACATACAGACGAACGGATATTCAAGTAAAAACCACATTTGACTTTTCAAAACTTGAAACAAATATATTGAAACAAACTTCAACACAGATTGCTTGACTATCACGATGTTTTCCTAAACTCCGCATAGTAAAAACGTAACAAGTAGGTTTCCTGTGGAACACTGGAAAAGTAGGTCAAACCGGTACTAAATTCTTGACTTGATATTATTAGCTTAAGTAATACGTTTTATATGACCCAGTAGGGACAGAGTGATAAAAAATGCTCTGTCTTAGGACAAAAGCACGTGTGGAATGAAAATATTGGGGAATGTGTTTGGAAATAGTTTTAAAACATGTTGGCAGTCCGGGTTCCTCGATCGAAATTAACAGCCAGTCAACAATTTTTTTCCTTCGAACTTCAAATGCATTTTTAATAAAAGTTTACGATTCTTAAACCGTATTTTCAAAAATATAGAAATTTTTCCAAAGTTTGTAAAAAATTTGTTTTCCAAAGAGAATATTGAAAAATTTATTAAAGTACTGTAATTTTTTTAAATTACCTTCATTTAAATTTGAAATGAGTAGCCTGTGTGTGTGTGTGTGTGTGTGTGTGTGTGTGTGTGTGTGTGTGTGTGTGTGTGTGTGTGTGTGTGTGTGTGTGTGTGTCTGTGTGTGTGTGTGTGTGTGTGTGTGTGTGTGTGTGTGTGTGTGTGTGTGTGTGTGTGTGTGTGTGTGTGTGTGTGTGTGTGTCTGTGTCTGTGTCTGTGTGTGTGTGTGTGTGTGTGTGTGTGTGTGTGTGTGTGTGTGTGTGTGTCTGTGTGTGTGTGTGTGTGTGTGTATATGTCTATGTCTCTGTGTGTGTGTGTGTGTGTGTGTGTGTGTGTGTGTGTGTGTGTGTGTGTGTGTGTGTGTGTGTGTGTGTGTGTGTCTGTCTGTGTCTGTGTGTGTGTATGTCTATGTGTCTGTGTGTGTGTGTGTGTGTGTGTGTGTGTGCCTGTGTGTGTGTGTGTGTGTGTGTGTGTGTGTGTGTGTGTGTGTGTGTGTGTGTGTGTGTGTGTGTGTGTGTGTGTGTGTGTGTGTGTGTGTGTGTGTGTGTGTGTGTGTCTATGTCTATGTCTGTGTCTGTGTGTGTGTGTGTGTGTGTGTGTGTGTGTGTGTGTGTGTGTGTGTCTGTGTGTGTGTGTGTGTGTGTGTGTGTGTGTGTGTGTGTGTGTGTGTCTGTGTGTGTGTGTGTGTGTGTGTGTGTGTGTGGCGCGCGCGTATGTATGTGTGCATACATGCTATATGTATGTATGTATGACCTGTTGTATACACATTTTTTTAAATTATGTATATGTGGGTATATACATGTATGACGTATGCAATAATAGTCTATATGTGTGAATCAACATAACTATGACTGTAATGTTTGTATGAATGTGTAAATATGTGTCTTATTTATATTTTTATTTCAGAGATATAGAAATATTTATTTTTCATTGTGTAAAGCATAGTTTTATTTTGTCGTTTTGTTTAAATTTAATCACAGTATTTTGTTTTGTTTCTATTTTTATTAAATGCAGCAAAGTACCGCTTTTTGTTTTCTCTAGTACCCACACACAGGCCTAAGAGGATACAAATAATTTTATTCAATAAATTCTTATACTATATTGTGTAGATATAATGCAAATCAAATTTTCAAATTATTATACAATTTAAAGAATTATATTAGAAATTTCCTTCCGTCAGATCGGATAGTTATTTTTATTGTGTACACCTTCTGTGTATTTATTTTAAAATTTGATACAATTGATTTCTTTATAAATCTTTGTAAATGATCAAACTTTTATTACAACAACATTTTGAAAATTAAGCAATTAAAGCGATTTCCTGGTTTGTATACACACGCCTTTTACAATACAACGAAAAGAAGTTTGTGCAAGGTTTTTCCGTAATTTGTCGCAGCGAGGCGCCGAGGACGAAACAAAAGACAATTACCTCAAATTCAGCGAGACCGAACAAACTCTTGTCGTGACTTGAACTCGGTAACCTCACCTCGGGTACGGTCAAAGTTTAAATCAAGAAGGGAAGCAAAAGTTAGTTACAGATGTAACTCTTGGAGGTTAAACTTGCGGACTACTGAAACACAATTTGTTATGTACCCTTCTTAGAGCACGTTACACTGGTAAATGAACTATTTGAGCGGTCATCAAGGTAAGACCCAGGTACAGGCTCTTCAATTGAATGCCGATTCACGTCTCTGTACCTCTCTCTCCCTCACTACCTCTCTCTCTCTCTCTCTCTCTCTCTCTCTCTCTCTCTCTCTCTCTCTTTCTCTCGTGACTACACACACTTAGCCCACTGATCCTTCCACTCCCAAAAACGCGTCTGGAAGGCTTCTTTTGGAACGAGTTCATCTCCACCAACACGTTCCACCTAATGACTGTGTATCCTAGGTCGTGCCGTACTCATTTATAGTAATCCCGTTGTTTAGAAACTCAGGATCAGTGTTGGTACTGTCCAGCAGGTCCTCTGCAACGCCAAGACGGAGTTATTTCTATTCCGCCGACAGCTGCTTGGGCACAAATTCTGCAGCCACTCTGCGCGTATTCAAATCATCACAGCAGTTTTCCATCCTATTAACAACAGTTGCAGTCCGAACGGTATGTTGGGGCTCGGTGGTCGAATCGGCTAAAGCGTCAGTCAGTCTAATGCGTCACTCAACTGCGCACCAAAAAGTTCTTAATTCAAGCCGTGGTTACTCTCGTTTCTTTTCCCTTACCTTTAACGCTGATCCCTCGTCCTCATTAGTTTAACTGGCATAAAAGTATAGGGACGTTAAGCATAAAAAAGAGCGGTTTCTTCATTACTTGAACATTCCTTAATTTGAGTTACCACAATAGCATCGTCTCCAAACACATGTTTAATTTTACAAAATGTTCCGCTTTGACAAGCACCAAGCTTTTGACAAAATTTTATGCAGAATCTTTGCGCAAATGGTTCAGTCATCTTGCGAGAAATTAAACATCCGACAAACACGTATAACAACAAATCAATCGGCGGCGACTGGTACACTGAAACGCGATGAACAAATTCAAGCATGCGCATTAAGTTGTCTCCCTTCCTCACTGTGCACAGTGGTGTTGTCTTAGCATCACTACTGCGCGCGGGAAAATTCAAAAGTCGGATACTTTTTAGACAGACCTGGTATATACTTTGTTGGTGTGTGTGTGTGTGTGTGTGTGTGTGTGTGTGTGTGTATGTGTGTCTTAATACTTTACCTGTCGCAATTCTAGTTCAACATAATTCAAACATGGCACAAAAATCGATTTTGGTTTTATCTTGGACACGTTCCTTACCTAGCAAAATTCGATTATTCGTTTTCATAAATCTATAAGAAATTACAATCTCATCCAATCGTAATCAGGATTAAAATCTACAGAAATAAATATTTAAATTTTCAAATTCAATATAAAGGAAACGTATATAAAGCTTATCAAATTTCATTAATTATTTTCACTGTTGGCGAAGTAAGTTTTTAAGTGTATTTTTGACATACATTGTTTAGCTTACAATCTGTGACTGCACACCTTTATAGTTTACACGTTATAGCTAACAGTTAATTACTTGCACATTGTAGTTTACAATATTTACCTTACATTTTGTCCACAATACCGGACTCTCTGGCTAATCTACAACCACACTCGTGGCTTTAACGTTTACAATACATCCTTTGTGTTTGACGACACTTTTTGTATAAAATTCCATTAACGCGCTCGCTCGTGTCTCCCGGTGCATGCAATCTTTCAGCAACACTCGGCGGGTTATTTACTTCGGAGGCTTTTTATTTTACTGTCACGTTCAGGTCTCCACGTTGTTTTGTAATTTACTTGTTGTAGTTCAATCGAGAACGACAGATCGGACTGCTGTTCGAGACTTGTAGGTTTTATTCTGGTTGGAGACGAAATTTTCCGCAATAATTAGAACAAGAGATAAAAATCGAAGACAAATTTTAATAGTCTTTCATTAAAAGCTATGTGCGCACGGCAAAAATTAATATAAATCAGCAAATAGTTTTAGTTTTTGTATATGTATGTACACAATTATATATACAAATTAAATATTCTTTTTTAGATTAAACAGAAATGTTTCTTCTTGTTTGAGGTGAATTATAGTAATTTTACGATAAAAGGTACGTTGAAAATATTAGTTCAACAACGCCAAAAAAATGTATGCCGTACACGTATGTAATAGAAATCTTATCTTATCTAATTCATATTATATTTCTGAAAGTTTGTGTGTTTGTTTGTTTGTTTGTTTGTTTGTTGTTTGTTATTCAATCACGCTTTAACCACTGGACCAATTGAGATGAAATTTGGTACGTATATGGTTTAAGTATCAGATATACATATAGGCCTATTCCCGTTTTACAAAACGTCATTATACTACTTACCCAGCCCAAAATAATTATCAGTTTTTAGTTTTGTAACATCTGTTAACTATAGTTAGGTTTAATTACTGTTTACTGAACATGAGATTTAGGCACCTGAGATGGATATAGATCTAATCTCATTTTACAAATCTTAATCTATGTTTTATTTACTGCAAAATTATTGTTTTTAATGTTACATTTTCATCTAATAATCACAATCTGGTATTTTTCATTTAAGACTACTCAATGTTTTTAAAGCAGAGTGCAGAATATATATATTATATACAATTTTATTAGGATACTTTAATTGTAAGGTAGTACATATCTTTGTGTAATTACATTATATGAAAAAATGGTAAATATGCAGGGCAGAATCTATTGGAGTTCTCGATATTTTTCTTACTAAAATGCTTTATTATGAGCCCAAAAGCAAAAATCCAAAATATGAAAGCAGGAGAAATAGGATAAAATTCGAAAATAAAAGTGACCAACATAACCTCAAAATTGCTACCGGAGAAAATCGGTACCGTGTTGTACTGATTTTAGACGTATTTTTATTGTTTTACTGATCTACAGATCAGTAAAATAATAAAAATACGTCTAACACGGGTTTGGGTGATAGGAAACCCATTTTTTAAAAGAATAATGCATAACCTAATAGTGCATAACCTAAGTGACACGGTTGTTAGGCCTAACACGGTGATGCGCGAAAAAACCTTTATATTTTTTTAAAGATTATTTGGCTACATATCCTAACTGTCACGGTTGCTAGGCCAAACACGGTGATGCGTAAAAAAACCTTTATATTTTTTTAAAGAATACTGCATATCCTAACTGACACGGTTGTTAGGCCTATCACGGTGATGTGTGAAAAAAACTTTAAATTTTTTAAAAGAATACTAAGTATATTAACTGACACGATTATTAGACCTAACACGGTGATGTGTAAAAAAACTTTTATATTTTTTTAAAGAATACTATATATCTTAACTGATATGATTGTTGGACCTATCATTGTGATGTGTGAAAAAAACCTTTATTTTTTTAAAGATTATCCAAACCTTAACTGACACGGTTGTCAGGCCTAATATAGCGATGCGTGATAAATCTTTATATTTTTTTAAAGAATACTCCATAAGCTAACTAACATAGTTGTTAGGCCTAACACGGTGATGCATTAAAAGAACCTTTATTTATTTTTTTCAAAAGAGTACTCCATAACCTAACTGACACGGTTGTTGGGACTAATACGGTTGTGCATGGAAAAAACTTTATATTTTTTTTAAAAAGTACTCCATAACTTAACTAACACGGCGATGCGTGAAAAAACCTTTATATTTTTTTAAAGAGTACTACATATCCTGACACGGTTGTTGGACCTATCACGGTGATGCGTCAAAAAACTTCTATATTTTTTTAAAAAATACTAGGATACATATCCTGACACGGTTATTAGGCCTAACATAGTGATGCGTGAAAAATCTTTATATTTTTTTACAGAATACTCCATTAGCAAACTAATATGGTTGTTAGGCCTAACACGATGAAGCATTAAAAAAACCTTTATTTATTTTTTTAAAAAGAGTACTCTAAACCTAACTGACACGGTTGTTGGATTAAACGGTGATGCAGGAAAAAAACCTTAATTTTTTTTAAAGAGTACTCCAAAACTTAACTAACACGGTTGTTGGTCCTAACACGGTAATGCATGATCTTTAATGTATATTATGTTTGCGGGCAAAGCCGTGACGGGTAACAGCTAATCATATTATATTTCTGAGTTTGTTTTTGTTTATTTGTTTGTTATTCAAATCACACTTTAACTACTGAACCAAATGAGATTACATTTGGTGTGAACACGTTTTAGTTATCTGAGATAAACACAATACTATTCCAGTTTAATTAAATAATAATGACTTTTTAATAATACTGTATTTTATAAAATATGACATGACCCTGTTTTAGCGTATCGAGTAGCAAAAATTTATATGTCTTGGCCGAAAACCATAAATCATATAATACTGTATATAGCAATATAATACCACTGGACCAATTAAAATGAAATTTGGTATGAGTATGGTTTAAGTATCTGAGATACACATAGGCCTATTCCCGTTTTAAAAAACGTCATTATACTACTTACCCAGCCCAAAATAATTATTAGTATTTAGTTTTGTGACATGTGTTCTGTAGTTAGGTTTAATTACTGTTTACTGAACATGAGATTTAGGCACCTGAGATGGATATAGATGTGATCCCATTTTACAAATCTTAATCTATGATTTTTATTGCAAAATTATTGTTTTTAATGTTACATTTTCATCTAATAATCACAATCTGGTATTTTTCATTTAAGATTTTTCAATGTTTTTGAAGCAGAGTGCAGAATATATAACATATACAATTTTATTAGGATACTTTAATTGTAAGGTAGTATATATATTTGTGTAATTACATTATATGAAAAAATGGTAAATATGCAGTGCAGCATCTATTGGATTTCTCGATATTTGTGTTACTAAAATGCTTTATTATGTGCCCAAAAGCAAGAATCCAAAATATTAAAGCACGAGAAGTACGATAAAAATCGAAAATAAAAGTGACCAACATAACCTCAAAATTGCTACCGGCGAAAATCGGTACCGTGTTGTAGATCAGTAAAACAATAAAAATACGTCTAACACGGGTTTGGGTGATAGGAATCCCATTTTTTAAAAGAATAGTGCATAACCTAAGTGACACGGTTTTTAGGCCTAACACGGTGATGCGTGAAAAAACCTGTATTTTTTTTTAAAGAATATTAGGCTACATATCCTAACTGTCACGGTTATTAGGTCAAACATGGTGATGCGTAAAAAAACCTTTATATTTTTTTAAAGAATACTACATATCCTAACTGACACGGTTGTTAGGCCTAACACGGTGATGTGTGAAAAAACCTTTACATTTTTTAAAAGAATACTACGTATCCTAACTAACACGGTTGTTAGGCCTAACACGGTCATGCGTAAAAACACTTTTATATTTTTTTAAAGAATACTACATATCCTAACTGACATGGTTGTTGGGCCTATCATTGTGATGTGTGAAAAAAACATTTATTTTTTTAAAAAGTTTCCAAACCTTAACTGACACGGCCTAACATAGTGATACGTGAAAAATCTTTAAATTTTTTTAAAGAATACTCCATAACCTAACTGACACGATTGTTGGGATAAACGGTGATGCAGGAAAAAACCTTATTTTTTTTTAAAGAGTACTCCAAAACTTAACTAACACGGTTGTTGGTCCTAACACGGTAATGCATGATCTTTAATGTATATTATGATTGCGGGCAAAGCCGTGACGGGTAACAGCTAATCATATTATATTTCTGAAAGTTTGTTTTTGTTTATTTGTTTGTTATTCAATCACACTTTAACTACTGGACCAAATGAGATTACATTTGGTGTGAACACGATTTAGGTATCTGAGATAAACACAATACTATTCCAGTTTAATTGTATAATAATGACTTTTTAATAATACTGTATGTTATTAAAATATGACAGGACCCTGTTTTAGAGTATCGAGTAGCAAAACTTTATATGTCTTGGCCGAAAACCATAAATCGTATAATATTGTATATAGCAATATATTAAAATGAAATGACCTATTCTGATTTTGAAAATCGACTATAAATTTTATTGCCTACATTATAATTGCAGGCAAAGCCGCAACGGGTAACAACTAGTACATTTATAAAACAACGTTTTTATATAGTTTTGAATACAGCTTGAAATGAAACATGGATCGTGTACAGTTAGAGGCGTCGCCATTTTGTCTGTTTATGGCAATACAGTTGAGTAAATACTTTTTCAGTTCTCAGTCTTGTCATTGTCCTTCTTGTTCGTTTCGATAGCTTTTGTTTTTATGATTCTTTTCTTTTTTAAATTTGTCATCTACTGCCTTGTTTGTCTTAAAACGTATCGTACCTGATTAATTGTTTCCTTTCGTTATCTTTCCTAACTGTGTCCGTTATTTCTATTCGTCATCAAATTGTGACGCGTAGATCCCCTAAACAGCTTCTTCTCCTGTTTCTATTAGTTGTTCTCCAGATTTCAGATACGTTTATTAAGTAGCTGTTGATCATTTTGTTGGTGATGTTCAATTTTATTCTTTGTATTATTGTTTATAAACAAACAGTTTTAATCCACTGTAATAGATATTTATTACACACTACCGATTTCGACCTTTACAGGTCATTTACAAGTCATATACCAAGCTAACGTTAAACAAAAACAGGACACAGGAGTGGGGAAATAACGAATGGGTGGGAACTGGTAACAGTTAAGGAAGTAGAAATCAGGGATAATTACCTATAAGTATAATACAAATCAGATACAAATATAACATCAACATGACATAAGGTAAATGAAAAACAATATATGGCTTATGATAAACATCAAATATTTAAATTAAACGCTCTAGAAGAAGAGATTTGTACGGAAAATTTTGTTTATTGATATTACTGTTATCTTGTTTAAAATATTATGTAAGCAGTACTTAGGTACATTAAAAATACAAATGGATAGTTATTAACATCAGAAATGCATAAAAGAGATAAGCAAAAAAAAATATGTTTATTGAAAAGAACATTGTACTGAGGTCAATAGGCGAGAATAATCGGTCCAAGTCATGAACCAAAATATGTAAAAGGAAGGTTTTTATACAAGTAAGTTTGAGAGGAAGATAGTTTGGAAAATTACAAGAAATAGGTCTTTTTGGAAGCGAAAGAATAGCAAGAAAAGAGAACGTAAAGAAAAATATTTTAATTAATGGAACCTGAATATAAAAGTAAAGTTTAAATTATGAAAAAAGTAAATAAGTTATAAAACAGTTATCACTTTAGAAAGTTTTTGTATCATTGAAATCACACAGACAATTATTCTAAAAAGTCGTGCTTGAATCCGTCCTGACTAAGTTTATAAAAGTATAACGTAAAACAAATTACTTTTGTGGTGAATTGAATTTCATGTGTAGCTATGTTGTCATTTTTGTATGATAAAGTTCTACAAAGCACAAATAAGATATATAAGATATTTCCTCAAAGATAGCTGTCTAAATAACAGTGAAACCCCATCTTTTGATGTGTGTTTTCCTTTAGACTGATTTAAATTGAATTTAAAACACGCAGGTTTTGTTTTCAATGTTAAATTTAATTCAAATCAATTAATTTATTGCCATAATTCGTAGAGCCTTGTGATTTGTAAATCTTCCTGTCTGCAGAGTCTGTCATTTGCAATCCTTCTTACCTACAGACATTGTTCAGCGTAGAATATCTATCGGCTGAAGTGAGTTCGCCCAAACTTTTAAAGTAAAGGTACAAAAGGAATAACATCATACCTGCTCACCCCTTACAATATTTAGCTGTAACCCTTTGTTTTGGAGGTAAGAATGGAATAGTGACTTAAATCTATAACTATGGTTATTTTTAGAACATGTCCTGCTGGCCTAGTATTTCCTGAACCTGTAGTCAGAACAAAACCTAAATAGTGAATTAAACTGTGTTTTTATTTATAAATCTTAATATGTTTGACTTCCATATAGTTAAAGTCTTAAAATTAGAAATTTTTGAGTTATGTTTTTACTCTGTTATCCATTCAAACATCTAGTTACTTTTTCTTCTGTTTTGCTTGTTGTTATTTAGTTTTCATCTGTGCCACTAGTGTCGAATGTTACGTCGAAATATTTATACAATTAGTACGATTGTACTAATCTTCTGTATCGTAAATGTTGAGGTTATGTTATCTATCTTCTATACAAATACATTTCTGTTTTTTGATATATATACATAATCTCCAGTTGTCTTATGTTTTCGGAGACTCGGTAGTCGATGTGGGTAAAGCACCGGTCAGTCGACTGCGTTTCTGAACTGCGCACCCTAAGTTTCTTTGTTCTAGCCGCAGTTACTCCCGTTGCTTTTTCTATCCCGTTAACGCTGATTCCTGTCCTCATTAGTCTAACTGACATAAAATATTGACCCAAAAAAACTCCTTATGTTTTCTTCACTTTGCGTACCATGTACTGTAGGTTTTCTTTATCTTCTCTGGTTACTGTTTGATCCCAAAGTATTTTCTTTTCTATTTCGTTAGCGCGTATTAAATTGAAAACGAAATACTTTTAATTTAAAATAGTTAAATAAATATTATACAAAAAACAAGACATTAAAATTGTCCTGAAATATAGTAGTGCAGTGAAATGGTCACTTTAATTAGTATAGTTCCAATGTTTTCATATGTTGTACGGGTTGGTACACTGTTTTGTTGAAAAATACAAGTTTTAGAATTCCCCCCCCAAACGCGGGTACTGCTATCTTGACAAAAGCGCTAAATTTTCGGACTTTTCCCTATTTATTCAAAAAACTCCTAAAATATTGATCTGCCAAAAAAACTTGTAATCACCATTTGTAAACAAACATAAATTACCCACAATTTGAGACCAAAATAAAAATCTTAGCTGTAAATAGCCTACTTTCCGAGACAGAATATTGTCAGTTTTCAGAATTTTCTCAAACTGTTAAAAATACATATTTTCATCGGTTTTTGCTCGATAGCAAGTAAATGGAGAGTCGCACGGCAAATTTTAACATAAACGTGTCTGTAATAGCATTCTATCCGTTCCTTATCACCAATACACCAGGGTTCTGTGAAGGGGGTGAGATCGCTCCCAACTATCAATCTGCTAGGGATGTTTTGATTATGCATTCTATACGATATTTGTCATAGATACAATATAGAAAAAATATTGTGCGACTCCGACTTATGCGTAAGATTTTTTCCCATTCACTTTCGTTTCAAGATGGCAGCCTCTGTTTTAACTGTGACTAATGCACACAGCTTAGGCCAAACACATAACTGATTGTTTTGAAAATTTTCCCCATTTTCTTCAGTTTCAAGATGGAGGTCTTAAATTTAACGATAAAGTACGCAAATTTAGCCAAACGCATTAACCGATTGTTTTAAAATCTGGTACAAAGTACCTTGTATAAAGCCCGAAAGACGAATGTGTAAGTAATGGCCAACTGCTAAAAACTAACCAAAACAGTTTTTGTATCTATACAAAACTGTAACCAAAATAAACATTATGTTTTACATTCAATACGAAAATAACTTGGGAAATACTAACTTATTTGTGATCACAATATTTGTTTGTGCTGTACTGATAGAAGGTATATTTAAAATATTATTTTAGTAATGTGAATTAAAACACATGACTAGAAAAACTTTATTAATAGTATACACGTATCGACAGTGTAATAAAATTACATTTAATAACACAAGTTTTTATAGTTTTATGAACACAGGTGCGATAAAAACATCAATATCCTTATACAGTTTGACCCGCCGCCATGTTGTCTGTTTATGACAGAACAGTTTGTGAAATACTACAACAATATCACAGATTAGGTGTAAAGTGTGTCACAATTTGTATTTTATATTGTTCCTTTAAGCCTTCAAATCAGATGCAATAACGTGAACTTACCTTCTTGTCGCCGTTGTTTCTGACAGTTTAGACTGTTACATTACAAAATGTATTGAAATTACGAATTAGTGACACATATCAAGGTTCATTTTCGTATTTGAAATTTTAATTTGAAAATTTAATTACTATATTATGGAGATTTTAACACTTATGATGATCTTGAAATCAGATTTTGAAAAGTGTGTAAGAAAAATGTATTGTTATAATTTACCTTTTTTCGAAAATATGCTTCCATCACGTCATCGAGAAAGCTGCGTTATGTGATTTATTTATCTTCATTTCACCGGCACTACAGTCCGAGGTAGACTTCGGCCTCCCGTACATTTCCGTTCCATGCTGCTCAATTCAGCGCTAACTGCTTCCATCACGTCAACGAGAAAGCTGCGTTATGTGATTTATTTATCTTCATTTCACCGGCACTACAGTCCGAGGTAGACTTCGGCCTCCCGTACATTTCCGTTCCATGCTGCTCAATTCAGCGCTAACTGCTTCCATCACGTCAACGAGAAAGCTGCGTTATGTGATTTATTTATCTTCATTTCACCGGTACTACAGTCCGAGGTGGACTTCGGCCTCCCGTACATTTCCGTTCCATGCTGCTCAATTCAGCGCTAACTGTTTCCATCACGTCAGAGAAAGCTGCGTTATGTGATTTATTTATCTTCATTTCACCGGCACTACAGTCCGAGGTGGACTTCGGCCTCCCGTACATTTCCGTTCCATGCTTCTCAATTCAACGCTAACTACTTCCATCACGTCAACGAGAAAGCTGCGTTATGTGATTTATTTATCTTCATTTCACCGGCACTACAGTCCGAGGTGGACTTCGGCCTCCCGTACATTTCCGTTCCATGCTTCTCAATTCAGCGCTAACTGCTTCCATCACGTCAACGAGAAAGCTGCGTTATGTGATTTATTTATCTTCATTTCAACGGCACTACAGTCCGAGGTGGACTTCGGCCTCCCGTACATTTCCGTTCCATGCTTCTCAATTCAGCGCTAACTGCTTCCATCACGTCAACGAGAAAGCTGCGTTATGTGATTTATTTATCTTCATTTCACCGGCACTACAGTCCGAGGTGGACTTCGGCCTCCTGTACATTTCCGTTCCATGCTTCTCAATTCAGCGCTAACTGCTTCCATCACGTCATCGAGAAAGCTGCGTTATGTGATTTATTTATCTTCATTTCACCGGCACTACAGTCCGAGGTGGACTTCGGCCTCCCGTACATTTCCGTTCCATGCTTCTCAATTCAGCGCTAACTGCTTCCATCACGTCAACGAGAAAGCTGCGTTATGTGATTTATTTATCTTCATTTCACCGGCACTACAGTCCGAGGTGGACTTCGGCCTCCCGTACATTTCCGTTCCATGCTTCTCAATTCAGCGCTAACTGCTTCCATCACGTCAACGAGAAAGCTGCGTTATGTGATTTATTTATCTTCATTTCACCGGCACTACAGTCCGAGGTGGACTTCGGCCTCCCGTACATTTCCGTTCCATGCTGCTCAATTCAGCGCTAACTGCTTCCATCACGTCAACGAGAAAGCTGCGTTATGTGATTTATTTATCTTCATTTCACCGGCACTACAGTCCGAGGTGGACTTCGGCCTCCCGTACATTTCCGTTCCATGCTTCTCAATTCAACGCTAACTACTTCCATCACGTCAACGAGAAAGCTGCGTTATGTGATTTATTTATCTTCATTTCACCGGCACTACAGTCCGAGGTGGACTTCGGCCTCCCGTACATTTCCGTTCCATGCTTCTCAATTCAGCGCTAACTGCTTCCATCACGTCAACGAGAAAGCTGCGTTATGTGATTTATTTATCTTCATTTCACCGGCACTACAGTCCGAGGTGGACTTCGGCCTCCTGTACATTTCCGTTCCATGCTTCTCAATTCAGCGCTAACTGCTTCCATCACGTCAACGAGAAAGCTGCGTTATGTGATTTATTTATCTTCATTTCGCCGGCACTACAGTCCGAGGTGGACTTCGGCCTCCCGTACATTTCCGTTCCATGCTTCTCAATTCAGCGCTAACTACTTCCATCACGTCAACGAGAAAGCTGCGTTATGTGATTTATTTATCTTCATTTCGCCGGCACTACAGTCCGAGGTGGACTTCGGCCTCCCGTACATTTCCGTTCCATGCTTCTCAATTCAGCGCTAACTGCTTCCATCACGTCATCGAGAAAGCTGCGTTATGTGATTTATTTGTCTTCATTTCGCCGGCACTGCAGTCCGAGGTGGACTTCGGCCTCCCGTACATTTCCATTCCATGTTTCTCAATTCAGCGCTAACTACTTCCATCACGTCAACGAGAAAGCTGCGTTATGTGATTTATTTATCTTCATTTCGCCGGCACTACAGTCCGAGGTGGACTTCGGCCTCCCGTACATTTCCGTTCCATGCTTCTCAATTCAGCGCTAACTGCTTCCATCACGTCAACGAGAAAGCTGCGTTATGTGATTTATTTATCTTCATTTCACCGGCACTATAGTCCGAGGTGGACTTCGGCCTCCCGTACATTTCCGTTCCATGCTTCTCAATTCAGCGCTAACTGCTTTCATCACGTCAACGAGAAAGCTGCGTTATGTGATTTATTTATCTTCATTTCACCGGCACTACAGTCCGAGGTGGACTTCGGCCTCCCGTACATTTCCGTTCCATGCTTCTCAATTCAGCGCTAACTGCTTCCATCACGTCAACGAGAAAGCTGCGTTATGTGATTTATTTATCTTCATTTCGCCGGCACTACAGTCCGAGGTGGACTTCGGCCTCCCGTACATTTCCGTTCCATGCTTCTCAATTCAGCGCTAACTGCTTCCATCCAATCCTTGCCAGATCCTCCTCCAGGTCATCCAGCCATCGTCTTCTAGGGCGTTCTCTTTTTCTTTTTCCCGACAAGTTCTCTCCCATAATTTCTTTGTTATCCTACCATCTTCGTGCTTTTATGAAGTGCATTATGTTATCATTTTTTATTAAATTTTCCAGTTCCTGACTATTTCTAATGCGTTATACACACTGAACGTAAACCAGTGCAAGAATCTTCCGTAGAATCCCCAAACACTTGCCGATCAGTAACTTTCAGCGTCCAGGCTTCTGCGCATACTTTATATCAGTTAGACTAATAAGGACGAGGGATCAGCATTAACAGTAAAGGAAAAGCAACGGGAGTAACTGCAGCTAGCACTAAGAACCTTAAGGTGCGCAGTTCAGAGACGCAGTAAACTGATCGGTGCTTTAGCACATCGACCGCAGAGTCCCCAGGTCTGACAAGAGATTTATAAAGCTTTACCTTTACAGCTCTGGAGACAAGCGTCGATCTGAAATGTTTGCAAGGCGCTCTACTCCCTTCCATGATCCGTTTCCCGGTCTCTTCACTCACCTTGTTTTCGCAATTTATACTTACTCCAAGGAACGAGAAGATGTGATCATTTGTATTCATAGTAAATAGTGGTCGTAAACATAACCTCAGTTTCAATAGTATGAATACTGGAACAGGTGTTGTGCAAAATCAGCTGTTTAGGTTAATATTACCTCCATCCTCGCACCACTAATTAGTATTCTGTTGCATATTAGATGCAACGGAATTAAATTAGTATATTGAATTGCATTATAAATATTCATTTATGAATATCACAGATCCATAAAATAGTAAGTCACAGTACAGTAGAGCTCGATGTATACCTTTAGTTAATATAACCAATAGAACGCTCCACGACAGCGCTTGTAAACTATTCCGCCAATTTAATTGATAACAGTAATATTTACGAAAAATATTACTGCACCAACTTTTCGTATGCTTTTTATCCATGAAGTCTCTTTATAATAGGTCTTGCCGTTCAACCATTATTAGAAGAATAACCAGTTTTCAATGATAAATCAAAGCTATCCATTTTTAAACGGAAATATGCAGATAAACATTGTACACATAAGTCATGTGGGCTTTATAAAAAATATCTTAGTATCTAATTTATCAAACAATTGCTCCATGTCTACGAGCCAAAACTACGTACACTTGCAAATGAAGCCGCCATTTTGAAACGAAAGTAAATGGGGAAAACTTACATCGTACGATTTTTATACAAGGCGCCTTCTTACCAAAATTCAAGGCTAAAACTGCGTATAATTGTCATCGTTAAATCAGAGGCCGCAATCTTAAAACGTAAGGAAATTGGAAAAATCTTATAAAAATATCCTTTGCGCTTTAAATAAATAAAGTACCTCTTTACCAAATTTCAAAACAATCAGTCTAAGTGTTTGGTCAAAACTGCACAGTGAAGTAATAAATAAGCACAAAATGCTAACGGTCGAGGTGAAAGAGATACTTCGCTTCGTTCTGTCCATCGCTGAATATAATTTCCCGTCTTCACAGAATTGTTACGTAAGTCACGTTAAACTCAGACAGTAAAACTGTGCTTCTTTTTTAATTACATTATTTCTTCGGATTCCACCTGAGCTCAAGCTTCACTTATCCTGGCTAACTTTAGCTGGTGTCAGTTATAAGTCAGTATACATTCAAGGCTCATAAGATATGTAACAGTGCGTACGGACTCGAGTACTTAGTGAGAACATATTCTTCATTTAACGGAGTCAATGGTACGAAATGAAACGAAGTAACAATGAAATCAATCAGTCAATGATTTAGTGGTAACAATGAAATCAATGATGAATTTTGAGTGACCCGAATCTTTAGGCTTGAGAATATTGAGTGACCCGAATCCTTGGGCTCGAGAATATTGAGTGACCCAAACCTTTAGGGTCGAGAATATTGAGCCACCCGAATCTGCTTCAATAAATTTACTGCATAAACTGCGCGGTTATTACCGAACCCTATATAAAATAAGACATTTAGAGGTGGAAGGTCGTGTAGTGGACATAATCAGTTTTAAATATAGAGCCCAAAGCATTAATCTCCATTGGAAAACCAGTTTTGGCGATAATGAATTTACGTAGATGAGTAAAACTGTATAATAATTTTCTTAAGGAACCCACTTGTAAGTGAGCGAAGCCTTTACAGCAGACGATCTGTAAGTAATCAGAGCGTTACAAACCAGACAGACCTTGAGAGACACCACAAAACCGGGAGCAGCAATGGAACACTCTGATAACAGAAGAGATTGGAAAAGAACCGTTAGAATTCATCTGACTGTTGAAATTAATTTAGATAGATCTACATTACAGATCTAACTCTTACAAATTCCGAACAGGGATATTGTGTAGTGTAAAAAAATCTACATTTTAATATAGAGATGGGGCAATTTAGACTTAACATTTCAATTTTTACGAAAATAAACACTAATTTTCCGATTAGAAATTGTAACAAGTTTCCGTTACCATGTAGATACTACAAGGAAATTACTAAGAGAATGCATTGTTTATCCTAAAAGAGAAAACGGAAGAGGAAGAATGAAGACGTATCAGTTAAATGTGTCTCTGCAGGCATGTGTTTGTTGACAGCTTTATGTTGGACTGCGCATATCTACAGAACCGTCTGTCACTGATAAAGACAATATCAGAACTTTGGACTAGAGCGCTAGACAATGGCTTTAAACGTTTGATTTTCATCGATCAGTTTTCCGAACATCAAATTGTTTTAGCTAGACGGAAGAAAAACAATCTCATAAAATTCGATTCTAATATTAAAAAAATATTTTAAAAAACTGTTTTACAATCATAAAATGCAACTAAAAACTTTGAAAAATCGTAGAAATTATTAAAAAATTGTACATTACGTCATGTCTTTTTATAATTGAAGTTTGTATTTCAAATTCTAATTATGAGAGACTTACAGTTTAGAAACAAAATGTTCGATTGCGGGTAGTTTTTTATCGGTGTACTCCTAAGAAGAAAATTGCATTTAATTCAAATTTATCAAGGAAGGTGGCAGCGTTCTACCTCACAGGTCACTAAAGCTGCAACAATACACACACACACACACACACACACACACACACACACACACACACACACACTCATATATACATGCATATATAATTATGATAGCTGAGTAGTAATTCGATTTTTTTATAAATATGTAATATATATGTTTGTGGAAGCACACTGTTTTGCAATTTCGGCGCCTATTTGATTGAAACTTGACAAAACAATCAATTTTTTGTAATAGCTTAAAAAATCCGTTCAATTGTTTAAAAAATGACGTCCATTTTTTTAAATTCATAACTCTCCTTACAATCTCTTGAAAATCTGATTTTACCGTCGTATTCAGCGATAAAGTCTATGGAATTATCTATTTAGATTTTTGAAATCGCGTAATTTAAAAGAAATCATGTCACGGTAGTCAAGTTTCATCTCTTAATTTGATAGTTGAATTGTTGCATACAGGCATTAATACTTATTGTAGTTGTAAAATCGGATTTAAAGAAAATAAGTAAAAAAATATTCTACAAAAAATTCGCTTCTATCACGTCAGTCAGACTGTTGCGGGATATGATTATTTAATAAATTATCCTTGCGCATAATTAAGCGGTTTTGCTCAACCATGCGTTACTGAATTGAATTAAAACAAATTTGTTTTAATTAAAGTTGAAATTGAATTCAGTTTTTTCTCTGTTTTTAATTTTCCCAAACTCGTTTCCACGTTCAGACTGGAATATATTATGCATGGTTTAATTTGGCAATCTCCCGCTTGTGTCGGTAAAAGAAATTCTGCGAGTTTAAATACGAAATGCTAGTAATATTTGTGAAATAACTTTATTGATTATCATCAGTACTCACGCGGAATTGCACGTGAAATTCAAACGTTTCCATCGCCAATAAATATCTGCGAGCATGTGACAATAAGTTGCAATAGTTCTCTTTTTATTGGTAAATTAATATAATTTAAAAAACGAAAAATAAAGTCGTGTGTTATTATTGAACACAGTCAACAGCTGCAGAAATTTTGTGATATCAAAGAAAATTAAAACAATTATATAGTTATATAGATTCCTCCAGTTTCATATTGAGCAAGTTGTAGTGTCTTGTACAGTTGTTTCGGGTGTTAGTAGGTTGGTGTGTAATTGCTCCTCAATGATCTGCTGAACAACGATTATCGATCTACATTTATACACGAAATTATGAAGGGAAACCTAATTTCTCAGAAATTAATTGTTAAAACCAGAGAAAGAAGGCACCAATCAGGATGAAGCTCTTGTGTACGTTATATGCGACGTGGTGCTCCGGCAGTAATGCCTGCGCAGAAATGTGATAATCTAGCGTATATTAGACCCAAGATTGGCGAGCATTGCGAACCAATCAGAAGCAAGTATTTGTTGACTTAAAATTGTAAACTTAGCTCGCAGGCGTAGGCTGTTTGAAGACCGGGAGAAAAGTTTAGCAATCTAGCGTGGATGTTATTTAGGCAATGACAACAGAAAAGTGGCGCAATAGATCTACAAAGACCACCGTGCAAAAGTAACCCTACAAATTTTTGCAACATATAACAAAATATGAAATTAAAAAGAATTTAACTTAAGTATACTTACTTCAGATACTTGGAAAATGTTTTATATAATTTGTAAAATACGAGTAGATTATTGAATTAAGTATTTATGTTAGTAATACGTTAAAACTTAAATGATATGATTCGACTATACTTAAATGGCTCAATTTCTGTTGTATAGCGTCCTAGAACATTCTTCCCTTAAAAATGTTAATACTTTTTAATAACATAATATTGAATTTTGCCTGGAATTAAGCAACCATACAAAGTTTTAGCGAAAATCCACAAGTAACTGAATCAAAACATTATTTAAAAATTTGATCTAAACAGATAGACTTTAAGAGTGGAGAAAAACGTTTGTAAATTGGACTTCCAGTTTATAAAAAGCATTCGTTGAATACACTTTGATGGTAATAGATTTTTAAGAAATGTAAATTACATTTGTAATTGGAACACTGCATTTAATCAACATTTGTGTTTGCTCTTGTAATTTTACTTCACTTTAAGTTTAAAGTTTTGAAAATTTACACGATTAAAATATTTTAATCAGATTTATTGACTCTAACGCTGATTACGTTTTTAGTTAGAGACCCAAACATGAGGCGGACGTACCTCGTAGCTACCTACTCCGAAGTAGGCTAATGATATAAATTTAAGTACATTAAAATCGTGCAACCATTAATTGATGTAAACGTAGGATTTCCGAACCTGCGCAGTCAGAGGCGCGGCAAACTGACTGGTGTCTTATCCAATCACGATCATTGATCCATTTTAACCGTTCCAATCGCTCCTTTGAAAATTATGAAAGACAAAGTATATTGTTTTTCACACAATTTACACATCATTAATCATTTATTTACTATACCTAAGCTGTCAGATAAAAATTTAAGAAAATAATAGATTAAAAACAATTAATATAAACACACTCATCCATCATTATAGGCTAACTGACGGAAAAACTAACTTTTATTATGTTCACAAATTTAACTTATTTAATATTTTATCAAAAATAAACTCATATAACCTTAATATTATAAGGTCTTCATTATTTTTTATAAGGGCAGTGTTTTTATTATTTTTTGTTATAATTTTGTTTTGAGCGTTTTCCTGATTCTACTTCAAAAATAACTAATCGATTATTATTTTACTTTAAAATAATCATTTAATATAATCATGCATGTTACTTTTAGAACAACCTATTTAACATTATTTTACTTTAACAAATAACACATTTATCATTTTTAACTAAAAAATAACTCATATGTCATTATTTAATTTTAATAATAATTTATCTATCATTGTTTAAATTTAAAAAGTAACTTATCTGCCATTATTTAAATTTTAAAATAATTTCGTTCATTTATCATTGTTTAATTTTAAAAATAACTCATCTATTATTATTATTTATTAATTATTATTAAAATTTACAAATAACTCATATAACTTTGTTTAACTTTTAAAATAACTCATCCATCATTATTTAATTGTAATAAGAATTTATCTATCATTGTTTAAATTTAAAAAATAACTTATTTACCATTATTTAAATTTGAAAATAACTCCATTCATTTATCATTATTTAATTTTAAAAATAATTCATCTATCATTATTTGTCTTTACAAATAACTCGTTTATCAATAATTAACTTTAAAATAACTCGTCTATGGTTACATAATTTTAAGAATACCTTATTTACCGTTATGTAACTTTAAAAATAATTTATCTATAATTATTTTACTTAAAGTAACTTATTTGGTCATTATTTAACTTTAAAAATAACTCATGTTATTGTTTAATCTAAAAAATTAACTCATCTATATTGTTTAACTTCAAAAATAACTACTTCACTTAAGCTTATTTAAAAAAAATAAATACTAATGATTTAAAAATATTTCATCAATAATTATTTAACAATGCATTATATTTTTAGTAAATTCCTTTTTCTGAATAACAATTTATAATATTGCACTGGATTTTGTAAATAACTTATAGGATATCCCTATTTATCTTTTAAAAATACTTCCATAAGTTAGAAATGCATGATATATTTCAATGTAAATTAATTTTGACAATAACTCAACAATCGTTATTTAACATAATAAATAATTCAGTTGTTATTATTTTAATAAAAGTAACCTAAAACTACTAGTTTATTTTGAAAAAATCATGAAATCCTATTGTCTAGCTGAAATGATAAAAGCAAAGTTTTCATACTATTTAAACATTTCACCATCACAAACAGCATTAAAATCTGCATACATTAGCATTTTAAAGTTTCAAATTACCTTGAAAATACGAAAATAAACCCTGAACGTTGTCAAAATAAGTTTTTTAATATGCAAATTAAAAACTTTAACTTATGCAGTTTTTTAATGCTGATTATGATGGTGAAATCATATTTTTTAAAACATTTAAGACAATGAATTTTTAAATAATTCAAATGGCAGCCATGTAGAATTCGTTGAACGAATTTGCTGATTAAAGAACTTCTCCAAGATGTAATCAAAACAGATTGTGTGCTTTATTTGAAGCAAATCGGACTACAATTGCAAGCATGATAACGACCCCCTAAAAGAGTGACCTGGAGTTTCAGGATCGACGTTCATTTAAAGGTCCCGGGTCTGTACCCCCCTGCTCATTTTTCCAATTAAATTTCACTAAATAACACACCCAAAACTAATTACCAAAATTATTTAAAAATTAATAAATTCTTCATTGCAAAGTGAACGGATACTTTGTAGTTCGTTGCAGAATAAAATTTCCTTTACTACGTACCATTTAATGTTGAAATGACGCCGGCTACAAGTTACTACTTACAATACGTGACAGTACTCTCTGATTGGTCGCACGGCTGTCCACTAACAACCCCATAATAAGAACTTAGAGTCACAAGGTTTTAACCAACAGTTGTATTTTGTAGTTATTGCTTGCGAAGTTGCTCCGAACTTAATATCAGTTGTAACAATAGTATACCGTAACACAGTAAAAATAGCGTGTTTTTGTGAACAATTTGTACAATTTTGTTTTCATAATATGTTTATTTTTAATTAAAAAATATTTAAATATTACAATACTGTAATTCAAATATTCCTTTTTTTGTAAAAACTGTTAAATTTAAAATCTGTATTTTAATAATTAAAAAAAAAATTTACGGATATATATATATATATATATATAAAATTTTAACGACCCCTAAAAAAGCAATGTAGATGTCTTGAACGGAGAACATTTCAAGCTGTCTGTGGTCTGGGTTGTACTATGATGGCACCTATTAAAATAGCTATTAAAATAGCTCATATTCCAAGAGAAACTTGCTAACAAGGGATGCAATATATGTTATCAGTATTCAAATTTCATGTTAAAAAAAGTTATAAAATCATTTTTCAAAATAAAAATCAATATGATATAAAGGATAAATATCCTTAAGCAAAACCCAACTTAAACAAAACCAGATTTATTAATATATATTTACGATAATTTATGTTTCATTTTATGATTACGGTTTTTTTAGAGCATTGTTATTTAGATTTAAATACAAAAAAATTTATGATTTTTGAAGGTTTTGAATGATCTACATTTTTAGAACTATCCAACGAATTATTCTGGTCATTACTAAATTTTTCGTTAAACGTTTGAACCCAATCGGACGAAATCCTTTGCGAAAATAGATAAGAGCAAGTACGCGCGCGCGTACACTCACTCACACACACACGCGCGCGCAATTTTACCCATAAACGAACGCACGACATGTTAGGTTTGTTTTTCTTATCAGGAAGACAGCCTGGCCAATAAGCGCCCAGATTAGATTATGTATCCCCAATAGCACATTATTAATATTTTACAATATTCCAAGTTACAAAGCGCACTCACGACTAAAGGATGTGTTTTCCGGCGTACATGACGTTGTGCAAACAATGTTAACTAGGCTTGGTGTAGAGGATCAATTTGATGTTATCATTGTTGACAATATCGCGCGCCCGTATTGTATTACTTAGAAACAATATGGCGTAACTACGCCGGTAAATTGTAACTTTTGTTGATTTTGGTTATCAGTAAATGCATTGTGTACTGTTATTCACAATGAGTGTTAATTTAAAAGTGGTTCATTGAGCTTAAAAACACGGTGGTCAGTCCTTACTAGCGCCATTGGAAAAAAGCCATTCGAGTGGCCATTATGGTAAAGCCTAGGCCTGGAAAATATCTATTTCTGTAATAGCATGGACAAGTTTGTACCTAGAAAAGTTCTACCAACAATTTTTAAACCGTTTTAAAAATATTTTGTTCTTAAATATTTTTGAAAATGTCATTCCACCGGTGTAATGAGCGTTATAAACTGCGTATATTAGCATTTTTAATGTCCAAATTTCGTATTTTCAATGTAATTTAA
Source organism: Callitettix versicolor (assembly GCA_022606455.1). Lineage (NCBI taxonomy): Eukaryota > Metazoa > Arthropoda > Insecta > Hemiptera > Cercopidae > Callitettix > Callitettix versicolor. The sequence goes on along the minus strand of CM040185.1, from coordinate 48,555,370 downwards.
TTGTTTAAAATGCTTTAAAATGTGTAATACGGTTTCTGATGGTTAAGTCAGAGATTCAAAAATGGGGTAAGATAAAACGATCTCCCATCATGGCAGTGAAACTGGTGCTTGACGAAATTATTTTTATTCAATAAAAAGTTCTAATTTGTTTACCAAAATCGAATCGTAATTTAACCCTTTCAATGCCAAAGTTTAATTTTTGGACATTTATTTTATATCAACCTAATACCGGAATTATTGAAACCTAACGATTTATTTTAAAATATTTTTCATTTAAATACTCTCTTAATAAACAATAAGCTGCTTAACATGACCAAGATAACAATACGATGTCCACCGGTTTATGCGACTCGTTAAATTAGTCAATTTCAGCGGAGTTCGAACCTGCATTGGGCGCGTTGATTTTCCTGTGAAACTTGCTTAAAATTGCCTGTCTGTGATAAAATAGAGGGCGAGGCTCACATAAATAAACGGCGTGCGGAAGCTGCTAAGGAAGGGTGAATTCTTTCCTAGCTGCAAACATGACCGAGAGTTTTGCGCGCGCGTGTGTGTGTGTGTGTGTGTCCAGTAAAACCTTACATCCATACTTTACGCCAGTTAGATTAAAGTAGACGAGGGATTGGCGTTAAAGGAAAGGGTAAACTGTGACCACGGCAGTAACTGTGTCTCGAACCCAAGATATTGAGGTGCGCAGTTCAGACACTCAGCAGACTGAACGGCATCTCAGCCACGTAGACAACCGAACTCTGCCTACTTGACTTAAATTCTTCAGGACACTTAAACATATATACTACATTTGAATTAGTTTAAACATATTTTGCTAATAAACAAATATTTGAAAAAAAATAAAACACTTTCTTGAGATAGGAATAAAAGCAACATTAAATTTCTTTCAGAAAGATATAATGGGTACTGATTTTTTGTATCGATATATTGAAATCGGATTTGTGTGTGTGTGAAAATATTAGCCATATATTTTGTTTTGGCACATGAGGGAGGAATGAGAACTAAGCAGGAAATACTATAATTAAATTATATGGTAAAATTAATCAGAAAATATCAATTAGTTTAGGTATTTGATACTGACGTCTAAATAAAAAGAGTTCTGTAGAATGAAGACATTAAAAAAATTTTTAATTTAATTTTTCACGATTATGTATTTCTTATTTTCCATACATTGGACAATTGCAAGGTTAAAGAAGTTCAAATTTCATAAAAACACAATAATGCACTTGCGTTTAACTGTTGTGGCGTAATCTTTTACCCTTGTCAACTCTCAGAACGGAAGCTTTAGACGCTACTTATTGCTCTATGCCAGTAATAACACACATGGAAGTTTACCTTTGATGACAAAGAACGTCACAAATCACATAAACGTTTCACAGTTGCATTTATATTTTCAAAGCGTTCTCTATAAGGTTCTTAGTCGAGTTGCTCCTTGTTTCAAAACACTGTTTTTAACCTAGACAAAGAAGCTTTATTGTATACTGGGCATTGTGAATCTATAATGTATCTTCTACAACATTAATTGTGGCTTACAACCTATTGAAATAATTCAAATAAATATCTGCAAACGAAATTATTTTTTTGAAATATTTAGTAACTGTAATCGCAGCACGCAACTGTCTCGCTTTTGTGATCGAGGGAATACTCGAAAATATATTTTTTTAATCTAACCCTTTTTTGAAATTCTAAGTCTACAGTCTTCATTTATTAATACTGCATTTTAAACTTTCATATTATATTGCAATAACGACACCTTAATACAAAGGCTCATTGCTACGTCTCATGTTTGAGTTTAATTATGCTGGCTGCTAAATTAGCTCATAATTTTGTTTACCTAAGACACACTGAAAATCTAAATGAAATCTTTTTTTTAATGATAATTTCTTTAGGCGATCTTACAAGTTTTTGTGTGAGGAAAAACATAAACCAGCGATAGTAGTAATAACACAAAAAAGCTTCACACTTCTCATATACACATTATTAGTATTCGTGACATGAAATTAAGTCTACCAGTAAGCAAACGTTTCAATATGAATTTCTGATTTAATGTTATAATTTCTTCTTGTGAAAGCAAGACAGGTGAATTCAAAACCCGTTTCAAACTTTCATTTATAATTAATAATAATAATTTGTTAAAACCTATGTATATAAATAAATTTAATAATAAATATTTATATTGTATTTATCATTATTATACTACATATCTGCGTTTACAGTTAAATGTATTAAGAATAAATACAATTTCATTAATAAATATTTAAATTTTTAATGAACTCAATTGTACTATATGCCAAATTTTAAGGTTAGGAATATATCGGTTGTTTTGTTAATAATTTGCTAATTTATTTTTTGGTAGAAAGAATTTTGCAAATTAACATACATTTTTTGCCCGCGAAAGTTTAACCGTTAGAGGACGGGGTTTTTCAATATTTTGACCGCCCAGTGCACACAGAATAACATTTGGAAAAAATAGACCCAAAAAGGTCTATTAATTTCAGCCAATTAATGAATTACGAAAATGCTGAAATACGCGTTTCATAATTTGTGTTTTGTAATACTTTTGTCAAGTTTTTAAAAAAATTCGATAAAATATTTTTCTTAATTGAAAACATTTATACCTCTTATTTCATTTTAGTTTTTTTAATGGTATGAATTCGGAAAAATGCTTAAATACGTTTAATAAAGTATGTATCTAAAAGATACGATTTAAAAAAAATATTTTTAATGCACAATTTTATATTGCCTTTTTACATTTCCACCTATTTTTCCCCCTAAGGTAATCAATTTTGTAAAATGGTGAAAAATACATATCATTACTTGTGTTTTAGAATAATTATGTCAAGCTTCAAGACGATAAGAGAACAAAACATATTTTCAAATTAAAAAAGTTTTACTGAATTTTTATTCTTATAGATAAATATTGAAAAATCGTTTCAAAAAAAATTTTCAATATTGAAAAATTGTTTTATAGTACGCCCTCACATGGTGGAACTAACATACCCTGAAAATTTCAAGTCTCCACCTTATTGTAAGTTTCGTGTGTACGTTGACCTTTATAATCAGGACATAATAGACTATATTCATGTTCGTGTATATATATATATATATATATATATATATATATATATATATATATATATACTTTAAAATTAATTGTTTGGACTGCAGTCGAATTAGTATTTTCAATGTAATTTGAAAGTTTTCTAATACATGGAAACTTTAATGCTTTATAAGACGGTGAAATATCAATTTTTTAAATAGCTATTATTTCTTAAGTATTGAGCTACTACTAAGCTGCCAAAAAAAGTTATTTATAATATTATTATTATCCGAGTTATTTTATTGTTTAACTTATTATTAAAATCTAATTTTATATATATATTTCAAAACGTATATATATATATGTGTGTGTGTGTGTGTGTGTGTGTGTGTGTGTGTGTGTGTGTGTGTGTGTGTGTGTGTGTGTGTGTGTGTGTGTGTGTGTGTGTGTGTGTGTGTGTGTGTGTGTGTGTGTGTGTGTGTGTGTGTGTGTGTGTGTGTGTGTGTGTGTGTGTGTGTGTGTGTGTGTGTGTGTGTGTGTGTGTGTGTGTGTGTGTGTGTGTGTGTGTGTGTGTGTGTGTGTGTGTGTGTGTGTGTGTGTGTGTGTGTGTGTGTGTGTGTGTGTGTGTGTGTGTGTGTGTGTGTGTGTGTGTGTGTGTGTGTGTGTGTGTGTGTGTGTGTGTGTGTGTGTGTGTGTGTGTGTGTGTGTGTGTGTGTGTGTGTGTGTGTGTGTGTGTGTGTGTGTGTGTGTGTGTGTGTGTTGTAGATAAATGTCCATTTCATAATAAAATAAACGGTCAAATAAATAATCACATTCTCACTAAATGCAAAAATATAAATTACATCTTTTTAATGATCATGATACGTATTAAATTGTTAAATTAATTAATTTCAGGCTAAATAAATACTAAATTATTTGAAATGTTATGCAGTATACGTAATGTAATGAAATACACCATACTTGATAGTCACGGATATACGTTGAGTTTGACAAACACGTTTAATCAATATTAATGAAACTATTTCGACCGGTTATTGGATTGTGACAAATACATTTGTGACAACGAAATATCCATACAGAATGTATCAGTTTCTTTTTTTTTGCAGTTTCAATTACATTGGTTATTATGTTAAATAGATTCTGTGAATTTTGCTGATTAAATCCACATAATGAAAATACGTTTTTTTATTTTCAACAAATCAAATAATATTACAGTAATATCCAATAATATAATATGGAACTTTACTTACAACATATATATATATATATATATATATATATATATATATATATATATATATTTAAATTACCACTCAAAGTTTGATATGTAGTTCAGAATATGTGTTTATTTGAAGGTTCCAAGTGTCGATCCATAGCTACAAAGCTCTCTCTGTACGAAGTTTTAAAAAACCGAATATCCACATATTTTTAAATGGTAGAATTCCAAAAAAGTGACTTTAAGTTCACTTAGTCTCTCTCTCTCTCTCTCTCTCTCTCTCTCTCTCTCTCTCTCTCACTCACTCACTCACTCACTCACTCACTCTCTCTCTCTCTCTCTCTCTCTCTCTCTCTCTCTCTCTCTCTCTCTCTCTCTCTCTCTCTGTCTTGTGTGTGTGTGTGTGTGTGTGTGTGTGTGTGTGTGTGTGTTTTAGCACTCTCACGTTCGTAATTTTATTACGATTTGTTTAATTGGCGTAAAAATCGGTTTTTTGTAATAGCCTAGAAAAGTTTGTCAACTGGCGAAATTCGATGAACAGTTTTAAAATGGCGGTCATTTAAAGTATTTTAAAAATTCAAAATTAAAAAAAAAATTTAATACGATTACATCCTTGTAACTAGCGTTAAAACTGCACAAATTTTATATTAAAATTTTCAACATTCATTTAAAAATTTAAGAAAATTTGAATTGAGAAATTTAATTAGATGAAATTTAATCGTATTTTCTATGCAATTTGAATGTTTGAAGTTCTAATATATAGATATTTTAACGCTGATTATTGTAGTTAAATTAGGGTTTCAGAAAGTGGTTAAAATAATATACATTACTTTTGGATAAATGCTTCTATCACGATAGCGAGACAGCTGGGTGCTGCGATTATATTTTATACTTTCGTTTAACAATCTCGACTTCCTGCATTTTTACGAAACAGATCGTGTCTGTGTGCTGAACTACTCTCATGGTCACGTGATGTAACAAAGAGAAGTTACTTTGACGGAAAACCTTTACTCACAAACAAAACATTTCCGCAGCGTGATTATATTTTCAAAGCGTTCTCAATAACGTTCTTCCTTTATAGTGTTATGTCACACGTTGTGAACTTAAATTAATAATTAACTGTGGCGATCGTTTGTTTCGAATTAAACCACCGAAATTAATTTCTAAAAATAACTGAATTTAAAACAACTAAAAAAATTAAAATGTTGAAAGTCTTTTTAATAAAGATCCTTGACAGATGTAAAAAGAATATTTTTGTCTCCGACTTAAACAATCGATAGTTTTTGCATTAAAGCATTATTTACAGTTTCCAAGTTACATTAAAGTTAAATCAGTAAAAGATCTATGTGTTAATAAAATTTAAATCAGATTCACCGTTTATAATTTTTAGCGATTTTTTTGTAAAATGAGTTAGGGGAGCAGCAATCTCGGTGAGATCCAAACCAGTACAGTAAATTCTCACTGATCGTGACCTCTGGATTTTTTCATGAAGGTTTGTTAAAATTTCTAAATAAGAGTATATACAACTCGCTAACGTTTGCAATTTTAACCGAAATGATTCAAATTTGTCACGAAAATCAATTTTAGACAAGTTATTTAAGCAGTAAAACTTAATTAACAATTTCAAAACGGCGGCTGTTACTAATTGTTTAAATTTTATAAATTTCTAGTTTACTATCTTAATCAGCATTAAAAACTGTATAGTTTTTATAATTTACAATATTTAAAATTAATTGTTTGGACTGCAGTCGAATTAGTATTTTCAGTGTAATTTGAAAGTTTTCTAATACATGGAAACTTTAATGCTTTATAAGACGGTGAAATATCAATTTTTTAAATAGCTATTATTTCTTAAGCATTGAGCTACTACTAAGCTGCCAAAAAAAGTTATTTATAATATTATTATTACTATCCGAGTTATTTTATTGTTTAACTTATTATTAAAATCTAATTTTTATATATATTTCAAACATAAACAGAACCTAAGTGATTTATATCTGGGAAAACATCAGCTTCGATAAATAGAGTTATGTTATAATTAAGCTATTCAATTAATAATTGAACCAGTATCAAGTTTTCTTTAGATAAATCATTTCAAAAGACACGACCCAAGAGCCAAGAGAGAGAGAGAGAGAGAGAGAGAGAGAGAGAGAGAGTATTGAAATTAAATAAAAATAAATTAAAATTTAATTGTAATTCAAAGATAGTAAATAAATTATCGATCAAACTTAAACTAAAAACAAGTTTTTTCACGATCCAAAGGAAAATTTGGAACAAAACAACCGAGTTATGGTATAACGTAAAGGATTATGTTAACATCCTCAATGACGGATATCGAACTGAGTGTGACCAGACGAAGATTCCTGACCGGAGGCAAATAGGACGGTGGAACGAGTGAAATTCTGGAGGAGACCAACTAGTAGAACAAAACTGCCATGACGTGTTCACAACAAGGTTAGGAAATTTCATTTCGCCAGCTTAATTAATGTGTGCTTGTTTAATTTTCGTTCAACGGTTAAGCTGCGGTTAGACGAACTTGGGTTTAATCGATACCGAGACCCACGACCCATAACATAATCAAAAATTAAAATTAAAGGTTATAACAAAAAGTGGTAGGAGGGTCATATGGGGTATATAAGGTAAAGAATACTGTTGGACACACACACACACACACACACACACACACACACACACACACACACACACACACACACACACACACACACACACACACACACACACACACACACAACACACACACACACACACACACACACACACACACACACACACACACACATATATATATATATATATATATATATATATATATATATATATATATATATATATATATATATATATATATATATATATATATATATATATATATATATATATATATATATATATATATATATATATATAAACTAAAGGCAAGGACTGCGAAGGAAGAAGTCCTTACAGTTTTTTTAACAGAAAACACAAGTCGCGTCACGACTGAACTTTCTGCATGTTATAATAAATTGTAGTCACCAATCAGTACAATCAGTAAACCAGTATAACTGAGTAAGATTGTTTTTTTATTATTAAAGTATTAAGTTGAGTCTGCCCAATAATTGTTACAATAAAGTTTTTGTTATCATATTGTTTAACATATTGTAAAATTATAAAAGTTTATGAAATCAGTACAAGAATTTTATACAGTTTTAGTACACTTTTATAACAGGCATAGGCTTAAAATTAGTAGTTTTATGTTCAAAGTTGGCCATGCTAACATAGATGTGAACATGTTAAAGTTAAGATTTAATTAATCAAGTAGAACTAAGAGTTGTTTTAAAGTGTTTTTGAATTGGCACAAAACGTTCATCGAATCAAGCAGTAATGCGGTACAAAAGTTGCTAATGTGAATTTCTATAATTTTTAATTAGTGAGTTTAGTTGATTGAATAAGAATATTGAATAAGTGAAGTGTTAATCGTTACAAAGTGTAACAATTTATCTTCGAAGTTAACTTATCCCAGCCCCTCTACCATTCATTCTAACTTCTCATCATTGCAGACACCCGATAATAATATTGATAATTAACATAAAAATTTTTGTTGAATAAGTTAGGTTGATTGAACAGTAACAATAACCTTCTCAGGTCCCATTCGCAGCATCAAAGAACCACTCCGAGATAAATACTTTTGTTTATACTGTAGTAATAATTAATTTACGGATCAGTTTTTAATGATAAGAATTGCTTATAGGATATTGAGAACTTTATCAAGAAAAACCATAAAGTATTACCATAAATTTTCAATATGTTAACAATTTTTGCATGAATTAATGAAGTATTAAACAATAATTGAAGCCACAACGCTTTGGTTCTTTTATAAATTGGACTAACCAACGCTTTAAATTTTTATTATATGAATTAACTCCCAACAAGAAGGATAATAAGGTTAATTATAATATTAATATAGGGGTCTATATTTACATATATAATGTTTAACATCCCCTCTAAAAGTGATTTAGAGTTCAGGATAGGATTTGAAGGTTCCGGGTGGGCCTTACCGTGATGGCTACTCTAATAGTTTATTTTTCAATGGAAAATCTCTAATAACTAATTACAATAATTACTCTTATTGTTGCAATATTAACAGTTCAATATTTAATATTAATTAATTTATTTATTGGTAATATTTACCGCAAACAATAGCAATCAACAAATAAGTTGAAGTAGTTGTCATCATAGAAACAGCCGCGGAGAAAAAAATCATCATTTTTATCAACTTTGTGTTTGTGAAATTTTAAATATTTGAAAACTTTTTTTATAATTTTTGAAAGTAAAGTAGTACTTTTTTCATTGAGTTTTACATTACTTAGCAAAGAGAGATGAATTAAACAAGAGTATTCCATAAACTACTTTACAAAACCGGAAACAGGAAGTGTAACCGACTACTTCCGCATTTCTCTCTCTCTCTCTCTCTCTCTCTCTCTCTCTCTCTCTCTCTCTCTCTCTCTCTCTCTCTCTCTCTTTTACTCACATAGTATTCAATACAAAGTGACATGCGTGCAGTAAAACCAATGTTTGAACTGTTAATCATAAGGACAGTCCGTCCAAATGTCACCCTTAACAAGATACCGAGTATCACTCCAAGCTGAGCAGAAGCGCATGCGCGAAGGCTGTAGTGGGGCCGCGCCGTCCTCCACCGTCCTCTCGCAGTTCTGTAGTATTCTCGTCCACGTTTAAACGTCCGCATGCACTGCTTGTGACGAACTTGGTTTTTTTTCAAACTGTGCTTCGCAGTGACTCATGGGAAATCCAATGTGCGCTGTAAATCTAACTAAAAATTATTTTAGAACTTTTTGTGTTTTATAAAAAAAATTAAAAAATGGAAACGCAGTGGTGAGTACTTGTGTCGATTACGTTACGATTGTTTTAATTCGCGATATCGATCGTGTCAGTGTCGAACCTAACCACCCACTGTCCTAATTCTCAAGGTCATCTTGAATGCCAATTTGTTCGGTGTAAGATTTTTGTTGTCTTCTTAAAAACAAAACTCTAACATTTTAACTGTAAATATAAAATACTTTACAGACACTTAGCATTGTTTCGATAACTTTCCGTTAATTTCTTAAAAACCTCAAATTATTAAACTTTTAAATGTGTACTAATTGTATATATTATTTATAAGTTATTTATAATATTGTAAAATATTTCAGTCTAAATAAATAAGTTGCTAAAAATGAATAAATGAAATCTATATTTTCCGTTAGGGTTGTTAAGTTTATCCCTAATATAGCCACGCTTCCCTCAATCTGAAGGTCATTGACATTTGCGTTGCATAGACGCAACTAATGTTCCATTTACGGGACAATGAAACATTTTTTTCAATAAAAAAAAAATTATAGCGGGGAAGTTTAATTACGATATATTAAGAGGCAATTGTATTTATGCCTGAAAATGTTATGCAATCACGTTAAACAGCATGAATTTAGTTTCATTATAAATGTTTATTTATAAGTTTATGTCTTATAAATAAGTAGTACGCTCGATAGTAGTCTTTTATTAATAGTACTCTCGATTTCATAGCATAATAATCGCGGCACGCAGCTGTCTCGCTGACGTAATGAAACGAATTTTAAAAATCCTCTTTCCTAATTTCCTAATTTCACCACCAAAATCAGCATTAAAATCTCCATACAACATTTGATATTACTTTCAAAATACAAAAAAACCCTGACGCCGTCAAATTAAATTTTTCAATTTTAACGTATTTGGGAAATTTTTATTCCAAGCTTAAGCAATTTTTAACGCTGATTTAAGAGGTAAAGTCTGAATTTCATAGAACATTTATGTATTTTATGGATTTTAAATGTCCGCCATTTTGAAACTGTTACGGTAACGATCTTGTCCGAACTGTTACCAGAATAGATGTATGCCGAGTTTTAAAACAAATCGGACCAAAATTGTGAACATGTTATAGCATCTATATATCTATATGTTAAAAACGTTTTAATGACCCATCAAAAAGTAATTTAGAGTCCATGTTCGGAACTCAATTCAAGGTTTCAGGTCTAGGTCTTATCACGTTTTTTTCCAAGCACTCACTTTTCATTGAAAATACGCTAAAGATTAAAGGGCTAAAAAAAATGCGTTTTTTTAAAATTCTTGTTGACTTCAGATTTTTAATTAAATTTGATTTTAATTAATTCACCACCAAGGGCAAACGCGAGACTTTTTTCTGTTGCCAAAGTGATATTGAAAATGAATATTAATTTTATAAGAATATAAAATTAATTTAAAAATTGTCAAAATATTCTTAGAAAATTTTCGTAGAAAAGATGAGTTATGGCTTATTGTAAGACCTGGGACCTTGAAATGAGCGCCAATCCTAAACTCATTTTTAGCAGTGTTTGCGAGAGAGTTTTCTGGTCCGATTAGAAAAAAATTTCGAAATAGATTAATCCAGCAAAATCTGTTAAAAGTTTTAAAACAGCGGCCATTTCAAATCTAAAAAATTCATATTTTTTGAAAAATGTTATCATTGTAATCAGCGTTGAAAACTGTTTAAAATTGCATTTTGGATTATCGAAATCCGTTGAAATTAATAAACATGTTGACGGCGGTCAGGGTTCATTCTCGTATTATCAATGTAATTTGATATTTTAAAATGCTAATATATGCAGATTGTAATGATGCTATATGATTCCACATAGGGACCACATTATAGCTGCCCCGGTGGCATATAATTCAATGCAAAATGACAGAAACATCGTATTATGTCGGCTTTTTTACTTTATTTTTATAAATATAAAATTATTCTGAGGTGAGTACGGGTATTTTCAGTATTATTTTTGTTGCCATACAAATTTTAAGTAATCAGTATCAAGGTGGGGGAATGGGTGATCAAAAAGAGCATTATTTTTGTAATCTTGCATTTCTGTATTATAATTAATTGTTAAATTTAACAATAAATTTTAGATTTAAAGCTTATAATAGTAGCGTTGTTTCATTCGCGTTTTTTCTAATTAAACCCAATGTTCCCAAAGATGAGAACCACTCTGATTGTTTTTTTAGCCCTAAAATAATAAATTACAAAATTACACAGTGATCATGACAGTCTTTTTCCGAGAAAAAAATAACAATTAATTATATATGTTATTTCAATATAACCACCTGATCACGTATTTAAGTAATTAGGATTATAATATATTTTGTAGTCTTGTGGTTTTTTTAAATCACCTCGTAAAGACTACCGCGATTTCGAAACATCATTGTTTCTTCTTCAGGTCGTAATACAAATGTTCAAATCCCTCTGTCGAGGTCGTCACAACATTGAACACAATAAAACGATTTTTTTAAATTCCAAACTTTGACGGTACACGCATCGCACTTAGTATTTGGCCAAACCAAATCTTACCATTGAGCGTTTTAATAAAATCGTTTAATTGTGTTTAGTGTTGTGACGTGTGTTTTCAATGTTTTGTTAACTTTTTGACGACCTCGACAGAGGGATTTGTCCATTTGTACTAAGGCCTGAAGATGAAACTGTAAAGTTTTGGAACCGCGGTAGCCTTTACGAGGTGAGTTAAAGACAACTAGCCGGAAGAAAATAGGATACAATCTTAATTAATTATATATACGTGGATTGTTTGCTTTTAATTTATTGCACAATATAATATACTTAGACAATCATAATAAACAGTTAAGTATCCTTTAATAATCGAATTCAGTTTTAAGTCATTTAATTGATATTTAGTACTGTTGCATCAGCTGATTAAATATGAAGTGTAGTTAATATCAGCTTATTTAATAGTACCGTTATATTTATAGTATTTTTAGGTAGGTACTCATACGTAACGTGTTAAAATATTTTTCTAATTAAAAGGAATTTTCCCCAAAAAAAGACCCACCCCCTTTGACTTTGGAGCCCGCAGGTAGTACAATTCAATATTATTTGTGAATTTCCATTAGAAAACTAGCTATTGGAGCGATCATTATGGTAAGTCCCCGACCTGGAACCTATAAATAAGCATCTATTATGTCTTCCAGATCATTTTTTGTGGAATCGTTTATATATATATATATATATGTGTGTGTGTGTGTGTGTGTGTGTGTGTGTGTGTGTGTGTGTGTGTGTTCGTGTGATAGTACGCTCACGTTCGCAATTTTAGTCCGATTTTATAAAAACTTGGCACAATAATCGATTACATTAATAGCTTGGACAATTTCATTAACCAGCAAAACAGTTTCAAAATGGCGGACATTTCAAATCTTAAAAAAACGTTTATTATCTAATTAAAAAAACAGATTTTTCAATCGCAATCAACGTTAAAAACCGCATATCAGCATTCTGAATTTACGAATTTTTTTGACGGCGATCAGGGTTCGTTTTCTTGTTTCAACGTAATTTGAAAATTTAAAATACTAATACACGCATATTTTAATGCCAATTATGATGGTAAAATCAGACAAAAAGGATAAGTTTTAAAAAAATACTTTCAGAAATTCGCTTGTATCATTTCAGCGGGACAGCTGCATAACACTGTTATTTTAAAATCACTAAAGTCGTTTTCGAGGGAAACGGACATTGCACACACACACACACACACACACACACACACACACACACACACACACACACACACACACACACACACACACACACACACACACACACACTCACTCACACACACAGTTTTAAGCTCGTTAAATATTATAGGTTATTGTTGGGAAAAAACTTTTATCAACAGAAGGTGACAGCTCCCAACATCGCTTGAAACCTACCTCTGATCTCATTCACTCCCCGCGTCATGTTTTATCAAAATGAGAACTTGATTGTTTCGCCAATAAATTAACTCGTATTTTGTCAGCATTGGCCCGTAGAGACTGAAACGCGCGGGCTGTTTAGTTGCCAGCACAGCTTTTAATAACAATTTAAAACTCGGATATAAAAAAGAACATGTACGCCATCCGCCTTGGATTTTGGCAGCAATTCAATTTGACGAACGTATTGAGGAGGGCGTAAAAAACGTTCACCCCCGTCAATTGAGCCCAACGTAAAGAATTGATTACAGCAAAGTGGGCGGAAAGGCCGGCAGCCCTAAATTTATAAAAACTGCGTTTTTCACCCCATTTAATGCTACACAGTATCGATCTTACGTTAAATAAATACATTGCACAATATTTTATCACGTTTCGTTGGATTATCAACGCATTTCCACGGGAAATTGATACCGTCATAATGATAACAAGCAAACCGTCAAATAAGCACAAATGCTGAACTCTAGATCACTTTTTTTGAGGCCGTTTAGCACTTTTGCGTTCAAAATTTTGGTCCGACAATTTAAATTTGTTCAGCATTGTCAAAATGTCTGTAATTTTAAATATTTACAAATTTATAACTTTTTATTGAGTTTACCGTTTTAATCAGCGTTTTAGAAATATGAAAATTAGTATTTTAAATTAAAAATCCGTTGAAATTGATAAATTGAATTTGGCGGGCGGTCAGGGTTTATTTTTGTATTTTCAAAGTATTCTGAAAGTTTACAATTCCAGTATGTACCGATTTCAATGCTAATTACGATGAAAAATAAAATGTGCGTAGAAAATAAGCATCTTCAAAGTGAATGCTTGTTGTTTTTTTTAATTACTTCAAACACCTAATGTAGTTCAATTGTGTTACTCTCAATTCGACTTTACTGGAATCGAAAAATGTTAATTACGACGGTAAACTCAATAAAAAGTTATAAATTTTGTAAATATTTAAAATGGCAGACATTTTAAAATTGCTGAATGATTTTTTCTGGGTAAAAAACTTGTTGGATCAAAATTGTGAAAAATGTAGTTAGCGTCAGTTGTGACGTCAGCATTTGCGCTATAAATAATATTTCACTTATTTTATTAATTTTAACATTTCAAACTTCTAATTCTACCATTAGTTTAATATTTATTTCATTCCCGTCTTACAGTATTAAAACTAATTAGTTTTTAATTGTAGTTTTTAATTTAAAACTAATTAGTCGTTGAAACAAACGACTATGGTCAGGTCGTTTGACTTTGTAGGCCTTAATACATATTATTGTTACTCACTGACTGGTATATATGTGACAGGCAGCTGTTTCAATCAGCTGTTTCATGTATTTTCCACTTTTTCGTTACCTTACTCCCAATTCCATTTCACTGCAATACGAAATTTACCGTACCGTTAGTAAAGAAATATTCACTTAAAAAATGTATTTCGCGTCATTAAAGGTCTTATACATTCTATAATTATAGTTTATATTAAAATGAAAATTTATAATAAATATATATTTCACCTATATATATATATATATATAAAATTATAATAAATAATATTTCACCTATCATATTCATTATTAACGTTTTAAACTTCTAATTCTACCAATATTTTATTTATTATTTATTCCATTACCGCCTTTCGGTATTCGAATAAGTAGTCTATCTTTGGCCAAGTCGCTTGACGTTGTAGGCCTTAATACATGTTTTTTATTGTTACTCACTGACTGGCACATTTGTAATGACCAGCTGTTTTAACCATCAGCTGTTTCAATTATTTTGCACTTTTTCTTTACATTACTACCAATTCCATTTCACTAGCGGGCGTAAAGAAATATTCACTTCAAAAGGGAAGTGAATAAATACCGCTACATGCACCCTCCCATTGCATGCCGCGATTGTAATTATTTACGCCGAATTTTAAACTTAAAACTTTCTTCATCACCTCCTCTGAGTACATACTGAAGAGTGTACGCGATAGCACACATTCGTGGTGTTGCTTTGAATTGTGTTTCACATTTCTGACTTTACATCGACGAGACAAATCACGGACATTACCGAAAGTGGGTCAAACCATTTCTTATACAATTTGCTACTTGAATTTCGTGCATCAATCAAAATAACACCGGAAATAAATGGCTTGCTTCTTTAACAAAGGCAATAAATAAAGCAATGATTTACAACTCTACACGCACATGAACACGCAAGCACGTGGTGTTATTAGTGGGTTCCCGTATTGCATTACTTCACTTGAATCATGTTTGGGTTTACCTTGCGTTAAAATTGTTTCTTATATTTTTGAAACTGATACAATTACACTGTTTCTACTTTCATCGAACTTCTCTTTGTAACGAATAAGGCATTTATGATTTTCCAGAAACTCAAAAGGGTTTAAATATTTTCAAAATAAAAAAAAACAGGTACGAAAATTATTTTTGAATCTAAGCTTTTAATGTTTGCTTTGACGAAACGGGTGAATAGAAAAAAATCTGCCGAACGGAAGAATGTAACGGAAATATGAAACGGAAACAAACACATTTTGTCTCTATTTCAGTCTCTAAGTTTCTTCCATCTTTTCAATAACAGAAAACGTTCCTTCTTTTCGCGTATTATATAAAGACGTTGTGTTGCTTTGGTTTCGGTATTTTGCCTTAGTTGAAGAACACGTGCACGTTGTAACCGTTTATAATGCATTCAAAATTAATATAAACGTTTATAATAATTGTTTTTAATATTGCTAATTTTTAACAACATAAATTTATTGTAGAATATCAGCTGTTCAGTGAAATCAGCTGATCGTTACGTATTAATATATAACAAATGATCTTTTACTCTAATTACAGTAAATAATATTTAAGCTAGGTTTACTTATTTACTTATTTAAGCAAAACAAAAAAATTGTAAACATATCATCAAACTAATTATATATTTAGCAAAGATAGTAACAAAAGCTTCGCTTCTGTCGGTAACTCCCCGAGTTCCACACGTGTACTTTTTCTACAGTTTTACCATAGTTTTCCTGAAAAGTTTTAAGGTTGGACTCGCAGTAAAACTGTCTACCTCAGTGAGTTTAGACTGACGATGTAAAAGTTTCCAGGAATAATGAAGGCTTTGGCAGAGATAAAAAGTGAAATGGCGTTCCATAAAATTACAGTTTATTCTGGCGTATCTTTTCGATTTAGTAAGTTTATCTCTTCCTATGTTTTGATCCTGGACAGCGGAAGTTGTTATTACTAAACTTTACGACACTATATACACTTATTTGGAATTGTAAATAATTGACAATTGTATTCTATTTGAATTTAATGAAAATATTGTGGTGCTCTGGTATCTTGATAACTTGAAGGAAACGATTTTCAAACATATAAAAAGTTTGATAAGTTCGTTTCTGAACAAAGAGTTACTCCTATTAAAAATAGTTATTGTTATATTTATCGTACTTTTTTAAAACATCCGGTTTTAGCGTCAAAACTTACATAAAAAATAATCGGGATTTTTTTTAATTTCATAAATATGCCTAAATAAACTAGATTAGTTTTTTAATTTTAAATAAAATTTCCTGTTTTATGGAAATTCTAAAGCCAATTAAGACAGTTTGAATTGCGGCCATTTTGAAACGGACTCCATTATATAAAAAAATTAAGTAATAAATAAATAAATGTTTATTGTCAAGTAAAATTTTACATTTAAAAAGTCACAATTTTTTCTCAATAAGACGATCCAAATGAGTGCGTTTGTACTTTAAAACATTTTTAGTCCATCAACATATAGCTACTTGTGGGATTTTGATGGTTTGGAACGAACCGTCAAAACCAACAAAACCGAGGGAAACTGGGGAATGAAACTAGCATTGAGATAGAAGAAACTGGGGCTTTCATATATTCCTACGGAACTCAGATTCAGTGAATTTCAGTAGGCTGTAGGGACGTAGGTAGACCCACCCAAACTGCAAAGAAAGCTATAAAAGATTGAGTCGAATATCTGAAATCATGAAGGCGACGGTAGGCCTATGTATAAAATTAAATTGATGTTTGTAAAAGTATCGAGGAGTAAGACTAAGAAAAAAGAATTTCTGTTACAGAACCAAAAATATAAATCATTCCTCGTTTTTGTTATTAACTAATTGTTGTTACTCTTCAATTATAACTGTTTCATTAATTGCAACATTTTCATCGTTAATTTCGTTTTTTTAATTTATTTTCTAATCGTGATAGTCTTTCTCGTTCATTTGTTCTTAATCTTTGTTCTTCATTTAAAAATTTAATTGATATTGAAGTAACAGCTGTTTTGCGAAATCAGCTGTTTAAAAGTAATAACAATTATATTTGTACATATACAATAGCACGAAACTCGTTACTATACGCAATAGACATTGGCACGCATCGCGCAAAATCCAACATCACAATAACGGTTAAAAGGAGACGGTAGCAAAGGAGTTCCTAATTACACCTAGAAGGAGAAAACTTCCCCTGTGATCTAACTATGGTTGTGAGAAATGCAACCCTTACATTCTGTGATGAAGGGTACCGTACTCCAAAACTTTAGAGCTGCCAGCCAGGAACATTTAATAAAGAGGTTTCTCCACGTGTGCATTTGAGGATATTAGCAACCCTCTGTAGATTAAACTCAGAAGAACCACAGAACGCGTTACATGACACTGCAATTTGAAAAGGGCTACACTCGACCGGGCTCAACTCAAATCTATTTTAACTTGATCATCCGGCATTAGTTTTAATGTGTTTGTTTCATATGCAGTTTTAGCCAACGCATCGACCGATTGTTTTGAAATTTGGTACGCTCAAATTTATAACAAAGTGCGAACGAAGTATATGTAGAATGTTTTCCCACCATTCACTAACGTTTCACAATGGTGACAGTTTTAGCCAACGCATCGACCGATTGTTTTGAAATTTGGTACGCTCAAATTTATAACAAAGTCCGAACGAAGTATAGTAGAATTTTTTCCCACCATTCACTACCGTTTCACAATGGTGACAGTTTTAGCCAACGCATCGACCGATTGTTTTGAAATTTGGTACGCTCAAATTTATAACAAAGTCCGAACGAAGTATATGTAGAATTTTTTCCCACCATTCACTACCGTTTCACAATGGTGACAGTTTTAGCCAACGCATCGACCGATTGTTTTGAAATTTGGTACGCTCAAATTTATAACAAAGTCCGAACGAAGTATATGTAGAAATTTTTCCCACCATTCACTGCCGTTTTACAATGGTGACAGTTTTAGCTAACGCATCGACCGATTGTTTTGAAATTTGGTACGCTCAAATTTATAACAAAGTCCGAACGAAGTATATGTAGAATTTTTCCCACCATTCACTACCGTTTCACAATGGTGACAGTTTTAGCCAACGCATCGACCGATTGTTTTGAAATTTGGTACGCTCAAATTTATAACAAAGTCCGAACGAAGTATATGTAGAATTTTTTCCCACCATTCACTACCGTTTCACAATGGTGACAGTTTTAGCCAACGCATCGACCGATTGTTTTGAAATTTGGTACGCTCAAATTTATAACAAAGTCCGAACGAAGTATATGTAGAATTTTTTCCCACCATTCACTACCGTTTCACAATGGTGACAGTTTTAGCCAACGCATTGACCGATTGTTTTGAAATTTGGTACGCTCAAATTTATAACAAAGTCCGAACGAAGTATATGTAGAATTTTTCCCACCATTCACTACCGTTTCACAATGGTGACAGTTTTAGCCAACGCATTGACCGATTGTTTTGAAATTTGGTACGCTCAAATTTATAACAAAGTCCGAACGAAGTATATGTAGAATTTTTTCCCACCATTCACTACCGTTTCACAATGGTGACAGTTTTAGCCAACGCATTGACCGATTGTTTTTAAAGTTGATACGTAGGTACCTTGATATAAAATCTTCCCTAATAGCAAAGAGTTTACATTATGCTTAGGTTGTAGTTTAGTACTTTATTTAATATCAAGAAACCAAAGGTATCTCTAAAGGTAAAAAACAGCTGGTTGCTAGTCTTTCGTCCAAACTTATTGTTTTCACTTGAAACTGCAAGTGTCACATTTATTGTTACAAAGTAATCATTGAAGCTGCTGATTTTGGCTACTGATTTGGCCATAATCATATTCATCGAAAACATCTGTATGTGTAGAACTTGATAGTTTAGAAATTGATAAGAGCTAAAAAGCCCTTAAAACGTATGTGGAAGATTTTCCACATTTAATTCCGTTTCAAGATATCGGGCTTCGATTAAACGTTGGAGTGTAATATTGCTGGTTATTTCGTTATATACTGGCTGAACGATAAAACCTATCATAATTTTGACTGCTTTATGGAGAGAGAGAGAGCAAAAACATTGCCAAGAAATTTGGTTTAGTAAAATTTTTATAAATATTACGGTTATCGGTTAAATTGGCATGAAGAGTTACGAGTTCTCTTGTACATTGCTATGTACATTAATTAAGCATGCTGCGAGATCTTCTGTTTTTTGAACTACTATTCTATGGTTGTACAGCTCTTGTCGAAAGGTGTTTCCTACTTAATGAGCAAGCCAGTGGATTGTTCGAAATCATTGATTATACAAGTTTACTGAACTACTGGTTAGCCATACTTGCATATGGAACTGCCAAACCTTCTAACCGTTCAAATTTATCTACAAATCTATCTTTAAATCCCTATAAATTATTCTATTTTAAGATCTACAACCAAATATCTAACTGTGAAGATATGCGATCTAACTTTGAAAAACGAAAGATTTAAATGTTTATCCAGTTACGTGACATTTAAGTCTCAGCTTGTACTAATTCTACCAGTTTCTAAACTATTCACGTGTGAATTAAATTGTTGTACGGCCATAAATTCACTCTTAGTCACGTGATAGTGGGACACATTACGTCACAATATCGTTTACCACTGTTGCGTGTTTTTCTTTCCCGGAGGGAAAACCATAATTATCTCAGTCAAGAGATCGACTTGTTACTTGTATTGCAGTATTATAATCAATTAAGGAGCTAATCTTCCATATAAACCAAATACCCAATCGTCGTTCATTGTATGTAAAAAACAGCTGATTAAACACTATGTTAATATGACAGTTTTCATAGTCTATTTTCTAGCTATAAGACATTTGTTAACATCAATTAGCAAAGCATTTTTTTAAAATTATTTTTAAGGCGTAAAGCACATTGAGGCTATTATCGCCCCTCTAAATGTAAGTGTGAGTGTAAAGTGTTAAACTCGTAAGTGTAGTGTTGTAAGTGTAAGTGTATGTTAGACTCGAATATCGCGAGCGACGTCAAAATCCTATCAATAGGTGCAGCTAGTCTGCACCCCCTGCAGGAAATTAGCAGAGCAGAGATATAAGGATATGAATACATTTTAATTTCCAAAATCTTGTTTGCAGTCTACTATAAAATTTAAAAAGTCATTAGTTTTCTAAAAATTTGTTCATGATATATATATATATATATATATATATATATATATATATATATATATCAAAACAGTTAGTCAATGTGTTTAGCCAAGACTACGTAATAAACACAGAAACCAATTGCCAAACGATGTTAAAACAAAGACTCCACGATGATACGCTAAAGTTTGCAACGTGATATAAGTTTAACGTGATATAAGTTTCGTTACCCACCAGACAGTTTCAACAGTTTGAAAATGGCGGCCGTTTTCAAGTCTTTAAAAATTCATAACTTCGTTAACTGGAAGTTAAACGACTAAATTAGTTCTTTATTCTAACTTCTCACCATCGTAAACAGTGTTACAACTGCATGAGTTACAATTTTTAAGTTTTCATTATTTCTTCAAATTAACAAAATTTAATTTGACGGCGGTCAGAGTTCATATTCGTTTTTTTAATGTACAACGTTTAAAACGCTGGTTTCAATGATTATTTTAACGGTAAATTCGTTAAACAAATAATTGAAAAAAAGTATTTTTTGAAATTTGCTTCCATTACGTCAGCAATACAACTGCTTGCTACGATTTACTATTTCACATTTGTTATACTGAATGCGTTCTTTATAAACTACAAACTCATATTAAAGTGAAATATTCAATTTTGCCAATGCTCTTCTCAAATCCCGCCTTTCAACCCGTCGCTCTGGATAAATCCAACACCGTGAGGAATGCTGAAGTTATTTGCTTGTTTGTTTGATGGACGACGGAAGCGTGGTTGAAATTATCTCCATTCCCCGTTTTACACTCCCGCGCGGACCGGACTTGACGATGAGTAATTATTGGTCTTGTTATCTTATCGAATATTAATTAGAAGTTAAACTGAAACAGAAGCTCGAGCGAAAACCCATAACCGTATTGTAACAATGTTATCTGTTGACGATTCAATTAATTTTATCTTTGTAAATCATCACTGAAATAATTTCAATTTTCACTTAAGGTTTTAGCAATTGTAAACCAAGGTCAGTTGTAAAGTAAATGCAATCAATTGGAGATATTTCAATTGACTGAGTAAATAGTTTGCGAAGTGGAGAATATTACAATTATTACAGTTGCAAATGAATATTGACCGAGAGAAGAGAGGTAGGTCTTTCGGCATTTCTTGAGTACGTTCGTTTGTTACGAAGTTTTGGCTTTTATTGACCGATTGTTTTGATATTTGATATAGAATTACCTTGTATAAAGCCCACAAGAAGAATATGAAAAAAATTTCGATTTACTTCCGTTTCAAGATGGCGGCTTCTAATTTAACGATGAGATTGTTTTGTAATTTGGTAAGGGAACAGGTCGAACAACTCGTCAATCGAGATTTCCATCAAACACGTCGTCAAACAACACGCTCAAACCAAATTAAATTATTATTATGCTGATTCCTGATTTTCCCTCCATTTTATCTTGCAGAAATTCCAATTCTTTATAGTACCATAATGAAAATACATACATTAGTACCGGACCCGCGAAAGCATAGATTTTTTTTACTTTAAGATTTTCGCGCCTGAAACTTGTTCGTAAAATATTAATTTTTTTTACTTCTTCCTCCGTAATTTTCCGACGACAAATTCTTCAACAAATTTGTCATTTTTTATTGCCACGCTTCTCTTATTTCTGTCCATAAAATCTTTCGATTTTATTTTCCATAATATGGGCATGTCACGAGAAAGAGAGATGAAGTGCAAGTAAACTCTTTTTCCGTAAGTACATTATCCTGCACGCTGTTATCAGTGCGTGACCCGTCCTCCATGGTGCCAAGGCGACAACTGAGATCTCGTTTGACAAATAACCCTTCATTCAAAATGGTCGTCAAACACGTAGATTTTTTGCAAACGCATTTCACTAAGCTGCATACGACCAAATTATTTATCAAACGAGTAATATTTGACAAAACATTTTGTATGATTACATTTTTTTGTTATTTTAAGGCGAAAAGGACATTAAGGATATTATCGTCTCCCAAAATGTAAGTGTGAGTGTGACGTGTTAAAGCGTAAGTGTGTTAGACTCGGGTACCGCAAGGGACGTCTAAATCCTCTTAATAGGTGCAGCTAGTCTGCACCCCCTGTGGGGTTGAAAGTTTCAGGGCCCTTAAGAAGGTCTGAGTTTAAAGACAAAAAAATGTATGTGTAAGATATTTTCCCATTTACTACCCCCTCTCTGATTCGATGACTAGTGGTAGATGCTGGCTATTTCTTGTAATACTGGCTGAACGGTCAAGACCTATTACAGTTTTCACCGTTTCTGGAGAGAGATCCTAAAATTTTCCAATAAAGTTGATCCAGTAACATGTTTTCTAAACTGTTATTGGTTAATTAATGGAATAGTGTTTTTTCTTAACGTCCATAATTTACGCCAGTTAGACTAATGAGGACCAGGGCTCAGCATTATTGGCAACGGGAGTAACTGCGCCTAGAACTCAGACACTTAAGATACGCAGTTCAGAAACGTAGCAAACTGGCCGGTGCTTTAGTCACATCGACCACCGAATACCCTACTGTTTTTTAGTTATTATAACATAACCTGGAATTTCTGTATCATAATCTCTTCTATGAAAACATTATTCAACGGAAAAATGGTTACGTTATAGATGCAGGAAAATAAAGCTGTTAAACTAATCAGCTGATTTTGCCCTACCGCTGTTCTTTTTTTATAGAACTTTAACCGAATGATTACTGCTATTGCTTGTGAACAATATAAATAACAAATAAATTATTATTAATTGTATTTTAATAGTTAATATTTAAATATTATTTGACTACGACTACTTGTTCAGAGAACAGAAGACCTCGCAGTATATTATTAATGGATTCCCTGAGCACCGCTCCACGAGAGCGCTTACAAACGTTCCGTTAATTTAACAGTATGTACATCAGGTCATTGTTAGTCATGGTTGTACATTACTAATTCACTGAAAATAAAAGTACGTTTGAACATGAATATTATATTCTCCTTAATGTATGAAGGCACATACATCTGCATGCTGTTTAGAACTGTGTTTTCCAAAACAACAGTATATTTACAGAATACGCGTTGCAGCATGTAAATTCAAAGCATGCGGGAAGCTACCCGAGGTAATATTTCAAATGCATGTATGCCTCAAGGGGTGAGGGGGTTGATTTATTGGCAGCGGTAAGGCGGGTCGCGGATTTATTTTAAAACGTAAACATCACCGGTTTAAAGGGGTAGCAGACACAATGATTGGGGAAATTGCTTTGTATAAATGTCGCGGAAAATGCACGCAGTTTTTCAGTAGCACTATTTTCAAAAAAGGCAACATATGTTATCTACACAAACAAAGTTAATTGGGGTTTTAAATATTTTTTAGTTATTTATCGAAAAGAAAATCGAGAAAATCTAAAAGGTATAATTAATTTTGTTTCAGTCTGTTACGAAAATAGAGTCAAATAGAAATTCGACAATGAATGCAACGTAAAGAATTTGAAAATTTAAAAAAAAATATATTTTGTGAATAAATTTAAAACCCCCAAAAAATCTATACAAGATTTCTTTTCCCCATGGATTTACTGAACAATCTGTACAGCTAACTTCAAAAGTTCCAATAGATTAGTTAGCTTTTGTCATATATAGTGCACAAATTATATAATGAAACGCAATTTAACAAATTTTAAAAAACGTTAAGTACAGTAGGAGAAACTGCACCACTGGAAGTTGCTCTAGGGTACAGTGTTTCAGTGAATAGGATTTAACAGAGAAAATCGTACCGATCAATTTCTCTTCTTCAGACAAATTCAAAACTGTTTGAGGAGTTGCTACTAATACAGTTAAAGCCAGTATAATTATAGAAGAGTCAGCTGATTCCTACCATTAAAATGGTATCATTATAAAATGGTACGTTTAAAATATAAACGTACTATAATGATAACCTTTATGAAAGATGGAGCGCTCGCTGCAGGTGGCATCTTGCGGCAGGGTGTTCAACTACAGTAAATAGATAATAGTAATATTTCCTCAAACTTCTCATACCTCTGTCCTTGCAACTTGCCGCGCTCTTAGCGGCAGATAGTACAACTACTTGAACTTAAGCCGCTGATATCGAGCACGCTTTTTATAATGGTTTATATTCAATGTTACTACCCACTAGTTTGATCTCAGGAACAGTTACTCAACTATTGACCAACTGTATAGGCAACACATATCATCTAAGATGCTTTAGAAAGTAAAAAGATGTCTTTCTAGATGTCTCCCAATCATTTGCTTTATATGTTAAGAAGATATCTGCACAAACGTTTTGATAGGTTTTAAAATTTTATCTCACAGAATAAGTAAGGGACAATGCTCTAATGTCCAAAGGTTCAACGCGGGTTTTCACAAGCAAATGCCGTGAGGCAATTTCTGTACTTAAGAATGACGCTTGACACCATAAGATGGAAGTCGCATGTGAAAGTAAAAAAAAAGAATTTTAATCTAAGACGACAGGCCTAGTTTGTAAATTAGATTTACCAAAAACATACTACCATACACACAATATTTAAAACCAGTCTGGATTTTCAGGTTGCAATTTTAGGGTTGCGCCAAGAAATCAAATATAAAAATAATACAAACATTTGAAAATAAGGTGCGATGTACCTTTTGTATGTCCGCAAGCGTGTATTCATTTTGCCTAACCTGCGCCTTCATTTGGTAACACGATCTGCAACGTACACAAGCAGTTCTTTAAACATATGTAACCAATGCGTTGGTGCAGAAGTTAAACGCTACGTTTTTACTTACTAACTGTAATTACAGAGAAAGTATTGTGATAGTGAAAATCGGTTTTTGTTTTACTGATCGCTTGTATTATGTTCCCTAAATACAAAAACATGTTTTCCTTTCCCAAAATGTTACGTTAGTCTCTCGGACTTTTCATAATGGATTTAATCTCGCGCACTTTATTTAATCTAAGCTTTAAATTGCCATATGGACTTTTGTGTCAAACACACACACACACACACACACACACACACACACACACACACACACACACACACACACACACACACACACTGGCATGATATATATATATATATATATATTACGCGCAGGCGGTGGCATGATCCAATAGTTGATTTTCTAATTGAAATTCTAGCAAACAAGTACACATAAAATGTATCTGGTGCTTCTTTTCTTGAATTTAAAGGCTCAGTTGAGATTACTAAGACATCAGTCAGTCAGTGGATTGTTGGAACTTACTAATGGCACCAATTTGCTGAACAGTTATATTTTCACAATAAATCAGTCGGTCGTAGTGCCTTGGGTTTTATAA
Organism: Callitettix versicolor; assembly: GCA_022606455.1. NCBI lineage: Eukaryota > Metazoa > Arthropoda > Insecta > Hemiptera > Cercopidae > Callitettix > Callitettix versicolor. The sequence goes on along the minus strand of CM040185.1, from coordinate 48,529,588 downwards.
TCCCTTCTTCTAGCATACGATCTAGTCTAAGTAAGTACGATTGTAGATTTAATTAATTTTAAAACAATATCCTTATACTCTACGGACTGCATTTTTTAATCTATGAACATACAAAAGTAAATTAATACTTACAATACAATAACGTAGTGACAATTGGTTTGGCTAGCAAATTACACTATGCAGCATTTAATTATTCTGAATAAAAATTCTTGTCTCACCTCACGCTCGTAAACGCTCAAACCAACACGAAAATCTTAATGTGCATTCAAGTTCATTCATGTGCGACTCTTTGAATAATTAAAGCGAAATAAATTAAACCCTGCGCATGCGCGTAACACTTCTTATCAGTCTGGTTTGCTCATATCTAAGGACGTAATTCAACAGTTTCAAAAACATATATTTAAATACCTATTTTGGTTGTAAATTTGTTAGAATCAGATTTTTACAAAATCAGTTAAAACGCGTTTCTTCAAAAAATGTTCTCCAAAAGTACCTAAACAAAATTATGGGTTTACCTAAACAAAAAAAATTCAAATATCCCAGAATTTTGAGCCAACGACTATAAAAAAAACCTGGAAAATCAGAATTTTTAAAAAAATCGTTTCGTCACATGTTGATTATGAAGATGCTTAATTAAGTACCACTTTAGTTAGATTTGATTCAATCTTGGCACCAAAACTGATTTCACTAACAGCTTGCAAAAGTTCATTAATCAGTAAAATTCTTCGGATATTTCATATTTTTAAATTTGGTATTTTGAATAAATTTGAAAATTCTAATTTCACCGACGAAATCAGCGTTAGCAACTTTATAAATTACCGCTTTCAGAATAAAGAAATATAATTTAACGGCTGTCAGAGTCCATTCCGTGCTTTCAACGAGGATAAAATAAAGTTGTTATAATTTCTCTTCCTACACGCTAGCGAGGGGTTACATTAATTGACTGGTTTTGTGTACAATTGACCGATTCTACCTATATCTTGAGAACATAATTTATTTAAGAACATATTTTATTAACTACTTTTTGTCTTAAAAAACTTACAAATTTATTTTTTCATAATCGGTTGTAACGATTTTAATTTGCATAACTTTCGTCGATAAATACTCGATGAAAACTAATAGGTCGCTACTTTCTTGGAAAATCCGATTAGAAGCTATTAAAATAAAACCTTAGTTGCTTTGAATGCAAACTATTTACTAACAAAAATTGATCAGCTGACTGCCGCAATCACAGACGGTAAGTATTTGACGCAAACAAAATTGCATTGTATTGTATTACTTTTAGCTACGAGTGGCGCAAAGAAACCTAAGGTTGTTGGTGAATTTTTCGAAAGATGTTTTTGTTCAAGTCCTTAAATATGAAAGTATATAAATATCGAAAAAAATAGTGAAAACTGTTACTTTTTTGTGTTAAATAATAGTGTTAAGTAATGTTAAATGATACCCTAAATACAGTAGTAAAAAGTATTTTTACCTAATTTTTTCGTCATCCCCTATTTTTCCTGTTTTCGAGCCACTATAGAAATATTTTCGCTTTATTTTCTTGGTCACATTGGTTACGGGTAGGAGGTACGTTATCGACAGGTAGACATCCGCGCGAATGTATGGCCCATGGCTTTAACTACGGTCTTTAAAAATATCTTTTTTTACTTATTCAATATTTATAGCGTTCAGTAACAAGTAATTGTGTGACTGTGAATGTAACACATAATTATGTAACTGTGATTGTAATACACAATTGTGTGTTTTTGAATGTAACACATAATTGTGTATATGTGAATTTAACACATCATTGTGTGGCCATGAATATAACATATAATTGTGTGGTTGTGAATGTTACACGTACTTATGTGGCTGTGATTGTAACATATTATTGTGTCCCTGTGAATGTAAAATATAATTGTGTGATTGTCAATGTAACACATTATTGTGTCCCTGTGAATATATAAGTGTGTGGTTGTTAATATAACACATAATTGTGTGACTATAACATATATTGTGTGGTTGTTAATGTAACACATAATTATGTGGCTGTGATGTAACAAATAATTGTGTGGCTGTGATTATAACACATAATTATGTGACTGTAATTGTAACACATTATTTTGTGGCAGTGAATGTACCTAAATGTGTGACTGTTAATGTAATACATTATTGTGTCTGTGAATGTAACACGTAGTATTCATTTGTGAATGGCACACACAATTGTTTACCTCAAAAATGTATAGTCTGTGGTTGTTATATTACTTAATTATGTGATTGTGAATGGAAACACAATCGTAGACCGAGTCTGACTTTTCATATCCGAGTTGTCTTGCAATGCGTTTGTCCTGAATCGATTTCCAATATTAATATCTTTAAAGACGATTTTTCAGAACGACTTCCCGGCGAAGGAAATCCGTTCGCTGGTAATATTTGAAAATTAAATTACATTTCCTTTAACTTTTTGGGAGTGAATTGGAAAGTTACTTATGATAAATTACCTTTTGTGTAATTTAGCGAAACTTCCTAATATGTGCGTTTAATTACGTTATTGTATTTCATTTGACCTCTAAAGATAAAAAATACAACAACAAAATGAACGAACATATTTCTTATATATGTATAGTTTTAATTTTGTATATTTTTGTTCTTCTAGGTTGTGAAAAGTATATGCAGGCTGCTTTTAACGAAAACGTTTGAAGTGTTTTTGAACGCAACAAAATTTAATTGCTTGAGATCAGCTTAAAACTTATGCAAATTAAATTTTAAATGGGTTAAAATTTTGTTCTTCAGTTTTAAAATAATACGGTTGGTTGCTACTTTCCACAAAAAAATTAAAAAATGTCATAAATAAAGGGACATAAATTCGACAGTATGGAAATCTAAAAGCCCTAATTTCTCGAAATCGGCTAAATTTTTGCATAATTTTAATTTTTTTTTGCATTTATAATACCGGAAGCGGTATTTTCTGTTCATAGACTGACAAGTTTTGTTAGAAAACAAAGTCTAGAGATGTTAGCCGTAAAATTTGTAAATTATTTTGTTATTCGTGTATGCACAATGCAGAGAGCTTCGGAAAATAATAGAAAAGCAGAACGAGTCAGCGAGGAATAAAAAGCAAAATCCCAGGAGATGAGTTGCAAGCTTACACGCGTCTGAAAACAAATTTTCTGCTTGTATCTCCTTAGAGACGTGCTGGGTCAATGATATTAAGGGGAAACCTTCCGCGCCGTACTTACAGTATTGTTTTTTGATCCTAAACTTTATTGCAGTCGCCACAAGTAGCCGTCTCGATGACGTGATGCAAGCAAAAATTCATAAAAAGTAACAAATTCGTAACTTCTTTTTCATTACGCTTTTTTAAATTTTGATTTTACCAACAGCGCCAAAACGTTGTAAATTTAGCGCTTTAAGTTGCATGTAAAACATTTACAGTGAACTTTAACTGCTATCAAAAGCATGTTTTAAGGTTGATTAAATTTGGAATTTTTAAAACAGAACTTATAATGTAAAATTATTCGATTTTTGATGATGAGAGAGAGAATCCATTTTTATGGACACATTTTTAATTTTCAGAGAAAAGTTGTTAAAGCTTTTTCAATCAAGAAATTGTTAAAGCCATGTTTCTTCAAAACTAAATTAAACGATTTTGATAACATTTCGCTTATATGTCGTGCCTTAAAAAATCCGGTAACTATTTTTAAGGTTAATACTAAAATGTTAAAATACTAAAAGTTAGTACCAATTTCTAAAAATGTTATCAACCATATTTTGTTCAAAGTTTTGGTTGTGAACCATAACCCGTAATATAGAATAATGGGAAAATATCTAGTTCTAAAACTAGCAACATTATAACATATATTATTTACAAACATTATAATATTGCCAAAACTAGAAGTCGGCTGGCCACATTAATATGACAGCCGAGATGGTGGCGCGCTCTCTGGAGACTAGTCTTGTGTTTTATTTTCCCAACTCTTGGTGTGCATCCAATTTCCTTCTCATACAAAGAGAATGCCACACAAAATATTTAAGTTCTGTATATTTACTTAAAAAGAACATTAGACCTCTAAGTATATCCTTCACTAATATACAGAGCGCTCCAAGACATCGTTTGTAACCTTTCCCGCCAATTTTACTGGTAACCGTAATATTTACGAAAAATATTACCGGGCTAACGTTATCAGAAATTTTATACTCTTTTCCAAAACATGGTAAAAATTATGATAGGTTTTGCCGTTCAGTAATTATTACAAAAAATAACCCCCATTTACTCTCTCAACGTTGAATCAGAGCCCGCCATCTTAAAACAGAAGTAAATGAGAATAATTGTTATATAAACATGTTTAAAGTTTTATAAAAGATATTTTCGTAATACATTTCAAAACAATCGATCTAAAATGCGTTTGATTAAATTTTCGTACACTCGTCGTCGTGAAACGGAAGTAATTTGGAAACAAATATGTAATTTGGGCTTTATTCAACGTACCTTCGCGTCAAATTTCAAAACAATCGATCTAAAATGCGTTTGATTAAAATTTCGTACACTCGTCGTCGTGAAACGGAAGTAATTTGGAAACAAATATGTCATTTGGGCTTTATTCAACGTACCTTCGCGTCAAATTTCAAAACAATCGAACTAAAATGTGTTTGATTAAAATTTCGTATACTCGTCGTCGTGAAACGGAAGTAATTTGGAAACAAATATGTCATTTGGGCTTTATTCAACGTACCTTCGCGTCAAATTTCAAAACAATCGAACTAAAATGTGTTTGATTAAAATTTCGTATACTCGTCGTCGTGAAACGGAAGTAATTTGGAAACAAATACATCATTTGGGCTTTATTCAACGTACCTTCGCGTCAAATTTCAAAACAATCGATCTAAAATGCGTTTGATTAAAATTTCGTACACTCGTCGTCGTGAAACGGAAGTAATTTGGAAACAAATATGTCATTTGGGCTTTATTCAACGTACCTTCGCGTCAAATTTCAAAACAATCGAACTAAAATGTGTTTGATTAAAATTTCGTATACTCGTCGTCATGAAACGGAAGTAATTTGGAAACAAATATGTCATTTGGGCTTTATTCAACGTACCTTCGCGTCAAATTTCAAAACAATTGATCTAAAATGTGTTTGATTAAAATTTCGTACACTCGTCGTCGTGAAACGGAAGTAATTTGGAAACAAATATGTAATTTGGGCTTTATTCAACGTACCTTCGCGTCAAATTTCAAAACAATCGATCTAAAATGTGTTTGATTAAAATTTCGTACACTCGTCGTCGTGAAACGGAAGTAATTTGGAAACAAATACGTCATTTGGGCTTTATTCAACGCACCTTCGCGTCAAATTTCAAAACAATCGATCTAAAATGCGTTTGATTAAAATTTCGTACACTCGTCGTTGTGAAACGGAAGTAATTTGGAAACAAATACATCATTTGGGCTTTATACAACGTATCTTTACGTCAAATTTCAAAACAATCGATCTAAAATGCGTTTGTTTAAAGTTTCGTACACTCGTCGTCATGAAACGGAAGTAATTTTGAAAGAAATACGTCATTTGGGCTTTATACAACGTACCTTCGCGTCAAATTTCAAAACAATCGATCTAAAATGCGTTTGATTAAAATTTCGTACACTCGTCGTTGTGAAACGGAAGTAATTTGGAAACAAATACATCATTTGGGCTTTATACAACGTATCTTTACGTCAAATTTCAAAACAATCGATCTAAAATGCGTTTGATTATAATTTCGTACACTCGTCGTTGTGAAACGGAAGTAATTTGGAAACAAATACATCATTTGGGCTTTATACAACGTACCTTCGCGTCAAATATCAAAACAATCGATTAGTGCGTTTGACTAAAACTGCGTACATTCCTTATTGTAAATCCGAGGCCACCATTTTGAAACGGAAGCGAATGGAAAAAATATTACATATGTCGTTCGCACGTTAATACAAGGTACCTCCGTTTCAAATTTCTAAACAAACACTTGTGTGAAACTGCGTAACAAACCAAGTAACATATAAACAATACAGAACAGTATTGTTGAAATAACTCGCTTCGTTCGCTCAGTTAATCAGGCTTTTATTTATTTATTTTGTTTAAAGTTAGTCTTTAAATTTCAGTAGAAACCTATTTTCATCATCCTCTCGCCATTTTCAAACTCTCAGAAATACGGTCAAACTTCAAGTACCAAAAACATTTTTTTATTCAAAGAACTTTAATTTGTTGTGCAACTCGATATTTAATAATTTTGACACATTTTTTTAATGTTACGGGGGTGTGATGTTCTGAGGGGTAATAGCATACCAGTTGCACGTATCGTTTGGCCACCAAATGTTATCGTGTGTATTCAAATCGTGTAATTTCGTTTAATGTTGCGATGTGTTTTCAATGTTTTTTTTAACTTTGTGACGACCTCGACAGAGGGATTTGACACTTTATATTACGGCCTGAAGATGAAACATTAAGGTCTCAAAACCGCGGTAGCCTTTACGAGGTGAGTAAATAAACCTCTAGACGGAAAAATATGTCATAATCCTAATTATGTAAATATGTGGTCCGGTGGCTATGTTGCAAAAACAAAATTATTTGTGGTAGAAAATGAGAGGTTACAGTTGAATCGAAGTGTTTATTTTAATTCGTTTAGCCGCTACAGGTAGTCTGACACACTCTGTATATTAACGGCCTCTCTAAATGTTTCTAATAGTTAAGATCGGCGTTCGTTTCAAAGTCTCGGATATGGATGAATTTTACCAAGACACGATAACTCATTTTTCAATGTAATTTCGCAGACAAACATTGCAAACGTCAATACTTTCTTCGATGGACAGAATTCACGCGGTTAATGGATCATCAATCTCCACGTGAAGAACAGCTGATGCTATCGCAAAGTGAGATCGATGTGGTTGTTGCCAGCAACCGTAATCCATCAAAATATTTTGTTGTACAAACGGTATTTTTAAACATATTACCTTTCTAGAAAACTAAGTAATTACAAACAGTTGAACGAAGTTACCGCATTCTTGATAAGTTTTATGGAAGTGTCCTTCTGAAGGCGTTACAGATATTTGCACACAACTAGTTTCATATATACAATTTAATTAGCGAATTTATATTGAAAAAATGACCCCTAGATCACTCTGTGTGTGTGTGTGTGTGTGTGTGTGTGTGTGTGTGTGTTTTAGCCTGTGAATTCGCGATTTTCATCCTTTTTGATTCATTCATATTTAGCACAAAAATCGATTATGATAATAGCTTCGACATTCGTTAACCAATAAGATTCGTTTAACACTTTCAAAATGGCGATCATTTAAAATCCATAACTTCTGAAAAAATCTGGAGACCTAGTATGATATACAGATGACTCCATGACAAAGACAGACACTGGTGCTGATATGTACTGCCTGAGATCAAGGAGAAAGAACTGGGACAGTATGCAACAGGATTCAAGGCTGTGGCCATTAGTGATCGTGTACGGGAGACTTTGAAACGGGTCATCAAAAAGGCTTGTATTTATATTTGTACCGACAGTCAGGCAGCAATAGTCGGAGAGTGTCGGGAGAACCTCAGTGCTCTGTCCTTGGAAAACCTACTTACACTTCATTGAGATCCAGGGTATAAGAGCATTGCGGGTAATGAGGAAGCAGACCGACTGGCTGAACTAGGATCTGCATCTGAGTTTATCGGCCCCAAGCTGGCTTACAGATAGATATCTACGGTTGATAGATACAGCAGACTACGGTTGGCCGAGTCTGCTATCAGTTATCAAGATCGCCCATAAGTGTATCTTCTGGTATCCAGAGTTCGCACGCATAAGATAATTTCCCTCTTAGCCACGCCTGCATTGTTGATGAACACTGTTCCACCTTAGCTTGACATGGGAACCTAAGCTAACTGACGAGGATGATCTAGATCTATCACCAAGGGTTCCCAACTTTGTTTCTGCTTTGACCCCTAAATATTATTTTTTATTTCGTAGAACCCAATATGTTTACAATGTGCTGCACAAATATCACCGCAAATGAACCTTTTATTAGAAACAATTCAAGTAATACATTTTTTTTAATAATTTGTATTTTGTATTATTAAATATACGTTATTTATATAATTATAATTATAGAAGCAGAATTTTAAATAAAATATAAATCACACAAATTCATAAAATTTTAATGAGATGGTTGCGGGTGATGTCCTTCGATTTATATCCGAATAAATATGTCTTAATACTAATCGTAAATCACCACGTTTTGGTATCTTAAGGGGTTAAAATAGAATTTATATCATCGACTCCCAGCAAATCCCCCGAATTCAATCGATGTCCTTCAAAGTTCAATACACCCCCAGAAGGTCCACCTGGACCCCGTCGAGAACCCCTACTAGACATTAGGATTGCGAAACCAGTGTTCACAGTGTGTAGATACGTGAGAGTATAAACATCTATACTGAAATATTCAATTAAACAACTCTTAAATATGTGTCATAAACGTCACATTCCACCCGCAGGGGGGTGCAGACTAGCTGCACCTATTAAGAGGATTTAGGCGTCCCTCGAAGTACCCGAGTCTAACACACACTTACACTTTAACTTACAACACTTACGACTTTAACACTTTACACTCACACTTACATTTCGGGAGGCAATAATAGCCTCAATGTGCTTTTCTCCTTAAAATAAAAAATCTACGCTTTACTATGATTCTAGGTCTTACAGTAATGGAAAAATATTTCGCGCGAAAAAAATGGATTGTTTCAGTGATTTACTGGATGGCTGAGTTGGAAGTGTTTTTGCTAGAATAAACACGCATTTATCTCTTTCGTGACACTTATAATTATAAGGATGTTTTTGTACAATCAGTCCTTCAGGCGCAGGAATCTGAAAGTGACGTCAGAAAGAAGTTGACAACAATATTTCAGTCAACAAAGTTTCTTTCCGCGAATAATTTTTTCAACTTAATCCAGCACCCACCTCTGGGTAATTTCTTTGACGTTCGTAATTTTATTTGATTTTATTCAAAGTGGGAAAAAAATCAGTTTGGGAAAGAGTTTCGTTTGATCTGTTTTTTCGTTTCACAAAGACATGATCGAAAATTCTAAAAATATAACAAACTTTTTAATATCAGGTTTCACCGTCGAAAGTGATGTAAAAATATCTTAAACTAACATTTCAAACTTCAAACTTTCATAAAAAAAATATGTATTGCAGAACATTTTCTGGTTTTCTGTTATTTTGTAACGGAAATCCTGTTCTAAAGCTATTGACATAAGTAAGAAATCGGCCTAAAATACAAAAACCGTTCCATCAAAATTTGATCTAATTTTAAAATGACTTCAATAGGTTAAATCACAAAACTTTTATGGCTCTGGCGGTCGTAGTTTTCCCTATTTACAATATTATTGGAATTTTTTAAAATTTTTAATTTGCAACAAATTTATGAATCTAAATTATGAGACATATCCTATTTTTACTAGTTTTTGACAAACAGAAATACTTGAAAACAATTAAAAGAATTATGTATTGACACAAATCTGAGGATAAACCATACTTTTGTTAATAACATGTATTTTTTTCATGAACACCATACTTTTTATATATTCCTGGTAATAAAAAAAATAATGAACTGACAGCGGTCGGAATTGTTAATTTTGGTCTTTCGACGCTTGCTTATCTAACCTAATCAGCTGTGTAACCTTAAATAATACTTTCAAATTGAAGTCGATATAAAACTTTTTCCACAGTCATTCAACCGTGTGTAAGTTGTACAGAAAAGAGGAGTAACTGCAGGACACATAATTCATACTTGTCAAGCTCTTGCTAGGAGGCTTGGGATTTTTGGTTCCCAACACCCTAGTTATCTTCAGCAGAATGTGCTAGTCAGTGGATTGTTGGAACTTACTAAGGGCAATAATCTGCTGAACTAGTATTCAAGAGGTTTATTTGCACAGTCAGTCCGTTGACCGCAGTGCCTGGCGTTGTATTATCCCTTCTTCTAGTATATAATCTAATCTAATCTACTGTGCGATGGTTTCTCAAACCATTTTTTTTTCAAATTAACAGTTTTGTTAGAAAAATATAAAATTTCTGCGTAACTCATCTCTAAGATAGGATTAAATACTTAAAAAGCCACGGTTTAAAAGAAATTCAGGAATTCGTAAAACATAAATCAAATCGGCGAAAAGTTCAGGCGAGAGAAATGACAATTCAATTTACGATTTGAGACTCGCTCCTCCCCTTACGTCAAAGACGCAATATTCTGGAAGTGTTTTATTCTTGAAAAAAATGTCTAAAATATTATTTCCCGCACCTGGCTCTTTTATCTGGATAAGGTATCCATTTCATCACTCTTTGTCGAGCTTGTAAAAAAAGCTAATACAGCACTTTGCTAACCCACCTTTCAAATCTTTTGATAAATTACGTCAGTGATGAACCCGGCATTCAAGTCACAACTGAAGGCAAGTTAATAAAAAGCTAACGGTTTTTATTACGTTACTATTTTACAAAATATCAACATAATGGTCGCCGTAAAAACATCAATGATTGATGGTTAGATCACCGCGACCGAAAAAGTTACATATTGATTAATAAACATACTGGATGTATGTCTTGTTTATAGTAGCTAATAAACAAATGTACTTATGTAAAGAAATTCAGTAACATTTATTAATGAAAATCACTGCAATCTGACGTGATTGAAGTTAATTTATAAAATTTTATTTGATGATTTACTTATTATTGAATAGCAGATTGTGTATTATCATAATCAGCATTAAAGTGTCCATCAATTAGCATATTTCACATTACTTCATAGTACGCCACTTTCATATTACTTCCGTCAAATTCATTTTCTTAATTTGAATAAATTTTGTAAATTTAAACGCTGGCTCTTTGTAGACTCCAATGCCGGTTACGATGGTCAAGTCAGATTTTCAAAAAAATTAAAAGAAAAATTATGTTTGTTTTTAAAATTTGGACGCCATTTTGAAGTGATTGTTAGGGTAACGAACAATCAAACTACTATCAAAATCGATTTTTATGCCACGTTTGAACCAAACGAATCCTAATTGCGTGATAATGCTAAAACATTTATGTACGAAATGTTCAAACATTCCTCAAAAACTGTCGCATAACCCAGAATTTGTGCTCATTTCCACGTTACAGTGTGGTACGTTACCATGATGAGCAATCCCATTAGCTCATTACCCAATGAAAATTCGCAGTAAAACGTTTTATTTATTAGTTCAAATAAACAGTGTTCTAAATATAAATATTTACGCGTTATAAAATATTCGAAATATATTTTAACCCTGCAAACATTTATTGCTTTCGATTTGGCAACCATTACGGGGCGTTTTGCCAAGGAAATGGATGCTTTCAAATCCAGTTCAAGAAACTGTGCTTTGTAATGTTCCTTATATTTGTAATATTGGCTGCAGTTTGTAACATTAATTTATTGTTCTTTCTAACGATAACCTCGGTGTATTCTTTGAAGTTTATGCACCATTTTGTGTGTTTCAGTGACGCACCATCTGCGCGCACACATGCAAATTTTATATGGAATTTAGCAAGCCGACATTAAAACACAATATTGTTTTTGAAGCGAACCTTTTAATGTTAACTTTGGCGAAAGTAGTGAATAGAAAAAAAACTGTCCCGAACCTTTTTAATGTAAAGGAAATATGGAACGCAAACGAGCAAACGAATTTCGTCTCTATTTCTGTCTCTTTCATTTTCTTCTTCCTTTTCTATAACAGTACACGCGTATTATACGAAAACGTTGTGGTGTTTGGGTTTCGGTATTTTTCCTTTGAAGATCACGTGCACGTTGTAACCGTTTATAATACATTCGAAATTATTATAAACGTTTATAATAATTGTTGTTAATATTGCTAGTTTTTAACAACATAACCTGAAACTTATTATAGCCTATCAGCTGTTCAATGAAATCAGCTGATCGTTACGAATTAATAGGCCTATAAAACTACTTATTTTTTACTGTAACTACATTGAATAAGATTAGTTGACGTATTTATTTATTTGAACAAAACAAGATATTTGTAAACATGTTTTATAAATAATTACGGTTCAGAAAATTAAATTAGTGTAACATAACGCAGAATCTATTTTCAACAAATTGATATGAATAAAAATTTTATGGATAATTTAGTTTGTCCTGGTTTTATTTATGTAGCTTTTATCAATAAACATAGTCATATACTAACATGTCCATGATATAAAAATATATAACAATTTGTCGGTAATAATTATATACTTAATGTACGAGTATAATACATAATACGTTCAGTATGCAGCTGCCGGCTCGTCAGCTCTCTCTCTCTCTCTCTCTCTCTCTCTCTCTCTCTCTCTCTCTATATATATATATATATATATATTAGAGAGAGAGAGAGAGAGAGAGAGAGAGAGAGAGAGAGAGAGAGAGAGAGAGAGAGAGCTGACAGTAGCTGCATACTGAACCGTATTATGTATTATTCCACGACAAATTGTTATATATATATATATATATATATATATATATATATATATATATATATATATATATATATATATATAGCAAAGATATCATTAACAAAAACTTCGCTTTGTCAGTAAAGTTCCACACTTTTTTTGCCATTAAAAAAAATTTGATTTGCAAAAACGTCTTAATTGTTACTTAACAGTGCTGTTGCAATTGTTTGCCTTACCGATATGTTAATATTCGCGATCGGACTCTGTTTCAACTCGACTATTTGACATTCGGCTTTTGTGTGGTTTTGTGTTTGTGTGGTTTTGACCAATCGAATTGACCGGTTGTTTTGTAACTACTAGCAATCTTTCAGCTACTGGTAGACAAAGTATCACTGACCCAAAGACTGACTATATTTATCTCTTCTCTTCCTCTCCCAAATCCCCAGTTAGCTTTTGTTGGAGTCGTCTAGAATTTCCGAAGAGGACATTCCCTCTACTCTTTCTCGTTGCTAATATGTATTTTCTCTTTATTTGTTTCACCCAACTTTGGGGTACACCAAACCAATCACTTTTTAATGTTCTGTGCCTTCCTGGTAGCCCAGTATTGCTTCATTCAAGGATGTTTGACATAATAATACATAAAATTCAAGGATAAAATACATAATAATATGTATTTTATTATACATTTTTTTTACTTTAAGGCGAAAAGCACATTGAGCCTATTATCGCCTCCCTAAATGTAAGTGTTAATTTAAAATTTTGACGTGGTAAGTGTAGTGTTGTAGGTGTAAGTGTGTGTTAAACTCGGGTACAGCGAGGTACGTCTAAATCCTCTCAATAGATGCACCCCCTGCACGGTTATTTTATTAATACCTCGTAGTGCAAAACCTTTTCTCAATTTTGGTAAATATTACACTAAACTAATTTATAATTTTTTGTTCTAAAACCTTGCATTTACTATTGTTATTGTAATTACTTATTTATGAGAAGTACAAGTTTCGTCGGAAATAATGTCATTGTTACATTTATTATACTCGGTTGCAAGAACGTTCATTAAATTATTTAAAACACTTTAGTATTTATATTCATTAAAAAGCCTAATAAACATAATATTAGGTTGCAGAAACAACTTTTTAAAACACTCTTTAAAATAACAGAGCTTTAAAGCTTTAATTTAAGTTTAAATGTTGTTTAAAATTTAAAGGATTACTAAACGTTTGTTAAATTAATTAACCTATGCGGTTCGCTTAAACAATACTTAAATATGTTTTTAGAGGTTATGTTTTACAAACGACAAGTGTTCATTATTCTATAGTTTTGCAGGATCAGTTTTGTTAAACTTTAGTTTTAATTAACCATTAGTTTAGTTATTGTGCAAAGCATATAGTTTCTGCAACCATTAGTTTATTTTTGTGTATAGTTTCTGCATATTTTATTTGCAATTGATGGCAGCCCGGCTTTTGAATTATAATATAACGTGTTGGAAGCAAATTTTCAAAAGTATATGACTTCTTTTTACTCTTTCTTTCTGAAATTATAGTTTCGCCATCTTAATCTGCATGATAATCTGTATATATTACCTTGCAGCCCTTGAAATAGCATTGAAAATACAAATATTAACACGTAAAATATAAATTTCTTGATTTCAAAGAGTTTTGAAAATTCAAAATATTAATTTATCCAGTTTTTTAAGACAAAAACTTACGGTTTTAAGGAATTTAAATTACAGCAATTTTGAAAATGATGAAAGAATTTCGCCGATTATTGAACATGTTCAACCTGTTCAACTGATAGTTTTTGTGCCGCGTTTGAATCCACTCGAACCTAAATTGCGAACGTAACTGTGCTACACACACACACACACACACACACACACACACACACACACACACACACACACACACACACACACAATATTAACGACCACTCAAAAAGCGATCTAGGTATTACGATCTGCGCTCATTCCATGGTTTCTTGTTTGGGTCTTACCATGATGGCATTTCCAATAGCTCATTTTCAAATTGGAATTTGCTAAAACGCAAAACTTTGTAACATGAATAAAAAAATCATATTTCACTATCGTAGATAAATTAGTATTTTAACTTTTAAAATTCATTTGAATAAATTATCTGTGACAGGTGGTGAAGGTCAAGATGTCGTGGTGAACAGAACGGAGGGCCTGAGGAGCGCGTTGGCCCGCCTGCGCCAGCGCTCGAGTACCAATCAGAATTCACCCGATCATCCATCGGGCATTTCGGTGAGTACCTAGTACGAGAAAAGTATGTTGTTTTTGAAAAAAAATCTATCTATATTTTAAAAGACCTAACCGTTTTTAGGTTCCATGAGTCTTGAAAACAGTTTTTACCACTTATATGGTTGGAGTAAATTATAGTCCAAAGCACGAGTCTAGTTTAGCGGAAGAGTACGGTGTTGTCACATTATCATATGGTACTGGCATACAAGCAGCCATACACACACACACACACACACACACACACACACACACACACACACACACACACACACACACACACACACACAATGCACAATCAACTACAACATGAATTAGTGCTAACTTATGAAACAAAATAATTAATTGACTTCATATTTTTATATCTTTTCAAAATTTGCGGATAAAATTGTTATTTTTAATGTTATTTTTTCCGTTTGTAAGTTCATAGTGTGAGTTTACTATATTCTAGTTTTGTTAAATTAATAATTTTATTTCTAGACTAGAAGAGCTCCGCCTTTTGGCCGCCAAGCGGTTCAATACCTTGCTTGCCTTAACTTAAGCTATATTGATATTGTACAGTAATAATTTATTATAAAAATAATTGTTAAATATTTGTTTTCGTTTTTTTCTTGTTTTCTTAGTTTCTCGTTCTTATGTAATCAGCTGTAGCTCGGATAATCGTATAAAATAATCAGCTGTTTTGGTGACAAACAAATGATGTTTTACGGAATTTTTAAAGTTTCACTTATAACAGCTCAATCGATATAACGTGTTGTAAGCAATGTTTTAAGCCTTCGTATTTGGTGTTTATTTTTCTCGAGATATATCTACATTTGTAAACAACAATGACAACTTTTAGGTATATTTGTGTTTCCTTGACTGTTAAAGTTATTTCTCTTCCTAGTCATAAGTTATTGTGCTTTAGCTATGTGTTAAATTCTTTAATATGAACTGATAAGAGATATAAGTTTTCATAAGATCTGATGTTTTTGGCTAACAATGCAGTTATTCTACTTTGTCCAGACGTTTTTTGCAACGGAATGTTTAGGGAAATAATTTCATGTGTGAAAGCTTGTGTATTCTTGAAAATTACGAACTCATTTCAGACTTGACAGGGTCGTGCGAGTCGACTTTTATTGTTTAATAGTCAAGGGAAACTTTTATCGCGGTCCTGAGAATATACTCACCGTGAATGACACCACGATCGAGCCTGGCCAATAAAATTCTTTTATGGAGCTATTCTAGATTTGGTGAAAAGTCATTTATTCTTACGTCACTGTTACTGTCAATGCTTTAATAGTATTTTATATTACGCCAGTATAGCCTTTTTATAATCCATGAATTTTCTGATATTTTTTACAAATAAAGTGTTGTAATTCCTCTTTTTTTGCAAACCGTTACCTAATCATTGAATATTTATAATATCATTACTGTTTATTTGGAAATTTTCACCATTTTTTTACAAAATCAATGCACAACTTTTCAAGAGTATGGATAAATTATCATTCTCAATTGCTTAATTTAAACTTAAACATGCTAGGAGAACATAAACCTAGGTGCCTAGGCCTGTGTTCCTTAAAGCAACAAACATACACTCTAGTCAAACTAGAATAAGACTGAAACTTAGGTGTGATCAGGAAACCATAAGTCGCCAATAAAACGAAACGAAAACGCTACATAATAACTGACAAATACAGTATCAGGAAAAAGTAAATACCGACTGATGTCCGTACATGTCAACCCAGTGATGGTCCTCCACCCTGATCAACCGTTCTCTCTCTCTCTCTCTCTCTCTCTCTCTCTCTCTCTCTCTGTTCTCACTCACTCTCATTCGGGCTTTATACAAGGTATTTTCGTACCAAATAAAACAATCGGTGAATGCGTTTGACCGTAACTGCGCTTGCGTAACTGGGATTGTAAACATACAATGCCAATGTCTAACTGTCGAATTGAAACAAAAGATCTCGCTTCGCTCGGTCAATTGTTTTATCTTTTTTACATACTTTATATATATATATATATATATATATATATATATATTTAATTGGTATATTATCTATCCTAAATATTGTTCTGGTATATCGTGTATGCCATTAATTTAACCCGTTCTGGTGATATTATCGTAAGTTATATGTTGCTTCACGTTTTTCTGACTTCATAAGCTATTTTTATGTTATGTTTTTTGAAACTAATATAATACGTTGTTTAGAAATGGATTCGCTTTATTAGATGTAGTCCCGTTGTTATAACGTTTACAATCGTATGTCAATAAATATTATAGCTTTTAATTTGCTAATATCTTTTTATTAGTCATTTTATTATTATAAGCAGGCCGGAGTGTAATTCAAGTTTTGCCACTCATCTATGAAGCTATGCACGACCGTTCACTAGTACATCTTCCGCAATCCAACCCCAGGGTTTTAGAATACCGTTATTATTGTTTCTTCGTCTGTCTCCATCCTCCGTAGAATCCCTTGGGATTCAAATCGTTCCCTGTATCTTAATATACAATGTCAATGTATGGTCTATACAATAAAAGACCATTGACCGGACTTTAAATTTCCTTCGTCTAGGTTTTTTAATAAAATTTAATTAACATATTTTAATTGCTTTAGATCCCTTTTATAACTCTGCAACAAATTGTTTATATTTGATAATTTATCATTACCTTTTTTTATTAATTAGTTCTAGATATGTTTAATTCTTTTTCCAATTTATCTTGTTATTATTGTAAGGTTAATTTATAGCCTTACTATAAATTGTGTATATTATATTATTTTTAAGATACATATTTTTCTTAACTAGTCCGAGGCACATATTTAAAGTCGTTCTTATATTTTATTTGTTTTCTTTATTTTAGTATTTTTCTCCTACGATACCTCAAATTTGTTTGTGTTTTTCTTCAATTCCAATTTTGACTTAACGACGATGATGATGTTTTTGGTTTTTCGCCGAAACAAAAACAAAGATTTGTGCTGAGCTGTTTTCTCAGCACATTTTCCTACAGAAGGTTTGGCAAGTGAATTCCATTGTGTGTAGATGACGGCGTAACACCAGTCATAAATACAAGCCACTCTACTCAAACTTGTTCGTTCACTAAGGGAATCCAGCTGAACCATTAAGCATCCTCTTTAACTGTACGAAACATACTGTTATTTTCCAAACTATTTGGTGTTTCTTAAAAGTTACAGTACACGACACTCCATGTACAAGTTGTAGGCCAACAAATGGCTTTCTGCCCCTTTTCTACCATTACGCCTTCATGTTCTGGGACTGACAACAAATTGACTTTGTTGATGTTCGTCACGTCGTTAACACGCGTAGCAACTAAACAATCCCGTACTGTCTTAATGCTATAAGTGTTGTTTGCTATTAGATATTAGATATTGTGTGTTATAAGATATTATTCCATTTGCTGTATAAGGCTGAGCGGTCATCGAATGCGGAGCGGAGTTGCGCTGAGTGGAGCGGACTACGCATTCAAAACCTACCTATTGTTTTTGAATATGAGTACGGTCATTGAAAACTAACGAGGCTGAGCGGAGTGAAACTGCGTCGCAGAGCTCCGCTCCGAGCAGCTGTCTTAGTTCAGTTTTCAAGTTGACTACGTCCCCACCACGTTGACCACGCCTCCAAACTTTTTATTTCTCGTTGCCTAGGTTATGGCTTTTAAATATAATAGTTCTATAATCCGTTACAATAGGCTTAAATATTTATATTTAAAAGATTAAAACGCGTTCTTTAATTCTTTAATTGAACTCCGCTTCTGGTTGCCGTTCCATTCCGCTCCGAATTTGGTGGACGCCCGGCTTAATAGCTTTATTAGCTGACTGGTGAATGTACGAGAGTCAGTAATAATGTTGTCAGACGTCTGTTTAAAGGATTATTTAATTTATTTATCAGAGGATAAAACAAAGGACGAGAATCAAGGAAATCCGTTTTACTCTACAAGTGCGTTTTATTCCTGGGTAAATCCTTCATCAACGCGTCCTGAATGAATAAACGAAACACTGGATGTATAAAATTAACTGTCAGATTTAATTTGAATGAACACTTTGTTCTCAAGCTTAGCGAGATATTTCTGTTTAAACAAGATCTTCTGCAGCCAGCCAGTAAACATATTTATATGCATCTTCTTTTCCTAAGCCATTATTATACAGAAAATATTACGTTCGTCTTCAAAATTATTTATGTTAATTTTATCAGATATTTACATTTCATAACAGCCTGGTGTGTTGCACCACTAGTTATTCTGTCGAGTCAACGAACATTCGCACCTTAAAGTTGTAGGTTCGAGACTGCAGTTACTTCTGTCTCTAATACGTTTTGATTAGTTTAACCAGCATAATGTTCAGACGTTAAGTAGATTAGATTATATACTAGAAGCTGAGATTATAAAACCCCAGGTCCTGCGACCGACAGACTTATTGTGCAACCAAACTTCAGCAAATTGGGTCCTCAGTAAGTTCGAACAATCCACTGACTGTCTGATGCCTTAGCCACCTCGACAGCTGAGCACTTAAATTCAAAGAGAAGTAATAGAAACATTTTTACGCGTGCTTGTTTGCTAGAATGTTAATTAGGAAATCAGCTGTTGGATCGAGCCACTGCGCGCGAGCGCGTTTGTGTGTGTATGTGTGTTTTCTTTACGCAAAAATTCATAAGATATGATAATTTAAACCTTAGGAGTAAATAAAGTACGAGAGATTAACTACACTCAGAGAAGAAGTCCGAGAGCCTAACGTAACAATTTGGAAGAGGAAAACACGTTTTTGTACGAGGGAACATATTTAGGGAACATAATACAAGCGATCAATATCCCAAAACCGATTTTTCACTATCACAATACTTTCTCTATACTTACAGTTAGAATGTAAAAACGTATCGTTTAACTTCTGCACCAACGCATGTTTAAAGAACCGCTAGTGTACGTTGCAGATCGTGTTACCAAATCAAGGCGCTGGTTAAGCAAAATGAATGAACACCTGTAGTTAAATCCCTTATTATAGCCTACATACAACCTTGATTAGCTTAACTTTATGAATACATGTAAACGAATTTCTGTTTGGAAATGAGTTAATGGAGCTGTAAGACCCAGACCCGTATTCTTGAAAAAAAATTAGCGTTCGTAATTTTGGTTCGATTTATCCTGCTGTAGTTACATATGGTAATGGTAACCAAAAACCCTTAGGCTCCTGCCAGCGAGACCCTACAATCATAAATTTTGTGTTCTGCAGTTTTTTCCTCTTTACTTCATAACCTACACACGGTTTCTCCTTAATAAAATCACCTTTATATCACGACACACTGCCCAGTACCAGCCCAATGATTTTCCTGATGTACCATACATAGGCTAAGTGGGATGGATAAGGATATTGCAAATGTCCGCAGAAGGCAAAGGATGTTTAGCTTCTAGAACACCAGCAGAATAAGCTCGTGAAAGAACTGTTAAGATCATTCAGGACACCAATCAACTAAACTAGAATCAAAGAGTCTTGTTTGCGCATGAGGACCCTTGATAGCAGCGACAAGGGTGGTTGTCGCACCTTAACTTAAAAAATAATCTAGGTCTTTCTGAATCTCTTATCATAAAATTTACTACACTGACTTCAACTTTAAAATTTGCTATTTTGACACTTCCTTTCTCGGGATGTTTAAAATCATCATAAAAACGCAAACAATATTTAATATTTGCTATGATTCCGATATAGAAACTAAAGACATACACAATAAGGCAATACGAATCTAGGACACCCGACTTTACAAAATTAGCATAAAAACAGGACACGATTTATATAAATAAAGGAAAAACCAAAACGAACACACAGTGCTACAGAATACGTTAACAGAGTTATGAGAATACGTAAATGTTAGATTTTTCAAAAATTGCTTTTGCAGATTGCTTTCGAAACGATATTTTATGGACAAAGAGTATAAAATATTCAATGTTGTTTTCGTTTGTCACAATAATTAGTAAAAGTGATTATTACATATCGTTTATGCGACGAGATTTTAACGATAATAAAATTCAATATGAATATGGATTGGCAGAATAATTAGTTCTTTGATTATTTAATGGACTTCCCATATTTAATGGAGCAGTTTCATGGGAATTGTTTACACTATTAAACAAGTGCTTTATTAAATAACAACAAAAACTCACGAATAAAACATTAGTTACTTCGTGAATGAATGAATAAATTTATAGAGTGACTGTTTCGCTGCGATCTTTGTAGATATAAGAGGTTCTTTATTCCTTTGATGCTCAGTTACAGCTCCTTCGCCTATCCTATCTCTTCATAAAGTCTAGAATTTGAAGAGGATTCTAGATGTGTAACTCCATTACTTCTAATTAGTGGCTTTCTTGTTCGTTACTGAGTTGCTTTCAAGCTTGCAGGTGGTTGCTTCGGTAACTACCTTTAAATTCTTTATTTCTCTTGGTTGTTATCACGACGTTTGCATCGTTTGACCAGCTTTATGTAGTGCTGTGATACAAGTGAAATACAAGCTTTATGTGGTTCGGTGAGACGAGTAAAATACAAGCTTTATGTGGTGCGGTGAGACGAGTAAAATACAAGCTTTATGTGGTGCGGTAATACGAGTAAAATACAAGCTTTATGTGGTGCGGTGATATGAGTAAAATACAAGCTTTATGTGGTGCGGTGATATGAGTAAAATACAAGCTTAATGTGGTGTGGTGATATGAGTAAAATACAAGCTTTATGTGGTGCGGTGATATGAGTAAAATACAAGCTTTATGTGGTGCGGTAATACGAGTAAAATACAAGCTTTATGAGGTGCGATTCTATGAGCAAAATACAAGCTTTATGTGGTGCGATGATACGAGAAAATACAAGCTTTATGAGGTGTGGTGATACGAGTAAAATACAAGCTTTATGTGGTGCGGTGATACGAGTAAAATACAAGCTTTATGTGGTGCGGTAATACGAGTAAAATACAAGCTTTATGTGGTGCGGTAATACGAGTAAAATACAAGCATTATGTGGTGCGGTGAGACGAGTAAAATACAAACTTTATGTTGTTTGGAGGAAGATACATTACCGTTTCGTGTTCTTAATGAACAAACAGTGTCCGTATAAAAATGTGTTTATATTCGTGTAATAATTTTATCTTTTTTATTTTTGTCAAATAAAACACTTGTTAAAATGGGTCATTTTCTGTTGGCTCATTATATTATATACACGCAGTACGAGCACGGCGTTGCTCTTAAAATTCCAACAGTATTACCGTGAATATAAACACTTTTAACTATAAAGTCACCAGCGTTTTATGTACACACACATTCCAGCAATAATCAATAATAGTAAACAGATGAGAAAATAAGCATAGATAAGTTAAGAATAACATTAGGGTTAGGTCCTAGAGAATGTGATTATCACATTCTCTTTATATATATATATATATATATATATATATATATATATATATATATATATATATATATATATATATATATATATATATATATATATATATATATATATATATATATATATATATATATACGGGAGATAAATGTCAAATACACAATACATATAATACATGCAAAAATATACAATTATAACACCCAATTTAATGGGAAAAATTACAATTTCAGGGGAAAAATTAAAATAATCACATTATAAAAGCGAATTCTTCAGAAAAACGAAGGGAAACAAATTTGAAAGAACATTTTCATAATGTTTCGCGTCGCCTTTATTATAACTGTAATGTAGGAATGGTGTCGAAACGAGACCTCTAAATGCAAATTAACCACGATATAAAACTTTTTTTACGGGTTTCATGAATAATGCAGGCACCGAACAAGACAACGAGCAGTAATAAAAAGGGATTAAACGTCGAGGAAAATTATTTACAAAACACAACCAAGGAAATTAGTTTTTGTTTGGCTAAACGTTGTGCAACTGTTGTTAGGCCTAGCGTTTTGCAAAATTATATCTGTAATAAATACCTACACGTGGAAGTCGCAGAAACATTTTTACTTCTCAATTCTTGATGTCGGCGATCAGTGGCGTGCGCCCTTTGTCCTGAAGTCCAAGCGTAATGCACATTTGTAGAGGAAGCACAATAGCGTTTGTTTGTCGTGTAGAGAGGTAGTCCCGAACGATTTGGAGAGAGCGGATCGATGTCTTTGAGTATCGCTGCAAAACAAAGACACAAAACTCAAAGGAAGGCCTTTTAATTTGCTAAAATACCTTTAACTGATGTTATTTTGTATTGATCCAATTGTTGTTAGTGGATCAGTTCAATAGAAAATGATATATTGGACCTGGATGATATATACGATAAGGACGGGAACGTGAAATGAACGCGTAGGCTCCTCACCTCTAGAACACTTTCCAAGGATCGTTACAAAACGCGCTTGTGAATGTGTGTGCGCTTGTCTTATTTATCAAACTTGGAAAAAATGGCCTATAGTAGTAGCTTGGACAATTTCGTTACTCGGCAAAACCCTTTTAACTGTTATAAGGACAAACCCTTTCAAAGTCTTAAAAAATATTTTCCCACATGTTTTTGAAAATCTCATTCAACCAACTTAATCAGCGTTTCAATGGAATTTGAAATTATAATTTGCTTATTTGAACAGGTTGAGAAAAAATCAAATTTTCAAAAAAAGTTGCAGCATTTAATTGTTATTTTCATATCGTGTAATATTTGTTACTTTTTGGAAATTCGCTTGCATCACGACAACGATCCAGCCGCGTGCTACCATGTGGGGCTCATGAAATTTCGCGCCAGCGACCAAAAATCTGAAGCGAGCCCCTTATGGAATAAGTATGTATTTTTTTATGAAATAAAAACGTTTGTCTAAAGACGCTTAGAAGGGATTTAATTTTTTTTTCATCTATCGCTGTAATGTTATTGTTATAGAGTAGCTGATAAGGTCCTAAAAGGTAAACTACATATGTTTATTTTCCAATTGTACTGCGAATAAACACGTAAACTGTTAAATTAAAGTGAAAATAATTTTATAATCAAATTTTATCTACAATAACATACTTAATAAAGTTTCAATTTTTACTTGTACCCACTCATGTATAATATAAAGTTTCACCTAAAACAGTTACTGAAATGAGTTAAAGAGGCCAAACACTAACCTGTACATATTTTTGTTTTATTTTTTCTGAGTAATGGCTTGAGCAGCCAAGGTTGAGAAATATTTTTTAAAGTTTTTTTCCAATATACAAAAAAAATTATCACGCCCTGGTCCGAGACCCTCAGGTGCACTTGCACCCCCTTGTGCCCATTAAACATTTACACATTATAAAGTTTCTGTTTCAAAGGTGAAATGGTCAATGACTATTAGTTATCGTAATTAAAATTTGAATCCCACAAATGAATGAATGTAGAGAGTTTAAAATCGAAAATAATTTGGAAAACAAAGCGTCTCGAATTTCCATCAAAGCTAAATAACCACGTTAACGAACTGTCATTTACGTTGTTATCGAGTACATTTATTTTTGTATAACTAAAACAAGTTGTGTGCCTCCTAAATATTAAAAAAAAACATGTTCACTCAAACTTTTAATCATCTATATATATATATATATATATATATATATATATATATATATATATAAATATATATATTTAATATATATATCATATATGACAATTATATAAGTCATATAAATGTCATATATAATAGTCATCATTTGTCTGACCGGGCTTGGCCCATCTTGGTTTCTCCATAAGGAGCTAAAAATAAGTCCCAAATATTTGGAATATATTTATTTTCTATGTACGGTACAGGTGGGGTAATATGTAAATATTTTGTTTAGGCCTATAGACAATATTTTGTTTAGGCATATATATATAGACCTTATATAGGCCTATAAACATTTAAGTAAAATATTTTAAAATAATAATGTAACTGTGGTATTTGTTGCTAGGTAACTGTGTATTTTATTTAAATAAATCAAAGAATTATTACATTTATGTTTTTTTTTATTATGCTTTACAGTTAAAAGTAAAATCCACCTAGCTGATCGATTTTTTTCCGGCGAAAAACCGTTCAGGTTATCATCGCCGTCACGAAAAATGAAAATATTAAAAAAAAATGTACAAAATTTTACTTAAGAAAAAAAAATAACAAAAACAACAACAACAAACAATAACAGTAAAAATAAATTAAAAATTTATATAACAGGTATAGATATATTACACTTAAGAACTAAATAACAATAAATAATGAATAAAATTTAATAACAACTCGTAAAAGTATGCATAAACATAACAGAAATAAAGTTTTTAGATAAAATAAATAAATAATATAACACAAGAAATAACAACTATATAAATTAAATTTTATTTAAAACATTCAGACGATGAAGGAAGTCTAGAACCCGGTCAACGGCCGAGGCACTATCTCCCAACATCGTCTGCAAACAGTTGCTCAGACCACACATAACACGCACATTTTGAAAACCATCACAATCGAGCAGTATATGTTTAATTGTGATGGTTTCCCTACAGAATTCACATTCAGGTGGGTCCCCGCGTTCCATCAGAAATCCATGCGTTAACATGGAGTGACCAATGCGAAGGCGGGTGATCACCACCTCTTCTCTGCGACTTGCACGTATTGACGACCCCCAAGGACGAACTGTACTTTTAATTACCCTCAATTTATTACTGCTTGTAGCTGCCCATTCATTTTCCCACTGTAGATGAATTAAATGTTTTACGTGACAAAGGAAGTCAGACACGATTACACGTTGAGTGCATGGCGGAAGAAAAGTTGCTTCCTTTGCCGCATTATCCGCTACAGTGTTTCCAAATATTCCACAGTGGCCAGGAATCCAGATAAATGATACTCTTGCACCTCGTAGTTCAAGTCTATGGACAGAACACAGAACATCTTGAACCAGAGGGTTTACCGAATACATATCCTGGATTGCCTGGAGTGCACTTTTTGAATCGGAACAAACTACGTAATGCAAACTATCGAATTCAATAGTGTTTAGAGCCTTTAAGATGGCAAAGAGTTCGGCTGTAAAGACACTACAAGTTGAGGGTAATCCATACTTATACGTTTCGTCCAGTGAGTAAAATGCACACCCAACATTGTTATTCATCTTAGAGCCATCTGTGAAAAAAAATTTAGCAGATGGATATGAACTAGTCAGTCGAAAAAACTCACGTTGATACACAATGTTAGGAGTGTTGTCTTTCTGGTATGCACACAAGGAGAAATCAAAGGTCGGCATATTGATTTTCCATGGAGGGACAAGACAAAAGGACCTTTCAAACATTGGGGGTAGTTCAATACGTAAGTCATCAAAAATACGGGAAGTTCTAATACCAAGAGGAGCAGTAGCATTCGGTCGAGTTTCATACTGTCGCACCAATTGATTTTTGAAAACTGTATTAAAAGCAGGGTGCCAAGGTTTAGATGATAAATTGCTTACATAAGTTAACTGTAGTTTCTGTCTCCGTCGAAAGAGTGAAGGTTCCCCAGTCTCGGCTAGAATGCTTACAACGGGACTAGAACGGAAGGCTCCAGAGACGAGTCGTATTGCAGAGTGATGGACTGGGTCTATTTTTTTTAATACGGATGGTCGTGCAGATGAATATACAATGCTGCCATAATCAATTCGCGAACGAATCACCGCACGGTAAAACATCAGCATACAGGTCCTATCAGCGCCCCATCGAGAACCACTAAGCACCCTCAACATATCGAGAATTTTGTTACATCGTAACTTTAAATCACGCAAATGAGGGTTCCATGATAGTCTTTGGTCGAATATTAACCCCAAAAATCGAACAGATGGAATGGTCCGAATTTCTGTACCATCGAGAAATATTGAAGGAGTTCGGATCTGTCGACGGCGACTGAAGGCAATACATTGAGTTTTAGCGGCAGAAAATTTAAACCCAGTAGAATTCGTCCATGACTGCAATCTATTTACTGTAAGCTGAAGTGTTCTTTCAGCTGTGGCCAAACTTCTAGCACCAACATAAATTGCAAAGTCATCCACAAATAGAGAACAGCGAACAGGAGACCGCACATTAGTAGTTATACTATTGATAGCAACGGCAAACAAGGTCACACTAAGTACACTTCCTGCGGGACGCCATTCTCTAACCGAAAACGATCTGACAATGTAGATCCAAGGCGTACTCTGAAATATCTGTTTGAGAGAAAATTTTTAATAAAACCTAGTATATTACCTTGTATACCCCATGATTTTAATGTATTTAGTATTCCTCTTCTCCAAGCCATATCATATGCCTTTTCTAGGTCAAAGAATATTGCAACAAGTGTTTGACGTAACAGAAAGGCATTTTGGATTGCAGATTCTAATAAAACTAACTGATCGATGGAAGATCGCCCTTGCCTAAAACCACACTGGTCCTTAGAGAGTAAATTATTATTTTCTAAATACCAAACAAGACGGCGATTTACCATTTTCTCCACTAGCTTGCATAGCACACACTTGTAAGAGAAATAGGGCGGTAGCTGTTTGGATCAGTTTTATCTTTGCCTGGCTTAAGAATAGGAATCACTGTTGCTTCCAACCAAACATCAGGGAAAGAGTGTTCCTCAAACATACGATTGTATATCTTCAGGAGGGAAATCCTCCCCGATGTTGGAAGATTTTTAATCATGGAATATACAAGGTTATCAGGGCCTGGTGCTGAATCTGAAGAGGATGACAGTGCAGATTCCAGCTCTTCTATTGAGAAGGGCGCGTTCAAAGGAGAAACAGACGTACCAACGACGAATGGCATTGCTTCTTGAGTATTTTTGAAAAGACAAAACCATTGCTATAGGAAGTAGACGAAGAATAATCTGCAAAATATAAACCCAATGTATTAACAATATCTCGAGGATCAAAACTTATTATTCCATTCCGTTGTTTGATGCCCATCAAGGGAGTTGATGGAGATGAACCAGAAACGGAACGGAGTTTCTTCCAAACAGTTGATACTGGTGTTGTTCTTGATATTGTGTTAATATACTGGGTCCAAGAATTTTTTCTACTTTGTCTAAATATTCTACGAGCTCTAGCTCGGAGAATTTTATACCTCTCAAGATTTTCATTCGTTGGTCGTCTGTTGAACCTTCTTAGAGCTCGTCTACGTAAAAGCAAGGCATTCTTACAATCCTCAGTCCACCAAGGAACGGGGGGACGAGATTGATGAGTCGAGGTTTGAGGAATAGTTTTATGTGCTACGTCTAAAATATTTTCAGTTAAAGTTTGTACTATTTCATTAATAGAGTTAAAATCTTCAATGTCAGGTGATACAAATTGCTCTGTGAAATCCACCCATTGTGCCTTTTGTAGAATCCACCGCGGAGGGCGTTGATTCGGACGGTGGAATGTACAAAGTGAAACATTAATCGGAGTATGATCGCTGCCGTAAAGATCAGACATCGCCGACCATTCGAACTTCGTTGCCAAAATTGGACTGCAAAAGGTCAAATCAACGACTGTCCAACCACCTGTAGAAGACGATAAGTGTGTTGGGGAACCATTATTTAAAAGACATAGATCTAATGTAGTCCTTATATTGTCAATTCGGTTTCCTCGTGAGTTACATGTAG
This sequence comes from Callitettix versicolor, assembly GCA_022606455.1. Lineage (NCBI taxonomy): Eukaryota > Metazoa > Arthropoda > Insecta > Hemiptera > Cercopidae > Callitettix > Callitettix versicolor. Next base: position 48,501,320 of record CM040185.1, on the reverse strand, counting down.
TAGAGCCCCACGATGTGTGGTGAGCATTAAAATCACCCATCAATAGAAAGGGGACAGGTAACTGAATTAATAAGTTAACTAAGTCGTTGTTTTGGAAAGCATAGCTAGGCGGTAAATAAATGCAACATATGGTAAGTTTAAATGGTACGGTAGTCTGAACTGCGACAGCTTGTAAAGGAGTTATTATGTCCACAGGAACGGCATCAATAGAGTCACGAGCGAGTATGGCTACCCCACCCTTCGCTCGTTCTTCCGTTATGAAGTCGGCCCTGACAACAGAATACCCTCTTAAATTGAAAGTGTGCGATTGGTGAAAGTGCGTCTCTTGAAGGCAAATGAATAATGGAGACGTATCGCGTACAAGAAGTTTTAAATCTTCAATATGACTTTTGGCTCCGTTAATGTTCCACTGTATCACGTTGTTATAAATGGAAGGCGTTGACATTGAAAATTAAGAAATATAATGACTAGTATATGGTAGGATTTAATTTAGCTTCGTCAGTTGTACATACATCCGGTTTATCCATATCCACGGACATCGAATCACTACTGTGACTGATGTCCGAGTCAGATGATTTTTTTAATTTAATTTGTGGAGGTTTACCAGTGGGACCTCCTTTAAGACTTTTTTCTATTTTTTTAACAGGTTTGTTTCCTGCAATGTTAGATTTTTTATTTTTTAAACCAACTGACGGAGGAGCAGTATTCGATTTCTTCTTCAGAAAGTATTCCAGGCCAGGAGAGATCTTCTTGTCAACAGGCTTAAGTACCTGTGACTTTGAAAGAAGAGGTTTTTTTGAGACAGTCGTTTTTGTAGTCTGGCTTACATCGGTTGTGTCAGGAGTAAAAGGTGTCTTAACATTAGACGATGTTAATTTTTTTGAAGCGGATGATAGTGAAGTCGGAGTAGGTGTGGTACATGATGGAACAGAAACTTGTTCAGATGCAGAAGCAGGAGTAAAACCTTTAGAAAGTAGGGCCATCAGTTGTGCTACCTGTTCTGTCAGAGCCTGGACGGTCTTGGTGAGCTCAATACAACTGGTGCAGGATGGCTTCTTGCTGGTAGAGACAACCGTGGCAAAAGATTTGCCTTCAACCGGAGACTTTGACAGCTTGTACAACTTTCTGGCTTCAGAAAAAGAAATTTTATCCGTAGTCATGATAGTTAATATTGCTTTTTCTTCTTTATATTTTGGACAGTTCAAAGATCGAGCAGGATGATCACCCTCGCAATTTGGGCACTTTGGATCATCCTTACAGTCCTTACTATCATGACCTTGGACACCACAATTTCCACATACTACAGCTTTCTGACAACCTGCACTCATATGTCCAAAACCCTGACATTTGAAACAACGACGAGGGCTCGGGACATACGGACGTACAGCAAGCCGCTGGTAGCCTGCATAAATGAAATCGGGAATATTTGGTTTCCCAAATGTGAGAATGAGACAGTTGGTATTTTTACTCCTTTGTCCATTCGCATTATCCGAGTTACATCTGTGACGTACTCGGATGCAAGCTCACATTTTATTTCGTCTAAATCGACGTGGAGCAAGTCCCGACATGTTACCACACCTTTTGCTGAATTTAAGGTTCGGTGGGGCTCCACCGACACCTTAACTTTATCAAAAAACGAATCCATTTTCAGCAGCGACAAACTTTGTTTGTCGCTGTTGCTTTTACACTAGTAAGGTCCCGTTTTGCAGCTTCTTAATTGAAGCTACGGGACCTGCTCTTCCAACAATCGCTTTATTTATAAGGAAAGGGGACACTTTTGACAAGTCGGCCCATTCCACCGAGTTTTTAAAAATTAAAAATTTTGGAGACGGCAGTTGTAGAGTTACAGCTTGCGTCTCCTCATTTCCCGGGTTTATCACACCTTCACTATTATCAACAGACCCGTCCGAAGCCGAACGAGGCCTCTTTAACACTCCTTTGGCGTTTTTGGTTGAATTATCCATACTTTAGTTTGCCGAGCGATTCATGAATGAAGACTCTCGAACAACTGGCACAGGGTGCACCCAAACGACCACCAGCAGCCCAGGATACTCGAACTAAAGCGAGAACCCCCAATAAAAAAAAAAAAAAAAAAAAAAAAAAATTGGGGGGACCTCCAGATATCCTGGAGCCGAAATACATGGTCTGTCAGCACTCCAGAATATTTTAGGAATGGGTTCCGGTACATCGTTACGGTTCCCCAAACCCAAGTACCACTGGCAGCCGCTCTCTATGTACTCACAGAATGCAACCATTTGTTTCGATAGACCCAGCTATGGGCTCCGACACCCATAACTCAACATTCATGCGCTTGCCAAGCGCCTATAGGCTGCTCGGTTCCAGAACCTGTCCCATCAGAGGTCCTCGGCAGTGCTAGGCACACATCAGGTTCCACATACTTGGCCCCGCCAAAGGAAACCAAGCAGAATCGCCACTCCCAGACGTAACGGAACAAGCACAGCAAATCCCTAAATGTATGTGTGAGTGTGAAGTGTTTACATCGTAAGTGTAGTGCTGTAAGTGTAAGTGTCTGCTAGACTCGGGTGCCGCGAGGTTCGTCTTGGTCCTCTCACTAGATGCAGCTAGTCTGCACCCCCCTGCGGGTGTGTATGTGTTTGTGTGAGAAAGTGTGTTTGTGTATGTTGTGTGTTGTGTGTTGTGTGTATGTGGAGTAAATGAGTGAGAGTAGAATGAGCTAGAGGTATGGTGGGGTCGCTAAGCCCATCAGCCTAGCTGATCGAGTAACTGAACCAGCTGCAGTTATTCAAAAAGACGTCCCAGTTTTCGAAAGCGTTTGACTACCAATGATTGATCGATTTAGGTTATGCAACCGTGTTGAATTGATCGTCATTTCGAGAAATTATTGTAAATACAGTAGAATGAAATGGTTGTCCTTTTTTAACTGTTAAGTATAGCAAAGAATATTAACGTAATAAAGTTTTGATTTATTTAAATAAAATACACAGTCACCCAGCAACAAATCTCACAGTTACATTATTATTTTTAAATAAACATTTTACTTAATTCTCACCCTATAGGACTAAACATGGTGTTTAGATACTATCACAACTTTACTGTACGTAGAAAATCAACATATTTCAGATATCTGGGATTTGTTATTGGTTTCATTGTTAACTCATTGCGGAGAAACCCAAGATGGACGTGCCCAGTCAAACATTGCAAAAACTCTGTTATTTTTAACTCGATTTAAAAAACTAAGGTGTTATTAAAATTAACATAATATTTCCTAAACAAAGTTATTCTTGTAGTTATTTCGTAAAATGGCTAGTTTTCGAGTTATTTAAATTAGAATAGTTTTAAAATGTGTATAGTAATTTTCAACCAATTTTTTTTAATTGGCATATCCCATCCATGTAATCTATGTAATCTATCAAACGCATTGGCCGAATGTTTTAAAATTTGGTACGAAGGTATCTTTTATAAAGTCCGAAAAAAGTACACGTAAGAAAAAACCGTTCATTTGCTATGAACGTTGATAACAGTAACAGATATCTTAAGTTAAACTTAAATTGAATCACTCTTAAGATAACTGTTACTGATTCAACGTTCAATAGTTACTAGTTATCTCCTGTAATACTGGCTGAAATATTACGGTTACAGGTTACATTGGCAGAAAATATTACATGCGCTGTTATAGGGGAGGGGAGGTTTGTACACTAATTAGGAATATACTGCGAGGTCTACTGTTTTTCGCACTATTAGTTAATCCATCAAGTACAAAATGGCTTACACACGCAGAATAGCAAGAGACAGCAGAGCATTAAACAAGAAGGATCTGCTTATTTTGTCCGGCTGGAAAAAAAAAAAATTACTGAAAGTATTTTATCCGTAATTTTGTATTCACTGCGCAAAAGCCATAAACTGACTACATGTATTTGAAACCTAACTCGGACATTAATCAAGAATAAATTAGGATATTTCCATTCGAAAATCTTGATCGGCCATCTTGATAAGACCCAGACCCCATTGAAAAAAAGACAATCTGATTATGGTTGTGAAATCAGATTTAAAAAAATGGGTCTGTATAAAAATAAAAACATAATAAAAATAATTTTAAAAAATAAATACAATTAATAAAAATTAAATATTAAAAAATAATTAAAATAATAAAATAGTAATAAAATATAAACGTAATAAAACGTATAAAACGAAATATAAACGAAATAAAACGTAAAAAAGAAATAAAAATGCAAAAATAAATAAAAACCTAAAAAAGTAAAAACGTAATAAAACTTAAAAAAGAAAGAAAAACTTAATAAAACGTAAAAAAATAAGACCTAATAAAACTTTTTAAAAAATAAAAACGAAATAAGACGTAACAAATAAATAAAAATGTATTAAGAAGTAAAAAAATTAATAAAAACGTCAGTTAAAGATAATACGAAACGTACAAAAAATAGTTACTAACGTTGTAAAAGCAGATAAGTGTATTCAACCAAATAATAACAATCTTTACAGAAATAAAGAAAGTTACAGTTAAAGTATTAATTTTATCTTATCTAAAAGCATTTTCAAAGCAAACTTTTTTTAAATTTAAGGGTACTTGAAGGAGAAGAAAAAGAAAATGATGGGTGCAAAGAAACAGTGTTTTTGAAGATCGTTGTAACGCGCTGCTTAGTGAATAAAAAACTCTGAAATATGCAACGAGACTAGCGAGGGCGGGAGGAGAACAAAAGACACGAGAGGAACGCTGGAAAATGTATTTGCTTTGAGCTGCAACAGCGTCAAAACAAACAAAAAACGTCTTCTGTATCGATCTGGAGGAGTGCATTACAAGAACAAATTGGCTCTAATAGGTAAAAGTATACTTGTTTTGAAGTAATAGAAGTACATTTGTTTTCGAGTAAAGGAAATAACAAAACATGTATTGGAATAACAAAACAACTATTAACGAATATTCGTTGAATGGCTGTTGGAGTAGCCTTGATACCGAGATGCGGAACAATGAAATGAGCACCGATTCGGTTCTCTTGAATACTTTCAGCGTCCGGTTTTTATGATTCAGGCTTTATTTGCTGTGATAGAAACGAATTTTCCAAAATCAGAAAAACTAATTTTGTTAACAACTTTTAAAAAAATCATAACTTTAATGCTATTTTTTGACATTAATAAATTTTAAATTTACATAAACATTATTAAATTTTCTAATTTCATTAGAAACGCATAAATGAAAACCCAACACCCCCACATTGGCTGGACTTGGATCTGCACCTGAGGTTATCGGACCTGAACCGACTTTAGGGATTTCTCTATCATTGGCCAGGTCTTTAATAGGTTAGTAATAGGTGGATTACTAATCAACACCAGGTAAGATGGGGTAACCTTCATGGGCACTCCCATAGTAAACGTCTCTTCAGAAAAGTTCCTTTTGGAGGGTTTTAAGGAACTGCTTGGCAGAGCACAACTCATTAGGATAATTGGGTTCATTATAGGGCACTGTGGTCTGAGGGTGTACATGAACAGGATAGGTATGTACCATGGAGAAACCGTGTGTAGGTTGTGCAGGAAGAAGAGGAAACTACAGGTCACATAATTTATGATTACGAGGCTCTTGCTAGTAGGAGGAAAGGGTTTTTGGTTTCCAAGACACTAGGAATTCTTCAAGCAAAGTGAGATAGTCAGTGGGCTGTTGGAACTTATTAAGGGCACCAATCCGCAGCTAGGTATTTTTGAGAGGTTTAGCTGCACGATAGGTCAGTCTATCGCAGTGCCTGAAGTTATACTATCTCTTCCTCTAGACTCTAGTCTAATCTAACGTCTACGCTTTACCGAACTGATGACGTAATTAGTCTTGGTTTACGGTTTCGGTGCTTCTTCAATATATTTGTCTAAAATAAATGAATGTTTTACGTCAGGTAAGTGTTTTGCCACACCCTGTACTTAATTATGTGTTTAACGTTTTCTAAAAATTATTGAAAAGTTGGAACAAATTAAGATTTAGTTTAACTATAATACCCGCTGCACTCCTATTCCGGCCGATGTTTAACTAATTCAGTCCCCGCTCGTAGAGGACGCTAAGGCATGAAGGATAAGCCTTAAACCCAGCTGTCAAATTAAGTCGCTGCGGGGATTTCCCTTCAGTAAAGCTGCGAAAATCCCCTCCCGATTTCACCTATAGAATAATCTCTGCACACCAAGATAAAAACGAAATATTAACGGTTTCTTTTATGTCAAAATTATTTGAAAATCTGATTCGGATAGTTCTTTAATTAAATAAAATTAATAATCAATTCAATAATTATACATATTTCAAAAAAATTATTTAATTACTTGGGCCTTTTAGACAGACGGAGGGCGTAGGTTAGGTTAGGGCAGTGTTTCAGATAGTGAAGGTGATGGTCTGATCTTGAAACCTCTGAGCACCTTCTGGGCTAAGAGCAATTCAGGACACCGTGGGACTCACTATAGGGCACTTCTGATATGTGGGAATTGGGGGTTGGAGGAGAGAAACGAGAGGGCACACCTGCTGCTCGACTTCTGGCTCGCGTGTGGGATTAACTGCACAACTGCAAGAGGTATAGTAAGAAATTGAACTCGGGAAGAACACAAATTTTTTTGCTTAACGTTTTAGAGATTCAGCAGACTGACCGGTGCTTTAGCCACATAAACCACCGAGTCCTCAAGAACACATCAAACGAATGAGACAATTCCCTGGATAACGATTAGGGTAACGCCTTCTCTCGGAACCAGACCCTATACTGACAATGACACTCGTTCAGTTCAACTTGTTCAGGTACTGCGCGGGATTTTTGGTGCACCATGGTATGTTAAGACCATAATGTCCATAAAGACCAGAAGGGAAGTGCTAAGATAATAGCTGTAAAGCATGAATGCAGGCTTCACAATCATGTTAACACCGCAGTGCGGGAGATGATTGCGGGCAGGAATGTAGAGTAGAGACTGAAGAGGACAAGACCAGAAGACCTGGTGTAGTGATTATATGTTACCATATGAGAGAGTGTTCGGAGTCATTCATAGGAATGATTTTTAACTAATACTGTGACAGGGACATATTTACAACTACTATTACATATTTACAACTACTAAGTCGTACTTAGTTGTATTATTGAATAAATAAAATAGTATTTAATCTAATTAGTTGGGCATATTTAACACATAACAATGTAAATAGACTTGATGTCCATCAGAAGATATTATAAGAACTTATATGTCAGCAAAATTTCACCTATTTATATTGTACTGACATACTGACTGACAGACAAGGTGCACAAAGTTCACTCCCAGTACGGTGTACATATGCAATAAAAATGCGTTTGGTTTTAAAAAATTCATCTTATAAGTGGTTCAAAAAAGCTTCTTTCTAGAACTTGAAAATCTCGGAAAAAACAACCACCAATTTCGTTGACGTGCGGAGGTGTGACAAGGTTTTAGACGCTCTCAAATTGACATTTAGTCACCTACTCACTGAATGACGGCTTTAAAAATACGTATCTGTTGCGTTAAAACCTATTTTAACTTAATGTTTTTTAAATTTATCATGGAGTAGTGACAAAGTTTTGGGCAAACTTAAATTGACAAACCTTTAAAGTAACAAAATTTCGTGCTCTCAAAATGCCTGGTTTGTCTTTTTACGTCAAAAAGGGTTAATTTTTCAGGTTTTCTTTGTGACACGGCTTGCTAGATTTCAACGGAAATCTTTGCATTTGTTAAATACAGCTAGGCTACATTAAACTGTTTTATACTAAATCTAAACAAAATGGGGGCAACTGAAATTGCCTAATTTATTTAAAAAGGTATATTTTCACATGCGTCGAGATGCCAGACGGATTGTTTCCACACTTAAAGATAAAACGTAATTATGTTGAACAAGTTTCTGTCTTGCGGGCGAATTACGTCGGCGGAGCACGTGTAGGCTGTCATATTAGAAAAGCATATTTTTGTTAAATGGTTCTGCTATTTGGCAGCCACACGCGACTTTTATTGTACTGAAAATTTTTATTTTTGTTTTCTAACAAAAGATTTGCTATGTTTAAAAAGTTGGGGAAAACAAGAAAAATAGACAATTTGTCCTTATTTCCACTCATACCGTGTTAATTTAGTTAGGGTATATTACGATAACCTAACTGAAGCAATGTGAGTTGCATACAAAGATATATTAAAACAGTTTTCACAATTCATTTTTTTCGTTATTTTTACTTATATTATTTTCGTTGAGTTGGCAACACTTACTAACCTAACATAGTATGCGCTGGAGTACAGCAAGTTTGCCTGATATAGCAGACATGTTATTTTATTTTTACGAATTTGTAAACAAGTTAAAATTTGCTGTTTTTAGCAAGCAAATACAGTTATATAATAAATACAGCCAGATGACATACGAATTGATGTTTTTAGTGAGTTTCCATTGGGAAAAAGAGCAATTGGAGTAATCATGGTAAGATCCAGACCCGGGATCTTGAAATGAGCACCAATCCTGACCTCCGGATCATTTTTTGATGGGGTCGTTTGTGTGTGTGTAGAACGCTCACGTTCGCTGTTTTGATACGATTTGATTCAAACTGTGTACAAAAATCGATTGTGATAATAGCTTGGACATGTTTGTTAACCGTAAAACTTTTCCAACAGTTTTAAAATGGTGGAAATGTTTAATCATTAAATGAAACTATTATAGTGTAAGAAACTATTATGTGCGTTTATAAAATGTGACACCTTTTGTCTTAAATGTTTTTTAAAATCCGATTTCATCTTCTTAATCAGTGTTAAAAACTTAATAATTGAGCACTTTCAATTTTCAAAATCCGTTGAAATTCATAAATTTATCGACAGCGGTCCGGGTTCGTTTTCATACATTCAGTGCAATTTGGAAAAATAAAATGTTGATATACGCAGATTTTAATGCTGATTATGAAGGTTAAGTCATAATTTCAAAAAATGTAAGATTAAGAAAAATACTTTTGTAAATTTGCTTCTATCGCGTCAGCGACACAGTTTCGTGACGTAGCAGACCACCGTGACACGCGATTACGCCGCAGGTCCGTTTTAAATTAATCGTAAGATACGATATTCTCCTTTTCTTCCGTTATCTCTCTGACACTATTCTTGAAACATGTCCAATCTTTTAGAAAAGAAAAATAAACCTCAAAATTTCTGAACAACACACTTATTTTTTTAAAAAACCGTAATCGTATAAGAAAAATTGTTTATTTTCAGAAAGAACGATAGATTTATTTAACGTAAAATTACAGTCAATTAAATTAATCGCGACAGGCAGCTGTCTCGCTGACAAGGTAGAAGCTAATTTCTAAAAGTATTTTCCGTTTTGAAATGCGTCATTATAATTAGCATTAAAATGTAAAATAAAATAAATTAAGATTTTAAACAATCAAATTATATTGAAAATAGGTTACAAAAATGAACCGTGATTGCCGTGAAATTACATTTCTTAATTTCAACGGCTTTTGAAAATTTTAATGCTAATTTATATAGTTTTTAACGCTGAGTACGCGGTAAAATTGGATTTTAAAAAACGTTTACGATAAATAAGTTATGAATAATGAAAATTTCAAAATGGAAACTTTTTTCGAAACTTTAGAAACGAATTTTTCTGGTTAACAAACTCGTCTAAGCTATTAATATAAACGATTTTTGTCCCAAGTTTGAATCAAATCGGAAAAAACTGCTTGACACACACACACACACACACACACACACACACACACACACACATATATATATATATATATATATATATATATATATATATATTGTACGTATTTATATGTTTTTATTTATGTACAAATTTATACGATTTTAAATTTCACTCAATTAAGTGGAGATTGAAAATCCACTTAATTTAAGGAATTTAATTTGACGGCGATCAGGGTTCATTTCCATATTTTCAATGTGATTTGATGTTTAAAATCGTAATTCATGTAATGTAGATTTTAATTATGGTGGTGGATGCGAAATAAAAAAAGGTAAGGTAAAGAAAAATACTGTTCGCTTCTATAACGTTAGCGAGACAGCAGCGTGCCACGATTTTTTAAATATAATTTTGATTTTACGGATATATATATTCCCGGGTCTGTGTCTTACCGTGATGGCGCTACAACAGCTAATTTTCCAATAGAAATTCGACAAAAATGTTTCTTCCCAAATACTGAACTATAACATTGCAACCGGCTAACCCTTAACCTCCAATTGACCGGAGATACGATACTTCCTACTTATAGATCTACCCGTATCTTTTCTTGCCTTATTTTGTTAATCCGACTCTTTAAACATGGCAATCTATTGATAGAAAACGAAAATAAGAGGTATATTACACTAACAAAGATATTTGTTAAATATTTGATTAAACTTTGACCTTATATCATGATCAAATATAAAAACATATTACATTCATCAAATTTCTTTGATCAGCTGGGTAGTTATTTAATATATGTTTGGATTTATTTGTAGTAGCTGTAATGGATCGAATAATGTTGACTTGTTGTACTGGTGCATTAAGTACTTTTCTTGCTACGGCGCTACTAAATAAAACAAAACGAGTTTGGGTCCGACAATGGATAACAAAGGAGAAAGTTACTTGGTGTAAATGCCACTATTATTAAAGAAATACGTTTGGAAGATGGTGATTCAAACAGACGATTTTTAAGAACGAGTGTATTTTAAATCTCGGTTTTAGTAAGCATCAGTGTCGATATTCCACAAACATGTTTCATTTTCATATTGTAGAATTAATGTTTTTACTGCTTCAAAAATCCACGACAATTTTGCCTTCGTTTTAAATTTACGCAAAGAAAGGAACGAAAGGATTAATATGACACAAACATATAATGATAAAATTTTGCTGTTATACTTAGGCGTTTTGAAAATCGTTGTCAAAATTTGATAAAAGTGCTAGTTCATCAAAGAACCGTCAAATTTACTTCGTCAAAGATCTTTCATCAAAGAGATTTTACTTTTCTATGATAATGTAACGTGCTGGTAAACAATATATCTTGATACGGAAACGTAGTAAACAAGGTTTTTTTATCGAAACTTGTTCTTTTATTCTTTCTATAATGATAAAATAAAAATAGCACAACGCCGCCCCAGTTCTTGAGTTTTATCTTTTTGAAAAATACACGTAAGAGACGAGCGTAGCGAGATAACATCTCCACGCTCGGACGCTTCTATTCCGTGTACGTGTAACGATATAATTTATACAAGCAACAGAACTGATCCTAGTCACGCAATGGTGGACTCGAGTAACGACATATACATTCTTGTAGTCTGCGTGTGTTGGTAAAGTTACCAATCGATTACGAGTTATATACCGGGACGTTTAGGACTTGATTCTTTCATTTTTTGGTTTAATTGCCCTTGATACCGTAATTAACGGATTTATTAGGACTCGTGGGTTCTAGTTTAGAAGACTGGTACTCTTAATGAGTTCTAGCAGTGTTCTGACTAGCCTTAATTCTGCTGGAGGTCATTAAGGTCCTGGAAGCCAAACTCAATTTGCCTCCTGCAGGCCTTTACCATATTTGCCCTGCATATGCACAGTTTTACCATTGTTTAATGTTTTGCCTAAGAGCCTTCCAGTTAAATGTATCTATCTTTGCTTGTACGTTTAACTGGAAGCTCCTTTGCGATCGCCTCTTCTCTATTGGATAGACGTCAGCAGACGGCTTTAATGATTTTATACGATCGACCTCATCCCACAATTTTCCATTTCAAGTTTGGTAGATGCAGTCTCATATTTTCACTCCCCTTTTCAACTTTTTCTAGTTTCCAATGGTTTTTTTGGTCTTTGCGGTTTTGACTGTTTGTTTCCAGCCATTAAAATTCCACACGTAGTTAGTGAAAGAAAATATCAACCCAATAAAAATGTCGCCTGTACCCAGAGGCTGCTTACTTAAGCTAAGGCTTCCTTCGCCTTGGCTTGGAATGACTTTAGTAAATATTTTCTAACGTGTATATACATTTTGATAAAATTGTTTTTCTGAACAACTCATTTTTGTTTTCAGAGTTTGGGGCGATTGTCCCTAACCGGAGTCGCTAAACAACGGACAGCAGTGCTGTTGCAGAAGTCGGGCCAACCAATAACAACCACCACAACCACACATTCTGCGCCAGGGTCTCCAAGTCTTTCACTGTCGAGCGTTGAATCGACCACAGATCTTATATCGACAGCTTCGAGCGCTCTACGACGCCTCCACTTCAAATCAGCCGGAACCCATCGCCGAAAACCTCAGAACGCCAACCAAACCGTGCCCAAAGTAGTCATCATGGGCAGCAGTTCGGTGTCCGTCGAGTCCATCAATCAGGTGAACAACACCAGCACCGACTCTTCGAACACGATCATCACCATGGTAACCGTAACAGACAGCGGTGAGACCGAAGACAGTCTGGATTATCCTGCCGAAGATACGATGCGGATAACGACGAACCTGCTGGAAGACATGTTGGGCAACACGCCGAGCTCGTCTTTGGAGAAAGAAGAAGAGTTTTTCTCGGCTTCCAGTTCGGAAGACCAGCCGAAGCCGAACGAAGATATAAAGATGATTTTCCAATGCGTTGAAAACGAAGAAGATTCTAACTCCTCTCTCCTGCAGCACACTTTGATACCCACAGAGAACCAAATGCCCACTGTGGAAGAATCTAACATCACTACCGCGTCCGATCCGGCGATAGAGTGGTATAACATAAAAATGAGACAATCATCGTTGCCTGCTAGTAAAAATTCAAATATTTCGAACACGAAAAGATTAAAACTGTTGTCCAAAAGGTACGCGAAAAATAATTTCGACGACGAAAGACGGATTAGTCCTCACGGCGGTCGGGGATCTTCCGGTTTCGCCGCCGAACAAATGACAATCGAAAGCGAGGACTCAATAGACCCTCAGACGATCGTGACTTCTCCTCCCGTGCCGGACTCCCCAACGGCGTCTCTTTCCGCGCCCGTTTACGAGCCTAGTAAATCTCCCCCTTCTAAAACGGAAACCATTTTCGAGTTCCCGCCTTCGTTGAAAGAAGAACCTGCGCCGAAACATCTGAAGAAACCGAGATCGGAACGGAAACGGAGCGTCACGGAGAGCGTAAAGAAGTCCGAAGTGATTCAGGAGAACTGTCTTCCAGAATACAAGGTGAACACCGCTACGATAGTGGTGCAGCAAGCTTCTGTGACGGGCAACTCTCCTGATCTGTCCGGATCCACGATAGAAGACGAACAGCTCAGCAATGAAAAGAAGAAAGAAGAGAACATTAAACATCTGCTCGACGTTAACAATAGTATTGCTATTCAACATCTACACGAAAATGAATTAAAGTAAGTGGTAAACTTAGCTTGCAGACGAATCTGAATAGAGTGGCAAAGTTTTGAAGTTTCATTTCTTAATTAAATAAAACAATTACAATATAGCTCGATGTAAATATAAGTCTTAAGGCTTTCAATTGGTTTTATTCAAACAAAGTTTGTTGAAGCATTAAGGTTTTTTCAATTTTTTTCTCGCTACGTATCAAGAATAAATACTATTAAAATTTAAAAACTACCAGTTTTCCTTATTGTTTTTGATTCCTTATTGATCTTTTTTGTGCATTCTTTGCATGTTTAACGGAAAAAACTTATCGTCACTGCGTAGAAACTACTAAAACTTTAATTTCATTATGTTCCTGTTTTTTATTTCAACAAATTTTTTTTTTTAATTTTAAAATCTTTAACGTGAAATGTATAATGTTACATCTTTAACGGTTTGGTTGGTCTACGGTTCTCGCACGGGGTAAAGTCAAAAAGTTCCCGGAATTGGTCAGTGAAAATTTATTGAATGTAGTATAATATTTTAGCTTTCTTTTCCTTCAAAGTGCTCTCCTCTTACATTTATTGTTCATACAATTGTTAGGAATACTTTTGAAAGCAATTTTTGGAAATTTTATTTAGCCGCTTCGTCGAATTTGCCATCACCTCTTGTCAATAAGCAATACGATGTCCTTTCAATATCATTTTGAGTCATGAAAACAGGTAAAAATCCGGTGGTGCAAGGTTGGGAGAATAGGGAGGGTGCTTCAGTGATAACATTGCACTTGGCAAGGTACCGTTTCACCATCAGAGATTGATGTGTCGGGACATTGTCGCACAATAAAAACCAATCGTTCCCTGCCCATTTTCCAGCTCTTTTCGTTTAAATGCATCTAGTAGCCGTTTCAGCATCTCCTTGTACAGTTTTATGTTAACTGTTTCTCTTCAGAAATAAATTCATAGTGAATAAATCCCTGGTAATTAAGAAGACATTTCCAACACAATTTACCCCGGCAAGCGAAACTTTTCCGTTCTTAGTGATGTTTTTGATTTCCGTTCAGCAGACTGACGTTTCGTCTCAGAGACTTAAAGGAAACACCGTGTTTTTACCATTGGATTTTTACATGTTTTCACGATTGAAAATGATTTTGAAGAGACATTGTTTTTCTGATTTGCAAGAAGTGATGGAAAATGCGACGAAGCGGCTAGACGAAATTTCCAAAAATTACTTTCAGATTGTTTCCAACGACGATTGTATGAACGACGAAAGAAGTGTGTACATGCAGGAGGAGAGTAAATTTTCATTGGCTGATTTCGGGAACACTTGAAACTTAATTCGCTCGCGCAAATGTTTTTCGATTCAGAACAAAATCTTAGTAGAACAAAATCTACTCAGTTTTGGTTCATACTTAGTCATATGTTCTTTTCCATGTTTCTTTGACTTGATTTTAGAAATTACGCAGGCTTCAAATTAAGGCTTTTAAAAAAAGTCAAAAATAACTAACAATCTTACACTTGTCTCAAACCCAGTTCACATATTCTACTCAAAATTTTAGGAATACGTAAATAAGTAAAAATTTAAAAGCGCTCGAAGTATAGAATTAAAAAAAGCAAAACAATACTTATGTTCTTTTTTTTAATTCTATAACTTTTAAATTGCTTCTGTTTCAAATTTGTATATATTATTAATCTACAATATTGGGTTTCGTTTGGTGAAGTAATTACTTTTAAATTACTCTCGGAGGAATAAAGTATAATTCTCGTGTGGCTCAAAGTATTTTCAGGGGTGATAGCTTCTCTACTTGTCACCTCAAAAGAAGTTTTATCAAAATCGGTCAAGCATATTTTCATTAAAGTAGTTAATATACGTTTTACGTTAACTTTGGGTTAAATTATCTTTTTATCTTCGTTTTGTACAGTCTTATGTAGTACAACAAGAATAAAAAATAATTTAACCTAAGGTTAAACCTATATTAAGTTAACAATTCTAAAGACAAAACCACACAATATATTTTTGACAAATAAACCTCTTTATAATGTTTTCTATAAATTCAAACATAAGTTTCCATTAATAGAACTATTGATACTGTTTTCCAAAAAGTTTTAAATAAATCGAACATTTCATTTCATTAAATTTTTGTGTCAGGTATTCTTGCAGCCCTCACCACAGCAGGTCCCAGTCGGTCAAAACTCCCGGAAGCAGATCGAACATCCAACCCCCAGGCGCCACGCGTCATCGACCGAACTATCTCTGCCTGCCCCAGCAGCGTTCGAGGGTGGCCAGTATGCCCAACACCGGCGTAGAAGAGGAGTATTACAGACTGAGGCATTTCTCTATCACCGGCAAAGGTGTGGTAAACCGCGGCGATTCTTTGAAGAGCAGACGGTCCAGAAGCAATAACAGTGTGGCTTCCAGCAACTCCAGTCACAGGTAAGCTGTTTAGAAACAATAGACAAGTCTAATATACAAAATGGCTTTATAAATGATGCATTCCATTGAACAATAATATTACTGTTGACTGTTCATAAATTAATTTCTTATAAATTAAATCTATTCCTTTTATCAAATTGTGTATTAAGGTTTTTGTGTTTAACGGCACCATTGTCCAGCAAATTCACTGCTAAGGAGTTTTGATGTTTCTTCAGTTTGCTTTTGGTAATTTTTACTGAATCTATTAATTTCCATTTTGATGCTATTGACTTTTAAAAGGTAGTAAAGTATATAATATGCCTTATTGTTTTTGCTGGAATCGATCCAACACCTTGATGTAGGAATTACCTGATAGAGGCCCTACCTTATGTCCACACTGGTTTTAGGACAGCTTTGTATGATAACAGTTTACTTTCTGTTGATACCTTTGACCTACGATCAAGGAGGCAGTACATTTGGATGAACTTTACATTGTCTTCGTTTTTTGATCATATGTTTTTCCAAGTTAACCTACGGGTCACGAAGCACCCAGGTACATAGGTACGAAGCACCCAGCTTCATCTACAGGTTTTGAGCCAATTCTGTAGTTTTACTGACTTGTGTTTATCACATTTGTTAAGACTTGTCATCGCCCAAACAACGTAGGAACCGAGTTACACAAACTAGTTCCGCTTACTAACACCGAAAAACACCTACGCTAAATTCCCGATTTTCTCTCCCGGCTTTCAAACAGCATGCGCCTGCGAATAAATTTCACAATTTTCCCATCAACCAATGCTCTCTTCTGACTTGTTCGCAATTCTCGCGTATCTTGGATCTAAAATACGCTATATTATTATATTTTTTCCCAAGCATTACCCCACATTTTCCGTACACAATAGCTTCATCTTGATTGGTGCGTTCTTTCTCTGCTTTTAACAATGGATTTCTGAAACATTATGGTTCCTGCCATAAATTGTTGTTCGGCAGAACATTGAGAAGGACCGTTACCACAGAAAACTATACGCAGCCTACCAACACCTGGAACAAGTTTACAAGACACCAAAACTTGCTCACGAGGAATTAGGAGGAATCCGGAAAACTTTAAAGAAGACAAAAACTTCTTTCACCTCATTCCAAACAGGAAGAGAACTCGTCAGCCTGGACATTTACTATTTCTCCCGGAGACTATAACAGAGAGGAGATCGACGAAAGGCATTAAAAAAGAACAATAGTAACTATTATGGTTTTGTTTAATTGTTACTTAATGGTGTTACTTATTTACGGTATTATTGTTGTTTATTCAGACATTTTCCATCCCTTGTGTACATAGGATTCTCTCTGACGGGATGTCCAAAATTCTGTAAAAATTATAACGTTTAACAAAAGTGTTTAATGTTAAATCTTGTTTAAAATAACATTTAGGGCGGTGTTTGATGTCTCAGAGTCTTTGAACTTCAAACGTCAAGGTTCGAGACTCTAGTTACTGCAGTAAACATTAACGTTTGCTTTAACGCTAATCCATCGTCCTCATTAGTTAAAGCCAAAAGAAAGTATATTAAAATCAAATTTCCGTTTATTAAAGTAATTTTTGTTCTATTTTTTTCCAGCACAGAACATCTGGTAACAGGAAATATCGTGGTGGGCGGTTCTTACCCGGGATCAGCGCGTACGTCGGCCACCACGTCCTTGGCATCGTCCAGGGAGTCGTCCTGCGCCAGTTGTCCAGGCATCACAGCTCCTTACCGCGTGGTTATGCTGGGTTCTGCAGGCGTCGGCAAGTCGTCATTGATTAATCAATTCATGACTTCGGAATACTTGCATGCATACGATACTTCTATAGGTAAGTTTATCTAGGGTTCGGTGGTCGAGGTGGCCAAGGCACCGGTCAGTCTGTTGCCTCTCCGAGCTGCGCACCTTGAAGTTCTGGATGCAGTTTTACTGTTTTCGTTAACGCCTACCCATCGTCCTCATTTACCGGACATAAAGTCCAACTATTGATATTCGTAATGTCACCACCAGGAATGTTGTAACTGTGTAGAGTACATAATATTTGCCTTCCTAGCTTCGAAAACTTTATATTTGTTGAAGCGTTTCGGAATACTTCTATTTTTAAAATAATAATATCTGTGCTAGTAATAAAACTGTACTCTTTGTGTAGTTTGTTTTATTAAACTGCAGTACAGTAATAAGATTTGAAAATGGAAGTATTCCAAAACGAGTCAACAAATTTAAAGTGTCTGAGCTAGGAAGGCAAAGATATGTTCTCTACAAAAAATAAATTATAAATTGCAACTGTTATTACTCTTGCAGCAGCATAAAATTATTTCACGAAAAAATGTTTTTCAGGATTTTCCTATAATTGTGTTTATTTACGATGGCTCATAACACAAACCCAGAGTTGTACAAATCATGAACAAAATTTTAGTGAGAAAATTGAAAAAAATCGATTTCGGTCAGGATTTATTTTTGTTTTTTTCGATTTACTCCCTAAATGAAAACTTTAAAACGCCTAAACGAGTGCGTACGTCATTAATCCCAGCCCGCGCATCTTCAATCGTTGATTGCTTGAATGACTGCGATAAAATCGACAAACCCTTCTTTGTGGATGATAAACCGGTAAATAGTTCTTCTTTGCTCTTTGTAATGATAATCTTTTTTTCGTTTGTATTTTTAATTTCTTTCAGAGTAGATGTAAAAGTTCATAAAATCATAGATAGAAGGAAATATTCTAAAACATTTATACTAGAATTTATGAAAATCTATAAAAGTTTTCCATGTTTCTGGAAGGTTAAAGGTAATGAATATAAATGTGCGGCTGTTGTGGTGTATTGAAATCTGGAGGAAGCCAGTGCTGGATGGAACTAGGAGACCGGTATGAGTATAGAACTAACACAGGTTATACCTAACCTAACTGCTTAGAGCATTCATTACTGACAGGAAAACATTCTTAAGCCCACCACTACGCACGCGCGCGCGCGCGCAATCACGCACGCACGCACACACACACGCACACACACACACACACACACACACACACACACACACACACACACACACACACACACACACACACACACACACACACACACACACACACACACACACACACACACACACACACACACACACACACACTAGAGGTTTTAACGTAATCGGCGCTCATATCGTCCTGGGTCTGGATCTTACCTCGATGACCGTTCCAATAGCTTATTACATAAATACGTATCTAACAATAGTTCGATCTATTGAATTTTTAAAGTGCCTCGTGATTCCGAAAGTAATAAACTGTAATGTGACCTAGATTCAAAGAGGGCGGGCGGCAAGTTGTTGCGGAGTTTGAACTTGTTCCTCGCTCGCTACGTCATATTTTGTTGGAGTGATAATGTGTGCATTGTTACAAGGCAGCGATGGTGTTCTGACTTTGCGCATAAATTGTCAGACAATGCTGAGGTTATGCACGTTCTAGAAACATATTAAATCAAAGTTAGGTGTTTTTAGAGAAAATAAAATGGTAGTAGTTGAACACCCCCGTGATAAAATTCATAAGTTGTTTCCAAACGCTAGCCAATAGCGGACCCCCAAGTAAAAAAAAAAATCATCAGGAACCCCCTAAACCTTTTTTTAAATAAAAATCACACCTTTGGTATTCCATTACCTTAACTACTACAAGTACTTTAATGTGTATACCCACTACTAATACACATTAGTGGTGGTCGAAGTGGCTAAGCCATCAGTCAGTCTGCTGCGTCACTGAACTAGGTAGGCATATTAAGGTTCTTAGTTTGAGCCGCAGTTGTTCCCTTTGCTTTTCCCTTACAGTTGACACTGATCTCTTATCCTTATTAGTCTAACTGGCATAAAGTATAGACGTTAAAAAACTCCCGTTGCTTTTCCCTTACCGTTGACACTGATCCCTCTTCCCTATTAGTCTAACTGGCATAAAGTATAGACGTTAAAAAACTCCCGTTGCTTTTCCCTTACCGTTGACACTGATCCCTCTTCCCTATTAGTCTAACTGGCATAAAGTATAGACGTTAAAAACTCCCTTACCGTTGACACTGATTGCTTATTAGTCTTGGCATAAAGTATAGACGTTAAAAAAATCCCGTTGCTTTTCCCTTACCGTTGACACTGATCCCCAGTCCTTATTAGTCTAACTGCCATAAAGTATAGACGTTAAAAAACTCCCGTTGCTTTTCCCTTACCGTTAACACTGATCTCTAGTCTTATTAGTCTAACTAGCATAAAGTATAGACGTTAAAAAACTCCCGTTGGCTTTACAGTTGACAAGATCCCTCTTCCTTATTAGTCTAATTGGCATAAAGTATAGATGTTAAAAAACTCCCGTTGCTTTTCCCTTACCGTTGACACTGATCCCTCTTCCCTATTAGTCTAATTGGCATAAAGTATAGATGTTAAAAAACTCCCGTTGCTTTTCCCTTACCGTTGACACTGATCCCTCTTCCCTATTAGTCTAATTGGCATAAAGTATAGACGTTAAAAAACTCCCGTTGCTTTTCCCTTACAGTTGACACTGATCCCCAGTCCTTATTAGTCTAATTGGCATAAAGTATAGACGTTAAAAAACTCCCGTTGCTTTTCCCTTACAGTTGACACTGATCCCCAGTCCTTATTAGTCTAATTGGCATAAAGTATAGATGTTAAAAAACTCCCGTTGCTTTTCCCTTACCGTTAACACTGATCCCTAGTCCTTATTAGTCTAACTGGCATAAAGTATAGACGTTAAAAAACTCCCGTTGCTTTTCCCTTACAGTTGACACTGATCCCTCTTCCTTATTAGTCTAATTGGCATAAAGTATAGACGTTAAAAAACTCCCGTTGCTTTTCCCTTACCGTTGACACTGATCCCCAGTCCTTATTAGTCTAATTGGCATAAAGTATAGACGTTAAAAAACTCCCGTTGCTTTTCCCTTACAGTTGACACTGATCCCTCTTCCTTATTAGTCTAATTGGCATAAAGTATAGACGTTAAAAAACTCCCGTTGCTTTTCCATTACCGTTGACACTGATCCCTTGTCCTTATTAGTCTAACTGCCATAAAGTATAGACGTTAAAAAACTTCCGTTGCTTTTCCCTTACAGTTGACACTGATCCCTTGTCCTTATTAGTCTATCTGGCATAAGTATAGACGTTAAAAACTCCCGTTGCTTTTCCCTTACAGTTGACACTGATCCCTTGTCCTTATTAGTCTAACTGGCATAAAGTATAGAAGTTAAAAAACTCCCGTTGCTTTTCCCTTACCGTTGACACTGATCCCTTGTCCTTATTAGTCTAATTGGCATAAAGTATAGACGTTAAAAAACGCCCGTTGCTTTCCCCTCGTTCTCGTTAGCCTAAATGGCATAATATACAGTACTGGTTATAGTTGCGCCTCCTTTTTGATAATAAAATATTAATCTTAGTTACTTTTTGCCCTTTTCCACTGACAATGAAGTCACGATCATATACTTATTGGTCTGTTAGCACTAATCAATCACTGTCAAACAATTTCACAACAGAACTAGTGAACATATATGCAATAATCCAAAGTTAACTGATTTAAACCTACGAGGTAATTAAAAGGAAATACAACCTAACTTAGGCTATACCCATAATATCAGTAGTATGTATACTTGTATGGAATAGAAATCTAAACTACTTTGTGGAATTCCGTATAAGTACTTTAGATACTGGATGAGATTGTTTGCAATTTTATTCGTCAAATCGAAGCAATAATTTCTTAATTATCAAATTAATTAATGTACTGCAACTGTATAACCTGCGGGCAAACCGGCAGTAGCCTACAGCGCCCTCTACGTGCCCGAATTAATATGTTATCGATGTATACTATGAACAGCTGTCTCACTGATGCGATAGAGACGAATTTTTAACGTTATTTTACTAATTTTAAAATAATTTGAAAATATAATTTCACTATCATAATTTAACCATTAAAATCTTCTTATTTTTGCATTTTAATATTTGAAAGTAACTATGGTAAGACCGAAATTAATTTTAAACCAACAAATTAATTTTTATACTTTTAATGAAATTTAAAATGCTAATTTATGTAAGTTTTTATTGCTAATTATTTCTGTAAAATCAGATTTTCGAAAAAGTGTAGAATAAACAGGTTTTTTGTATTTGTAACATTTGGAATTACAACCATTTTGAAACGGTTAAAAGGATTCTGTTTGTTAAAGAACTTGCATAAACTATTAACATAAACGATTTTTGTGCCAAATTTGAATCAAACCGACAATAATTTTTAATACACATTTGTTCGTGGTGCTTGTGATTTAACCAACAAACAACTGAAAATCAGGTAATTAACAAACAATTGGGAATCTGTTAACCAACAAATAGTATGGAATCTGCTAATCAAGAAAAAATAAGGGATTGCTAGTCAACAAACAATAGGGAATTTGCTAATCAACAAACAATAAGGAATTTTCTAATTAGCAAATAATAGGAAATTTTCTAATTAACAATCAATAGGGAATTTGTTAATTAACAAACAATTGCAAATCTTCTAGTCAACAAAAAAGAGAATTGTTCTAATGAAGAAATAATTGCGAATCTCCTAATTAACAAACAATTGGGAATCTGTTATTCAATAAATAATTGTTAATCAGTAAATAAATATAAGAAGTTTTAAGATTTGAACACTTCAAGTAGGTGTCACTTATTGTTAGTGATTCACAAGTCAGGTTCGGTGCTTATTTTAAGGTTAGGGGTCTGTGTTACATCATGATGGTCGCTCCAATAGTATGTTTTTTTAAAGAGAGACCAATGCAAAATTATACTGTAAAGTTTTAAAAGTATTTTCCAAACAAAATCATAGGGTTTATTGCTCAAAATCGCCTATGGTAGTTCAACAAGGGATAGTAGTTATTCTGCATAAATCAGGGAAACAATATCCTGGTAGTGATAACACATCCTGAACAGAAGATTAACCTGTCCTTTAATAATTGTAATAGTTGTGTAACAACCCCTTAACCCACCCCTAGCCCTAATAAATTCCAGCACACAATCACTCTGACTGGTACGATCTAATTAACTCACGGTGAACCATCTTTTGGTTCACAAACAACAAGTCTTAGGTCTTGTTTAAAAATAATTGCGGCACGCAGCTCTCTCGCTGACGTAATGAAAGTAAGTTTCTAATATCATTCTTCTTCTTTTCCATCTTTAAAAAATCTGATTTCACCATTAAATTACTCTGAAAACAGGAACACAAACCTTGACCGCCATCAAATTCATATTATAATTTTGATGGGTATTAAAAACTTAAAATATATTTTTTTAACGCCAATTACTAGGCCTATGCGAAATTGATTTTTGAAATAAAGACAGAGATATTTTTAGAGGTTATGGAGTTTAATAGTCCTGGCACTGGGACTCAATGATCACTTGAGCAACTAAAGCTGTCAGGTATGGACGAAACCGATATATATATATATATATATATATATATATATAAGAAGTTTTAAGTTTTGAGTGTGGTGTACGCGCGCGCGTTTTGTGTGTGTTAGCTGATCCGGCAAGGCATGCAGATGCAAACTCCAGTCTTTTCCCGCCTCCTCATTACCCACCTTGGTACCTGGTTTTCCAAGATGCTTCGTTTAATGGAACGCTCGTATTTTGAAAGTATTTAACGGATTTTACTGAATAACGAACTTGAACAAGGTATTGGCAAAATTAATTTTTGTACCGAGTTACACCGAAAGTGAAATAACAGTCAGGATGGGTTTTACCATGATGGCCTCCCCACATCTCATTTGCCAATAGAAATTCTCTAAACATTACATACAATACAATCCTGCCAGCAAAGGAAACAGTAATTTCTCCACTAATTAAAACAAAATGATGTTTACAAAACATAAAAAACTCTTTCATCTTAACATTTCAAATAAAGTAATTACTTTCCCTTTCGTACGACCGAACTGAACGAGAAAAATATTAAAAACTTTGCTTAAAAACTTAAGTACAAAAGCAGTGAAAATTTATGGAACGAAATCCGGACTGTTTAAGTGAATACAGATATGAACTTTAGATACTGGAGATGTTTTTGAAAGTAATAAACTTTGAATGCGGTGTGAATGGCGATTTGGGTACGCCAGGGGGTTGAGGGGTAGGGGTTGATTTAGAACGCAACTTCTATTCCGCTCGCTTGATAATATTTTGTTGGAGTATTACAGCTTGGAACTCGTAAATTCACCAGTCGACTTTACGTGCTGTAAGTTTAACGTGTTCTATAATCTACATACAGATCTCTAGAAAAAAATTGTTTTATTTATCGGTGCCGCTATGGTACATCCCACACCCGTGAAAATCGTTGGACACTGAATAAATTGTTATCGATTATAACGTTCTGTATGTTGGCAATGTTTAGTTCGATTTTATTTACAAGTCATTATTACAACTTTTACAATCATTTAGTAATTTATCAATCATATATATCATCCAGTGGATAGTCCCAAAACACAAACAAAAAAATGTCTATTGAACTAAGTTAATCGGTTTTGTTCTATTCAGTCCTCGCACTATTCTCGTCTGAATCTATCATTGTTAACTCGACATTGTCATGCTGCTGTATTTGTGCAAATGCTTCATCGCAATGTTTCTGATTTAATCTCTGACATATTCCATCTTCAGGTCTCTGCGCACGTCATCATTTCTAGTATACCATTGCTCATTCACTATACACCGAAGTACTTTATTTTGAAATTTCTGAACAGTGTTTGTCTTTATGCAGCCCCAGAACTGTATAACACACATCCGTATAGGTTTTAAATTTTCCCGATATAAAAGCAGTTTACTATGTACTGATAGCTCAGGATTTATTCCTAAAAGCCAATACATGTTTCCTAAATCTGATATGTAAGTCCTCTTTTTTCTTTTTCACATGCACTTTCCATTTAAGTTTTAGTGTCTAAGGTCATGCATAAGTATTTTGATTTCTATTGGTAGAAATAATTTTTTTTATCTTTAGTTAATCATTTTAAAAGCTAACCTCTCGATTAGATACTTCTCGATTAGTAAACTTTATATGTGTGGACTTCAAACTTATTTAGTTTTATCTCCACAACTTTGTCCAGTTGGTTTTTATTTACTAAGCACAGAAGTTGAATTCAAATTTATTATGGAACAAAATCCATTTAAAAATGACGGTATACAGTATCAAAACAGCAATAAGTTGTTTACTTTTGATAAACGCATCGTATTCTGTTTTTATATATTTTTTTTAACGTCCGTATTTTATGCCGGGTAGAATAAGGAAAGTTACTGCTTACGGCAGTAACTGCCGTCTTGAACCTATGACCTTGAGGTGCATAAAACCAGAAACGCGACAGACTGACCGCCTTCTTAACCACTCGAGTACAGTAAGGCTCTGTATTTGTTGCTAGATACCGTTCAGTATGCTGCGTCTCTGACCTGCGCATAGGTGTTTGTCATATTATTATTATTAGGATAAGGTGTTATCCTAATTATTATTATTAGGATAAGACGCAGTTACTGCCGTCGCTTTACCCTAACCGTTAGTCCCTCTTCCTCGTTAGTCTATCTGGGATAAAGCATTGCGGGAAAAAAATGGATACAGCATTTATCAGATTTTTTCAAGGAAACTTTATTTTTCACTTTTGACCACCCAATGTATCAGTTTTCAGGGCTTTTCTTTGGGTTTGGTGTTTAACAGACACGTGGGTATTTAGACTCACGTTCTAGTTGCTAAGTTTATAATTTGAGTTAAGTGCGAGATTTGATCCGTACTGTCAAAACGACATGTATTGTTTCTACGTGCACAAATTATGGCAAATATCCGAATCAACAACATTAATTAATTACGATAAATATTTTAATTGTTACGTAACAATTTAACTACACAGTACCGGGTGATCAAGCTTAGCTCAGTATACCTACATTCACGCGCATTTTGTTTAGTGTATGCGCGTGAATTTAGCTACTTATAATATTTTTAAAGGTTTGAACATGATATTATTAATAAAAGCTTCGCTTCAATCGGTAACTCTCCGAGTTCTACACGTGAACTTTTTTTGATTTATTAAATTTTATTATTTATTAATTGAAATAGAATGTCCGATAATTTATACTTTAAAAATGAATGTTTCACTGCTGTTGTATCTCTCACAAATAATAATACATTTCTTCAATTTAATTAACATGATGTACATTCATTAAACACACTTCTTGTTATTTTTTCTTTTGTAATTAATTTACCACTATCGGAACACTTAAATCTAAATTTTTCCTTTCATACCTTCAATACGTCTTTACATACGCGGTAGAATGTTCTGGAATGTCCTGCGTTTTTGCTTTAACCTAACAACCAATCAGATGTCCAGTTTTCATAACCACGTGACAACAGTCCGCCTCGATTTTTTTTCTTGAATTAAAAATTAACATATTTTGTGACAACATTTTCCCAAAAATACGAAATATTTAGACTTATTCCCTATAATGTGAGATGTGCAAACTATCGACTATTTATTTGCTGAAATCTGTATTACTATTTAATGTATAATTATTATTATCTGTACTTATTATAGATATACCTGTTGCCCCTTGTTTGGTCGCACAGTGTTTAGTGTACACGAGTAAATTTAGATACTTCGCAAATTTTCACAGATATGAGACAGTCAAAATCGATTTCTGACAACAAAAAACTTTAGTATACAAAATTTCACAAAAATCCTTAGAATCGTTTTTGAGAAAAAGTGGACAAACGTATATACATACAAATTCAGCTCGTTTTCTTATTATAAGATATTGTATATTACAGATTCATATGCTGTATACAATGTGATTTAATTAATACAAAATAATACTTATCTTACATTATCTCGTCATATATATTATATCACGTACACACATAATATTTTTATACTTTTTCAGATGACGAGTACGGTGAGAAATCCGTGTCAGTGCTGCTGGACGGGGAGGAATCAGAGCTGACATTCATTGATCATCCCTATTCGGAAATGTCGGTGAGTTTAACTTCTTTACTTTGCTTGTAAACGTTTACTTTGTGGATTTCTTCAAATACAATTTATATGAATTTCTTCGACGTCTGTTCAGCTTGATGTTCACCTCTCGGAAGATGAAAAAGTCGCACGGTGCCAGGACCGGCGGATACGATGGAATGGGTACAAGTGGCATCTGGTTTTTTGGCCTCTGAGCTCACAGTGTGAGCGGATGCGTTGTCGTGGTGCACAACTCCGCCTCAGAACACCGAGTCAGTACAAACTGACGATCTGACCAGATGGGACAACCTGGTGGACAATCACGCGAATGTCACAATAAATTATCAGCGTTGATTTAACGTTACTGCAAACCTGACGGGCTTTCTTTCGGTCTTGGAAAGTTTATGCAAATTTCACTGTTATTATTACTGCTTAGTTTTCGGAACGTTATCTTAAACCTATGTTTTATTACCTTATTCAAGAAGTTAGGATCCAATGCAGTCGTCCTTGGAGTTCAGTGCACTCTTGTCACGTGGAAGACGAAATTGGCTGCAATTCCTCATGTTTGAGTTCATCAGACAAAATGTACGACATACCAACAACTCCATCCAAATCTTGGACGTTATCATACAGGACAATAAATACATGTCCTACACATGATGTACATTCATAGTACCTGGTAAAAAAAAGAACGAAGTAATATGAATTACAAATAAGGAAGCACTGCCACTGCTATCAACAAATGAATTACGCTCGGCTGTACGCAATTCCAAAATGATGCCACGTGACTTGCTGTTAAACAGAGGATGAACCGTAGTATCCCTCGAATTTTCGTACTACAATTCAAATTCCCGGAAATTTTGGATAGCACCTCGTATAAATAGCATAGCCTATGTAATTTGAAGCTCTTCATGCATTTCATTCAAATTCCTGGAACTTTTGACTAGCACCTCGTATAGCACCTAGTTAGGTTATTTGTTAATATATGAATCACTAACGATATTGTTTTCGAATACGGTCGAATGTTAGATAAATCTTGTCACTATTTATAGATAGAAGGATGGGCACGAAGTAGAAATACGAGTTCAGATCGCTCTGATGTCAGGTTTTTGGTATTATTTGCATTTTGCCTTTCATTCTGTCATTCTGATTTTAACATTGAGTAAGTGCTCTATGTATTACAGACTCAAAGCTGTTTGAAACGTGAACTGTATTTGTTCTTTTCCCCTTATCAAATTTATAGGGCTATAATTCCTCAAGAAAGAAAAATAACTTTATCCACAAAAACTATGTCTAAATAAAAACCAACAGTTGGCAGCCGCGAAGTAATTATTAGCTGTCAATTGTATTCTATAAATTTTTAATTCCTAAAACCCAATTATAAATAAACATGTACCTGTTCCAATAATTCTTACCCGTGTAAAGTAAGGGCATCGAGGCATTGTTGCGAATGTTAGGACATTCCACAGGAATATTATTTGACCTAGCGAAGCGAAGTCTCCTTTTTTAATTTGACCGCTCGGTATTTGGTTTGTGTGTTTGTTGGTTACGCAGTTTTGGCCAAACGCACTGACCGATTGTTTTGAAATTTGGTACGGAGGTACCTGGTATAAATCCCAAACGACGGGTATGTAAGATTTTTCCCATCCACCCCTAGTTTACAATAACGAGTATACGCAGATTTGACCATTTGAAAATTCGATACTAAGGTACCTTGTATAAAGCCCAAATTACCTATGAGAAAGATTGTATCACCTTATTTCTGTTCCACGATAGCGGCCTTTGATTGAATGATGAAGCGTGTACGCAGTTTTGGCTAAACGCCTTCACCGATTATTTTGAAATTTGGTACAAAGGTACCCCGTATAAAGCCCTAAAGATATGTGTAAGACTTTTTACTTTCATTTTCGTTTCAAAATGGCGGCATCTGGCTTAAAATAAGGAGTGTACACAGTTATATCCAAACACATTAACCTATTGTTTTGAAATTTGGTACACAAATATCTTGTATAAAGTACAAATGACGTACTTATTTTTCAAGATGGCGGGCTCTGATTAACTGTTGTAGGTGTAGTTGCTGGTTATTTCATATAATACTGGTTGAACGACAAAACCTATCATAATTTTGACCATCTCATGGAAAAAGAAAATAAAATTTCCAATTTTTATTTTAACGTCCGACTGTTGTGCTCACAGTCGGCTAATGCAGACGATGGGATGATTTATAGCGTATGAAAATGCCAAGCCCTGGTCGGGAATCGAACCCGGGTCCTCGGGGTGAAAGCCCAGTACGCTATCAACTAGGCCACCGAGGCGGCTTGAAAAATTTCCAATAAAGTGGTACAGTAACATTTTTCCTAAATATTACGGTTACCTTTCAAATTGGTGCTAACATTACGAACGCTCTGTATATTAATTACGAATATACTAAGTTTTTTTTTTTTTTTTTTTTTTTTTATTATATAACAATTACAACTAAGAATTTACACTTAACAAGTAATTTACATTTGATATTACGATGTCACTTTGTTTGGATCACCATTCAGTAATGCAGTCCCATAAATTTTAAACACAATGTTCATGTGTTACTCTTGTTTTATTTATTATCGTCCACTAATATCCAAGGGCTTTGTTCTTTTAAGACGGCGAACATCATCTGTGTTATTCAACAAGCACAACACTTCAGGATTGACATGTTTTTGTAGTCTGTTTTTATGCATGATTGCGTATTTCATTATTTCTTCTGAAACCGTATTCATCCTGAGGTCACGATGCAGGTCATCATTACGCACGAACCATGGTGCATTAACAATACTACGCAGAACCTTGTTCTGGAATACTTGAACGGCTTTAGCATTTGTTTTCTTCGTACACCCCCACAGCTGTATTCCATAAGTCCAAACAGGTTTGAGTAATTGCTTATAAATTAAAAGTTTATTGTGTAGGTCTAGTGTAGATCTCCTACCAAGCAGCCAATTCATTTTCTTGAATTTAATATTTAATCCCTTATTTTCTTCTTGACATGCTCTTTCCAATGAAGTTTTGCGTCAAGCGTCATCCCAAGGTATTTTGCTGTATTAACAGGAGCTAATGAGTGACCATTTAGTTCAATATTGGTTGGGTTTATCTTTCTATTGGTAAAGTTTATGTAGTTTGATTTAGATTCATTTAATTTTAATCTCCATTTCCTTATCCAGATACTGACTTTATCAATAGATTTTGAATTTTCAGTTTTGCTTCCTCTACATTATCCCCAACGGCCAAAATTGCAGTATCATCTGCAAAAGTAGCAATTACTGTATCGGAATCTTGAGGTATGTCTCTTGTATATAACAGAAACAAAATAGGTCCTAATACGCTTCCTTAGGGAACTCCTGCAGCTATATCCTTTATTCTAGAATATTCACCATCACATTTGACCCTAAAGCATCTTTCTGACATGTATGACTTCAGTAATTCATAAAATTGGTTTGGAAGATCTCTTTGTAACTTATATAATAAGCCTTCATGCCAGACTTTGTCAAAAGCCTGTGCCATATCCAGAAACAGTGATGAGCAGATTTTACGCTCTTCAAGTACTCTTTCAACAACATTGGTAATCCTATGTATTTGGTCAATCGTCGAATGTTGACTTCTAAACCCAAACTGATGATGTGGGATTAGGTTCCTCTCTTCAATAATAGGTTTGAGGCGTTTTACCAAGAGTTTTTCAAAGACTTTTGAGATAATTGGCAAAAGAGAGATGGGACGGTAAGATGCTTTCTCCCTGTGATCTTTTCCTGGCTTAGGTATCATTATAACCTCTGCTATTTTCCACTGTCTTGGGACATATCTTAGCCTAAAAGAGGCGTTTATCAAATGTAATAATTTTCGAACAGCCTTTTCTGGTAATTCCTTAACAATTTTTCCAGTTATTAATTCATAACCAGGAGCTTTATTAGCTTTTAAACCTGTTATTACCTTTACAAGCTCGTTGTATGTTACTTTACCAATATCCACTAGGTCGTTCTTTTCTATTGGTATTAATGTTTCACAATATACTAAGATGTCTAATGATCTTTGAACTACTAGTTAATAAGTTTTTAAAAAACATTATTTACGTAGCGATGCTAGGGTATATATTTATCCGTTCTGTTCGCTTATCACACAGCCAGAAGACTGTCTCACCAACTACTCATCACCGCACGCCTACTGCGTTGTGTACTCCACGGCTGACAGAGGGAGCTTCCGTCAGGCGGAGAGTTCGTTACAAGCTCTCTGGAAAACCGACTCCATCCGAGCTAAAGCCGTCATCCTGGTGGCTAACAAAACCGACTTGGTGCGCAGTAGAGTCGTCTCTACTCAAGGTAAGAACTGCTTGATTTCCTCAAGAATTGTTTGATTTCTTTAAGAACTGTCTGATTTCCTTAAGAACTGTCTGGTTTCCTCAAAAACTGCTTGATTTTTTTAAGAAAACAGATCCTTTGGAATTATTTTGATGAAAATTAAAAGAGTAAAACCTTTTCCGCTGTATTATCAATTAAATAGTTCGCCTGAACAATATTTTTATATTTACAAAGTTCTAAGAGTTTTTATTTGAGAAGAGCAAATGTTTCAACCAGAAATGTTAGCGGTTTGGTATATAGAATTATTAATACATAACAGAGAATTTTTAAAAACCTAACGTATATAAACAAATCTTTAGACAATCTTACGGAATATAAAAGACAAAAATTGTTTAATCAGCTTGCATATGAAGTTTAATCTTGTAGCAATAAAAAAAACAAACTTACGGCTTTTTACTAAATCAGACATATTCGCTTTAAATAAAACTATTAGTTAAGAATTAGTACAAATATAAGAACTTTTATTGCGTCGATTTGTTGTGTTTTATACGTATATAACGTATACCATATGATTGGATTATAATATTTAACTAAGAGTTTTATTATTTTGATATTAATATACATTTACACCATAGATTAAAATGAATTTAATGTATAAATTATGAACAGTTAAATAAGAGTTCTACTTTAATGCTGCTAAAGAATAATCTACTTTTATTATCTTGCTTCAAAGACTTGAACACTTTTAAGTTGAAAAAGAATGAAGTCTTGAAAACGATCGCATGACCCTTATTACTACTTTGTTAACTCCAAGTTCAACTCCAGGGTCTTATGAAACTTAGAAACTTGAGAACTTAGCTGTTCAGTAGAAACAAATATCGTGACGTGTAAACTTACTTGAACTTTTGGCGAAATTAACGACAAAAAGGAAAAGAAAACTATAAACAACGGTGAACATGAAATTTTGTTCTTTAAAAAGGAAAGCCAAAGAAAAAATTTGTATCGTAATTTAAAGACAAATTATATTTGTTTCACACTTGTACCACAAAAAACCCTTTTTCTAAACTGTCCATACTTTATTCTAGTTAGACTAAATAAATAAGGATAATGATCAGTGTTAACGGACGGGGTAAAGTGTACGGAAGTAACTGCAGTCTCGAACCTATGCATCTTGAGATGTGCAAACTCATAGTGGCGGTAGACTGACACCGGTCCTAGACAAATTAATCCGTTAGTGAAAAAACAGAGTTGAAGTCGAACATGTTTACAACTTCAAATCAGGTGCGTGTTCAATTGTAACTGCCATAATATTAAGACACAGACTTAGCACCATGTAACGAGCTCGGATCCTGACATTGAGACCAGTGAGTGCGCGTGCGTGTATGAGTGCGCGCTAATAGACGCGTGTATAAATTTCATTACTGACTGTTTCATTTAAATTCATCGTAACGCATTTAGAGCACCTCGTTAGTTGTGTTACATATTAAAAAAATTCAGTCCTACTTCCTGTTTCACTATTTTCACGCCAGGATGCGCCACCTGTGCCCCAGTTACAAAAGTTTCCATCCAATATGTATTTTCGATTTCTACTTCGTCTTTTCTCAAGAAATGTATTTTATACTAGGTTTATTTCCCTCGGGTTTTATGCGTGACAATCGAATTGGAAATTCATGTAATCGAATAAAATAAAACATGGTTTTGTGTTACAATAAACTCATCGTATATAAAATTAATCGGTTAGATTAGCTCATTCTCTATATAAATTTAAAAACTGAAATCTCTTTTTGAATATCCAGCAGTATAACAAAACTTTTTCTGTAAGGAAATAGTTTTTAAAATGGAAGCCGGATGTGGATTACAAATATAACGCAAGTAAGTAACGGTTTCATTTCGTCAATTCGACACAATTTTTTTGAGAAGAAACATTGTATTGAGTCCTCGAGGTCCTCTCTCCAAGTCTCAAATCGAATTGAACAAAGCTTTCACCTATCAGCTCCTTTTGACACAAATAGAAAGTGGGCTGGCTTAAGCTGACATAGAACGACCCGCTATTAACGCACATAATCTAGGCTTATTATGCTCAATCGCACTCAGTTCGAACATAATTGAGGACAGTTCTTCAAACAGCAGGTAAACCTAGACCTGCATCGTCTCTTTTATTTGGTTCATCTTCTTTCTCATCTCTAATAACCCTGATCTTGTAATTTTCAACACTAGCTACATATTTGCCTGGCTATGGTTTCTCTCTGATTCCGTTAGATAGAGGAGTTAATTTTTCACCATCTTTCCTTTCTGCATAACCTACATACAGTTTTTTCGTGGTATGTTTCTTTTCGTGTGTAACCTCCGACCACACAGTGCCCTCTTATAACTTCCAATATTTCATTATTGTAACATAGCCACCGGACCACATATTCAAATGATTAGGATTATGACCTATTCTTCCCGTCAGTGGTTTATCAACTCACCTCATAAAGGCTACTGCGGTTTCGAAACTCTATAGTTTCATCTTCAGACCATACAAAATGTTAAATCCCTCTGTCGAAGTCGTCACAAAGTCAAACAAAACATTAAAACATACATCACAAACACTAAGCACAATTACACATTTAAAATATTCATCATGAAATTCGGCTTGGCCAAGCTACACACGCGACTCGTACGTCGTTACATTCCGGACTGCGGAGTCTCCATCATTAGTAGCGCACCCGTCGTTGTTATCAGTTACGGCTGTTATCAGAAGAGTCGCGTGTGTAGCTTGGCCAAGCCAAATTTCATGATGAATATTTTAAATGTGTAATTGTGCTTAGTGTTTGTGATGTATGTTTTAATGTTTTGTTTGACTTTGTGACGACTTCGACAGAGGGATTTAACATTTTGTATGGCCTGAAGATGAAACTATAGAGTTTCGAAACCGCGGTAGCCTTTATGAGGTGAGTTGATAGACCACTGACGGGAAGAATAGGTCATAATCCTAATCATTACATTATTTGTCTGAGTGGACCTCTTCTGTTCAGGATATTAGTTACTGGCTGACAGTACTACAGTCTTGGAATACATATCTTGTCATCCCTGTCATCGCAGAATGCATTTTTCACACCTTATATTTAATCTTTGAAAGATCATCTGCTTCTAAGTTAAATTAAAAACCTCTTTTCTACTGCTTCCTCTCTTATCAATTTGCATTTTCAATACATCTACAAACATCTGTTTGATTTGACATATTTAACTCCATCTTTCATTTCTTCCACTTCAGGTATCAGTCTCCAGTCTGCTTGTGGTTAAGACCTCAGTTTCCTCTCACTCCATCTTGCAGCTGGTTTTACTGCAAAGATCCACATTTGCTAGTTTCAAGGGTTTTCTCCGCTTTAATGTTTGTTTCTAGCCAAAACAATCCCACAAGTATGTAGGAAATAAAATGTCCACACAGAACTTCGCAAGCATACGTAAGTTAGTTTAAAACTGAGTGTGCCTGACCCAGCCAAGCAGCTTTCGGCACCCACTGTTTCACCTAGGATGAATTAATCTAACCCAGGAGCAGATAGATTAAGAAAGATTAAATCAAGCTAGAACACGGTGGGAAAAGATTTCCGAACCCGTACTCAAAATCTATCAGACTAAGAAATTTTAAATGCGTAGCGAAAGAGATATTGTGATGCAGTCTTAATCCTTCTGGGATAAGATAAACTGCGCTACTGATGCTAAAATATATTTGCTTTTATAAGATAACAGAACTGGTCTTCTACTGTCTTAAAACGTATTTTATAAAAATTGTAATATTTAATAATGAATAGCATATCATTACTTTGAACTCGCCATTTTCTTTTGTTCAAATTTTTGTAGTGCGCATCAGACCGGCACAGCTGTAAGGCAAAATACAGTGTTTTTGTGCGTACAAATCAGGATACGGTAAACACTCAATATAACGGACTGTTTGGGGCGTGTTTCTCAGCACTCAGTACAGTTTGAGTAAGGATGGGTTCATAACTATAACACGATCATGATCGATGAACTGGTACTATGAAGTCATCATATACACTGTATGTATTTTGTATAGGAACTATTAAAAATGGTCACTAAAATTCGAGTACAAAGTATTATCACACAATTTCAAAATTTTGAACAAAATAATAATTTTTTTTTTTGTCTGTTAAATATGAAGTTCGTTTAACTGATGAGTTCCTGTCTTTTTAATCTTTTTTGAATAAATGGTCGTACTTCATTTTCGAAACTACTCTCGTTAACGTTTTGACACTCTTAAATTCATTTATTAAATACTTTCCTCACCCATCCTAAACTTCATTAAATATTTTTTTAATACCAGCCTAAACTTCATTAAATATTTTCCTAACCCCACCCTAAAATGTATTAAGTATTTTCAACTAAATCAGATTTTGTGAAAACTCTGTTACAAATGTTAGCTCTAATTCAGTTTTCCTCTATTTATAAAATTGGTCTACAACTTCGCTTAAAAACAGAATTCTTTTCAGACGGCAAACTGATGGCCACTTCGTACGACTGCAAGTTCATCGAGACCTCGGTCGGAATCAATCACAACGTGGACGAGCTTTTGGTCGGAATTCTGACGCAGATACGTTTAAAATTGGAAAACCCGCAGGACCAAGCGCAGCATTACACTTCCAGACGACGCAGTAGATCTCCTCTGGGCACCGGAGGTCCTGGATTTAGGAAATACAGAGGTACAAGAACATCAGCTAGCCTTAAAGTTAAAGGGTTGTTAAGTAAAGTTTGGGCACGCGACTCGAAGTCAAAATCGTGTGAGAATTTGCACGTACTTTAGTTGACAATTGAAGAGTAAATTTTTGAAAATCAGTAACGATGGTAAGAATGTAACATTTACTGTTATACATCAAGTAAAAGATGTGGAGGATGCTTTAACTAAATACAGTTGAACAACTTTATTTAGTCTTTAAATTATCAATGATCGTGTTTCCAACCTACCATATACGAGAATAGGTAATCTTCAGAAGGAACCAAATTAACGTTTGAAAGTTATAACAGAAAACATATTGGCAGTTTCATCTGCTTAACATTTTCTAAAGAAACTTTCCAACAATTAAGAGTAATAAGTGGACTAGAAAAATTGAAACAAATAAATTTGTAGCAGTTTTTTTTTATAAATAGAAAAAGAAAATTTTCAGGATAATTAATAAAGTTCATTTTTTTTAAATAAAAATACCTTCTAGTATTAAGGACTATTGTAATACGTACGTTTCCAAACGCAAATAGAAAGTTTTAAAATATATATAGCATATCATTTACTATGAAAAGTATTTTTAAATAAAAATGTCAAAATTTTCAGTTAATTTATATAAACAGCTGATCAGTTGTCACCTGATAAACACTAACAATGTCCTTTCCGAAAGCAAATATAAAACACGCGCCCTATCAACCGCGTTTCATCGAGGTAATTCAACGTAAACTGGACTCTTGACACTGGAATACAGTAACACAAAGCAATAAAATCTCCGTTCTAACACTAAATCATTTTATAAAATCACTTCGTAACCAGAGTCGAAATCGATGGTACCCCAAACTGCGACAGTATTTCTGCACTATACAGCTGGTCCTAATCTATGCATGGTGCTAACACAACACTAACGTTTTTCATAGAAGAAGCTCAAACAGTTTGTTTTTTACTGATGATAAACACATAAATGTGCGATACTTGTATATTTTCTGAGAAGGATCTTGGAAGAACATAATACGCTTAGTAATAAATAATTTTCTAGGTGTGATGAATATGGTAATAGATTCGTTTATCAAGTAGTCATGTTAATGTATTTTAGATTTTGGTTGTAAATAATACATGGTGGGAAAGAGTTTCAAGGTCGATGTATCGATATATTTTGAATATATTACGTTTTATATATTACAGATTAAGAATTTATTATGTCGTAAAACAGCTGATTGTGTTTATATGTGCATTTATAAATGCAATTTTAAACATACAGAGAGTTTTTATAATTGTTTTTTTATAATAATGTCTCAAAGACCGGCAATGTGCAGCTTCCACAATGAAAAAATCGCAAAATAAATGTCTCAAGATTTTGCAGATAAGACTTTTATCGCTGGAGTTTATTTATGAATTAAACAATTGCATAAAACTTATAAACGACCAAAAAATATAGAGACACCATGTAATTAGTAAATTAGTGAATCTTGTATTGAGGTTAGAAGTTGCGTGTGTTAGTTTTGGTATGTACATTTTTTTAAAAAGAGGTTTTAAATGTATTAAGATTATCTTCAATAATAAATATAACATACTTTATCGGCGTTTACTTACTTTAAAATGATAAAAAACAGTTGATAATTCCAAAACGTTCCGTAAGTTTAACATAAGCGTTCAAGATAAACATATTGTGTTCTAGCAATTTGTCTCTCATGTGATTATAATCTCCCGTCATCCACACTTAGAGTCATGTAGGCGGAGATTATAATCACCGGTATTGTTCTAGCATCAAGAGAATAAACGTTACAAGGGAGAACAGAATTTCGTATATGTGCGCTCTTTGTCGCACTTAAACTACTCTACGTTCAAAAAACATTTCCATTACAATATTACTTCTATAAATGCTAGTTCTTCAAGAGCAGACAGTACAGATTTCATCTGTGTTTACAGATACGCTATTATCGTACGCCAACTACTTGTCGTTCGAAAAACATTATTTTTTACATTTACAAGTGTCATTTCTGTGGTAAAAAAGCAGATACAGATAACAGCTATAGGAACTGTTTGTTTAAAAAACATTATTTACTTCTATAAATTCTAGTTCATAGATAAGAGCAGACAGTACGGATTTCAAGTGTTTAAAGAGATACGCTCTTATAGTATACCAACTACCAGTAGTTTAAAAAACATTATTCTTTTGCGTTTACAACTGTCAGTTATATGATACAGATAACAGCTATACAGGAGCTTTTGCCGGTAATTGATTGTTATAAATATTATTTAAATAAATGTGACTTCCAAAGAAATCGTGTTTTTAAAACCTCTTTTAAACTATATACCCTGATGTATTTATAATGAGTGTTTTGTGTATATTTTCTTGTTGAATTTATTAAAAAAAAATGTATCAATTATATAATAAGTAAGTAGCAGCACTTATAGAATTGAATATTTATTAATGTAGAAACCTGCCCAAGCATGCTGAGGCGAGAAATATGCGATTTTTTGTTTAAAAAACATTAATTTTATATATTTGTACAAAAAATATTACTTTGCAATATGCAAAAGAAGTTTTTTATTATTCTGTGGTACACAAGTACATGTATTTACTAATACACATGTTTTAACATTTGCTGTTAAATTTTATATTTTTTGTAAAATGGATAGTTATTCCTAAACCTATCTGGACTTATGGCATTGAACATTGGGCCACTGGAAGCAAGTCTAACATCCAACGCTTGCAAAGTGTCAATAATAACGTTTTAAGTAGTGGTGTGAGTAGCAGTGATTTTACTTTCACAGGACGAACTGTGATTACTACTACCGAAACCTGTGATTGTGATTGACAGCTAAAGCTTTATCGCTCCCTTAGCTGTAGGCAGTAGCTACTGACTATAGAAGGGAAATGTGGCTAAATGAATCACACTTTAGATGCACGACCTAAAATTTAATTTTACCTAATTCCTCTAACGACTTTTGTTCATATAAATATTAAAATTATAAATAATTTTAAAAATCCAATCAGAATTGAAGTTTTTAAAGCAAGCGATATTTAGTCAAAGAGTAAACTTATTGCAAAATACAGAAATATAAAATTACACACAATGGGTAACATCACAATTAAATATCGACAGTGTTTACCTTAAATAACATGACTTTAAAAAATTTTATTTTTAA
The DNA here is from genome assembly GCA_022606455.1 of Callitettix versicolor. Lineage (NCBI taxonomy): Eukaryota > Metazoa > Arthropoda > Insecta > Hemiptera > Cercopidae > Callitettix > Callitettix versicolor. The sequence goes on along the minus strand of CM040185.1, from coordinate 48,462,466 downwards.
AAAGCAGCATTTTTAAGCGTTTCATTGTTTAAGGGTAAAATAATATTGCATAACACACTTCTATTTCTCCTGTTTTCACCCCTTTTGTTAGGCCTATCACTCACTTTTATAAATAAAATTAGGACTTACTATAACTGTAATAAGTAATTAGTAGCCTATATAAGATATATGTTAACTTAAACTAAAGAAATAATTTCAAAACATCAAGTCAGGTGATCAATTACGCATACAAAATATTTTTAAAAAATTAGTCGGTAGAGTGTAGGCTGTGGATCACGTGATCACGACTTGTAACAACATTGCACAATTTAAAATGTGAATGTGAAACGGGATTGAATGGATGAAATCACAATCACAGTAACTGTAACATTATTTAGTTTTCCTTCTTGCCGGTAGATTAGTGTCACGAATCAGCCAGTGAAGTCACACTTAAGACCTGCTATTCTAGTTGGATGAATTACAGGTCAATCTGTGATTTTTAAATATCAGTGACTGAATCACAGGTTTGCAAATCACTTCCCATCACTAATTTTAAGAGTTATTGTGGGTGCTCACTAGTATTCTCGTAACTCTGAGATATATAAGTGCCAACACTCCAGAAGGAACGTTAGGAGACTGAAGCGGATGCTGTCAGAGGACTGATGCAGACTGGTGGTGGTGGGGGGGCGGAGTGCAGGACAGTGTATTTTGATTCCATCAAGTACACACTCATTCGTAGCGTTCATGTTATTGCAGTTTTGTTTACTGATTGCAGATGTAAAAATGAAATAAAAATAATAAAAAAACATTCTGAAAATTCAAGCATATTTCTCGTCCGTTTCATTCCAAATTAATAGATGTGGTTGCAAGTCATACCTAAATATATCCAGCAAGTATTATATCAATGAAGCACCAATCAGAAATATTGTTGAATGTGCCTTTTTGTACTTATATAAATGATAAAGACCAAACTTATCGTATAACCGTTTTGAATGTTTATACAAATATGTAAAATATTGTCTCGTATTTCCTATGTTTTGTACCTAACACCATCCTTCGTCGTTTTGTAAAACGGTCAGACGTAATAGAAGCATGTAACCCTACTTTGTCTTCCACACTGTTTACATATATGTTTCATTTCATAACACTTTAATATTAAAACCGTTTTTTATTCAGTACCTTCATTAACGTGAATATTTAATAGGACTAAACGCATGTTAACGCGGTGAACGTAATCAAATATGTAAATTAAGAACGGCTTAAGTTGAACCGGGAACACCTAACTTTGCGTTCATAGTACGTGGTAATATAAATATTAAATAACTATGGCGCAAAACGGAATGCACTCCCGCTACGTTTCAAGTTGTTTATTAAGTTGATTTTAATGCGCAGTTTCAAAGAGACTGTCTCTTTATAGGGTCCGTAGGGGAAACCAAGAACACATATATTCGATCTCATGTCCAGATGTCTGTTGATAACGCCGCTTTGACTCGTAAACGATGTGATCGATTGCTTTAAAATTTGATGAAAACTGTCATTGTAACGGTCTTAAAACAGTAAAATGCGTTTTGATAAAAAAAGGAATTTAGGAGTAGTTAAGGAGGTAAAAACCTTATAAGTCAATAGTTTAAGTATCATTTGAAACTAGAAATATTACTGATCCCGAATATATACTGTATATAGTTTTTGCACGTAAAGATAACTAAAATTAATAATTCTCCATTCTCCTTTAATTTTGACAGGTTAGATTACACGAGAAATTTATAACCCTAGTTTGTATCAAAAAACAAAACAATTTAATGATATCTTACGATTTTTTTAATTTATGGATCTAAAGCGTCTTTTGAAAAGTTCATCAACAACTTTAGATGGTTATTTTCACACGCTTGATCTGTTGTTTCAACAGATTCATTCAACTTTTATTCATAAAATTAGTAGAATCGATTCAAAAGTCCATTCTAGTTTTGAGCATCAAAAACGTTTTAAAATGAACACGACTGTGAAACCTGTCCGCCATATTGGATCCATTGCGTGTAACACTAGTATTTGTTTTGTCAAGATAAAATTGTATTTCATAACTCAGTTTAAAGGTCTTGTGGAAATGTGGCCTACTTTTTACATTTATATATATTCGGCTAACTATTCAATGTTTCCTGCTCCAACTCGCGTTATATTTAAATATACCGTTCCTTAAATGATATAAATTGTTTTAGAATGAATTTCAAAGATCATAGGAGCAATTTTAACCCGTATTAAAAAAAAAGAAAGAACTTCTTTTACGCTAAAACTATTTATTTGCGCCCATTAGTAATAATAAAAATATAAAAAATCGAAAATAAAAGTGACCCGTCTAACCTCAAAATCATTACCGCGCGAAAGTATGTATCTTTTCATTGCGGAAACACTTATTTAAATGCGTGTTAGTAATCGTAAAAATAACCGTATAAATTAAGTAAATTTGTTTGAAAAAATACTTAAGAACCTAGCTAATACGCTTTTGTAACGAACACGCGTACGATATATGTACGCACAAACCGTATTTTTGATACACAACCGTGTTAGGTTCTTCAGTTTTTTTTAATGTTTTTATTATTTCAATTATTAATAACACTCATTAATCATTTTTGCGATAAAAAAATACGTTACATATTTTCGTGCAGTAATAATTTTGAGATTATGCGGGTCACTTTTACGTATTTTCAATGTTTTTTCGAATTCTCCGTAGTTTCCTCACTTATATTTTTTATGATTAATAATGGGCAATGTAATAAAGCGTTTTGGCATAATAAAACATTAATAACTTTTGATACCACTATGTGTACCACGCAGTGATAGTAATTAAACTATGCATGTTTTTCAGGATTAAAATTGTTATGCCGATTTTTCAAATTAATTCCTAAACAATTTCGTAACGTATAAGGAAAAACAGAGTTGGAGAAACAGCGAATATTTACCATTTTTTCAACTGTATATTTAAAGTACATATTAAAAATTTTAAATTGCGGCCCCCGCTTAAAACGCCTTTAAAATGAAACAACAAATATAATTGTATCTTAATAAGTAGCGGAGTAATCTGTATTGTAAATCAACAGATACAGAACACCTGTATTGCCTTACAGGAAATAGTTTCAATATGGCCAATATTTCAATACACTCTCTTAAATCGTACAATACTAGCTGTACAGTCTGCGCGAAGTGTAAGATCGGTCCAGTCCGCGACGTGGTAATGCAGACGACATACAAATAAGCTGATCCGTTTTTAAACTGGCTTTACTAGTCAAGCTTACAATCCATCGGTCGATAATAATTTAGTACAAGAATCATAGAGCCTACGGACCCTCGGTGTGTTTTACCTTTTTAATTTAACATAATCTGAAACAGTATTGATCTATCCCTGTTCCAAATATTTCTGTAAAACGCACAATACGTGTTTTTTTTTTTAACCAATTTGGTTATCGGAATTCTTAATCAGTTTAAAAAATTTTAGAGTAGCTATTAAAGTGGCCGACTGAAACGCAATGACCAAAACATGGTTTTTAGAGCTAGCAATTAGTATTGGACCAATTTTCCATGTACATATGTTTACGTGTATATTTCTGTGTTAATTATAAGGCTGGAAACGCCCATATTAAAACCCGCATGAACTGTAAAATTCAATAATAGTTACCTAAGTGGAAATTACAGATATTTTCCATTGTTGTAAACAAATTTATCCTGTTTTTACCACTTTAATATTGAAAAAACTATAAAGGAATATAATTTATATTAAACTTTTTTACGTAGATACTAAATTTATTTACAATTTAAATGTTCTAAAATAGTTATGCACTTAGTACTGTACTCTAGAACTCTGTATGTATAGGTTATGCTGATTTCTTTCAAGGCGTCGAGGAAAAGTGAAAAGTCCAAATTTTCCAAAGATTGAAAACTCGTTTGGTGTTGGTGCGGAAATAGAATAAGGTTCTCCTAAAGGTGCCAGAGTACGTTATTGTCTGCATGCGTGATAGAGAAGCAGTAATTTTTGTTTGCTTTTATAGGCTTGTATAAGTTTAATTGTGTTGATTTCAATTTCGATGATTGTAAGTTTCGTCATTTCAAATCAAATGTGTTTATACAATTTTCAAATCATATTTTGTCTAACAAAGTGTTTATTTAATGTACAGTTTCTTTTTTCAAAAACGTTTTTTTTTGTAAATTGGTATAAAACTTACTTTTAAAAATATTCAATCTCATATTCCATATTTCATTTCCGTTTTTCACTATTATTGTTATATATTTACAAAAAAAGGAAAACAAAATCTTTCTTTTTTCATAAATATAACAATTCCATAAATTAACTGCCTATATTAATTCAACCTATTATAAATATATGTATTGTAATACGAAATTACATTAAAAAAGTAATTTCCCTAGACACACCCCTCTTACTTTTTTGCAAATGAAACACTGCATTTAAATTCAAAAAAACTGTACTTTAACTAAACACATGTCTCTTCCCAAAAGATATTTTATTTTTAATTTTAAAAATGTTTTCAGAAAACAAAATTATTAAATAAATATTTGAAAAGTTTTCGTTTGATAATTTTGTGATGTTAACGTTCTCAAGTCATAAAGTAGGGTGAAAGTCAAGCACCGCCCTCAAAGTCAACCCTCTCTCAACTAGCAAGATCACTAACGTTCAAGTGTTCCTTACAGTTAGTGTACTAAGCGGAGAAGAATGTCACTACAAAAAGAATTTCTGTTTGCCAGTGTTTCAAGTTATATCGAACTTTAAACATTTTACAACATTATATCCTTTCAAAAAAAACGGTTAAATTTAAAATACCTTTTAACAAGAGTTTTCTTTCAAAAGTATTATATTTTTAGGTATACATCAAATACGATTCAAAAGTCACTTTACGCTTAGATATCAAATACAATTCAAAAATCATTTTACGCATAAAACATCAAATATGATTCAAAAGTTATTTTTACGTGTAGACATCAAAAACGAATTAGTCATTTTCGTTTATACATCAAATACGAATCAAAAGTCATTTCACGCTTAGCCTATTCATCAAATACGATTTAAACGTCATTTTTAAGCGTACACAGCAATTACGATTCAAAAGTAATTTTTAGGCGTAGATATTAAATACGATTCAAAAGTAATTTTTAAGCGTAGACATGAAATACGATTTAAATGTCATTTTTTCGTTTTAACATCAAATACGTTTCAAAAGTCAGAAATACGATTTAAATGTCATTTTTTCGTTTTAACATCAAATACGTTTCAAAAGTCATTTTATGCGTATACATCAAATACGATTTAAATGTCCTTTTTACGCATATGCAGCATATACGATTCAATTGTCATTTTAAGATTATACATTAAATATGATTCGAAAGTCAATTTTATGCGTACATATCAATTAAGATTCAAAAGTCATTTTTACACATAGACATCAATTAAGATTCAAAAGTCATTTTATTAAAATCGTTCCGTTCAAGCGGTAAAGTCCGCATCGCGGCAGTGCAGAAGACGCGAAGTCAGCTGATCCATTCTTGTTAATATCTACAAGAAATAAAAATAGGTGTGCCCAGTTTCTATTTGAAACAATATACCAACGGTTCTCCATTACGTAAAAGTACGCACTTGACAATTTTATCCTGAATACATTTATGTACCTGCATTTAATATTTTTTATGATTTATTCCCAGTTGTGTAACACAAACAGCCATAGTTTTCAAACTAAATACCAGCAGTCATTTTTTTTTAAGTGGATTACTTAAAACACGCTAGAAATACAAACGAAAGCAATACAAAAGTAGAACATTTGATAGTGTTGTAAACCTAGTGCTTTGTCTAAATATATTTAGCCTGGACTACATGCAGAGTATCTAGAATACAGTACTTATAGTTATATTCGATTGTATAACGTTAATATTCCTTGAAATAACTGTTTCTACTTCTTTAATTAACAAGTGGTTATTTTTGCCAGAGGCAATTATTTTTAGCACGTTGAATTATTACAGTAAAGCACAAACAGTATTTTAAAATAATGTTATTGTTTTAGCAAGCGCTTTGTATAAACACACTGTGTATTGTGCATGTAGCTTTGTGAATAAAAGGCACAAATTTATAAACTTACTTGCACAAGACACAAAGCAAGCTTACATCAAACGGCATTTTATTTATTTTGAGCGCTTAAATCATTTAAATTTTGTAATTATATTGTAAAACTTTTCAGTAAATAGATGAACAGAATTTAATATTCGTTTCAACTAGAAAATTTTCATTCTTTCGCAGTTACTATAGAAAAAGCGAATTTTAAAAAAATTTCAGGATAAAAATAATACTCTATAATATATTTTATGGTTATTCTAAAAAAAAGAATTTTAATTTTAATAAACATCGCCACTTGTTAAATAAAGAAATAATTCCGAAATAATTGATTTAATTTAGTAAACGTAGAAACCTTACAGGTTATTTGTATGACCCTGTTTCGCTGTAACGCGATAGGAAAACGTAAATATTTTAGTTGTAGTAGTAACAAACAGAATCCCATTATATACACTTAGATTTATGGTTACTGTTTAGATGTAGGAATGTTCGGAAGTACCGGGTAAATTTGTTCAGTTCAACAAATGGTAGTTTAATTTGTAACAGTTCAATGTTGTTTGAAAACTAACTTTTATGGCTAGAGAAAACCAATCTGCCGTTCATATGCACTTTGTGGAAATACATTAATATTATTGATTGTACTTAATGTAATGTAATCCTTTTGTATTTTTCAATGTTTATATATGTAAAATACATATTATTTAAAATGAAATTGTTGTGTTACTTTGTACCTCTTAGCACTGAATATTAAACGTACTGGAATGGTAACTCTTATGAGAGATTTGTGGCATCTTGCGCTGCTGGTGGCATCTTGCGGCAAAGTGTTCGATTACAATTAAATAGGTAATAGTACTGTTTATTTTTTCAAACGCCTCCACACCCTGTCCTTGTAGTTTGCAGCGTTCGTAGCGGCAGATAGTGTAACTACTTGTACTTTAACCGCTATAATCGAGCACGTTTTTTATAATGGTGGCTGTACATTCAATGCTCTCAGTTCTTAAACTATGGTTCGAGACCCGCGATTCGGATGGATCGCGGAAGGGCAACCGACTTAAAACATTTTAAATGTTTTCTAAACTGCAAAAAATATAAAACTTTATTACCTCACGAAATATGTTCTACAATTCCGCAAAAACTGCTTCACTGCCAACTGTAAAGTTATACAAAAACAGATTTTCGAAATAAAGTAAGTAGAGTTGGACATAATGCAACCGTAGAGTTTATGCCTGTTGTAGCATGGTGGCATCTGGCCGTGTGGATCGTGGGAAACCTGTTGAAGGAGGAGAAGCTTACTCATTGTTAGACTCGCGCAACTACTGGAACGACTGCAACTAGCTAAGACGATTGAGTTTGAGAAATAAAATGAAATCAAAATTGTTTTCATATTTTTGGTACAATAATTATACCAAGTGAGCAAAAAAGGTGTATTAGTGAGTTAAAATTCTTTTATATATATATATATTACCGGCTTAAAAATTATCGGCCGGAAGTCATCACTGATCTATTGAATCGATATATGTTAATATCGGAACGTGATATATATATATACAAATTCAAAGGTATAAAGGTTATTGAGGGTCGCGAAAAAAAATTAGAGTAAAGGTGTGTATCCTGACAAAAACGTTTTGGAGCAACTCAATACTATGCCAAAATAACTTTTGACAATAAACAAAATAACTCCAACAAAATGTCTATATAAAATCAAATGTTTATTAATTAAAAAGCAATTGATTATTAATATCTAATTAATTACCTTTATGGTTACTATATAACGAGGTTATCACCCACAGAATGAATCTTGAAAAAAACTAACTTAAAACTATTATGAATGAAATGACCCTGCCTGTATTATTTATTGCACAAAATTGTTTCGTGAAATATTGGTGTTTGACCTACCGGCTCCATTGTTGAAGTTAATATTTAGTGCAGCTTGCCACTTCATTTGTAATAGTTTTGACTCCAGTTTTGTTAAGACTCACTCTGAGGACCTTATCAAAATTGCCATTAGGGCATTTACATTGACAAGTTAATTATCTTTACTGTCTACAGAACAAATCCTGTATATTTTGAATTTCTGTCGTAATACAAGAATGAGGAGTGATCGCCTAAACACAAAGGAAAGGCTAACCAGTTGCGTGTGTGTGATGCATCATGATTTCAATACGGTTTTTGAATAAATTATCAATGACATTACAACGATCCAAACCACAAAGATGAAATAAATCAAAGTTAGATTCGATACTCAAGGTCTATTAAAGAAATATTATAAATTCAATGACTTACTCCTCCATATTTGTAAAATAATTTAAATTCGACTAAGAGATCAAGCTTTAAGGGACCCCTCCTACCCCTTCATTACGTTCTTGGCATTGAATATGTCAAATCCGGAAAATTTTAAATAGTAGATTCATTTTTTTAGTGACATACGGCCGTCACAAATGTCTAAGCAGTTCTGGCACAAATTTCCATAGTTCTTCTTTAAAACATGACCAAGATGGCTGTGCCTATATCTATTGTTAACCAATGCATTAAAGTTGAAAACTGACAGAACCTGTCGCTCATTGGACACGTCAAAACTTTTCTGAACGTGGATACACACTATAACTTTAAACCAGAGCTTTGAGTTTTATTATAACATTTCTGGAGCTTGTTTCGTATGAGCTTACAATATAAGTTATATAGTTCTTTTTATTAAAGTGCTTAATACGCCAGTAAGGCTAGTGGAGGCGGAGAATAGTTGTAATCCACGAAGAAAGCCAACCAGAAGTGATCCTGTATAGCAGAGAGGGTTGCATTTAATCTTTCTAAAGATACACGCTCTCTATCCTAAGCCAGCTACTATTCGTTCAAAAAACATTACCGAATAAACTACGAATATTTAATTAGTTTTTACCTGAACATGACTTTTGAATTTATTGGGGGTATGAAACAAGCGGTATTATATGCAAGCAATTTTCCAAAAATATAAGTTTACTTTACTAAAATTCATATATTTATTATTTTCTAATAATTTGGATTTTTTATTGGTAATAGTGTAAATATTTTACTTAGAAAAAATAGCAGTCTTTCCTTCTTTCGAAGCGTGATTAAGGGTAGTTTAACTACATGTTCAATGTTGAGGTGGATGATAGTTATTTACTCATTATTTAAAAACAAAGCATTCGTTTTCCTTGGACATTTTAACGTTTAGTTTCTGCATATTCACTAAGAATTATTTGTGTTTTATTATATAAATAGCAGAGAAAGCGAAATCAATTTTGAATTAAATTAAATTTATTTATTGGTTTGCGTTATCGCGCGTTCTATCTTGATTTGATTGGTCTTTGACAATTTAAACAAAACGTGGGTCTCGGTGTGATTGCATGGCCTGATAAGAGTGTAATAAAACATTCATTTTGGGCCTATAACTAATTCAGAGATTGGCGGTATTTCACTGTTATTTTGTCACAATTATTTTTAAATCATAGTCAACAACAGTGACGAAAAGAAAAAAAATATTGTGACAGTAGATTGCAGTGATTCAGCATTATCTCGTAGAAAATATATTGGCGGCAACTGTGGATTGGATTTGTGTTTGCTTATTCTGCCATCTCACAGGTATTTCTTAACAAAATATTCCCCAAATCAAATACACTTGACGTGGTGACAAAGTCACAGTTACTTTTCGTGAAAATAACCGCTATTTCTTACAAGTCAGCAGTTATTTGTGTGTTGATGTATTGTATTGGCGCTAAGGGAAACTTGTATTAAAAACACAGAGTTGATAAAGAGGTTTAAATTGCGTGAAGCCGTAAAGAGTAAAGTTTATGTTTCCTGTTTTAAAAACCTGTTTCAAAAGAGTTAGAAGAAAGTGATTATTATTTTGCTGAGTACATCAACACTCGTCTGCCTTTCCTGGATTATTTCTCAATTTGTTATTTGTTGACCTGTTTCGTACTGCCTTCTTTCATCATCAGAACTTATTGTTGCAGAGTACATGAGTACTCAATAAGTTAATAACATTAGTAGCAGAAATAAAGTACACACATTATTAATAATCAAGTTAATAATTTTATAATACATTACGTTTCTTAGCATATTTAATTTGTTTAGGTAAAGAATTATGTAAAATGTATTTTATTTTTATTTGGAGACATAACCTACTCTTAATCATAAACAACTTATATGATTTTCCAATAAAATAAAGAAAATCCGAACAAAATTATTGTTAATTATAAACAAACACTAACGTGTAATACTTCCTTAAATCACCGCATTGTGTACGAAATAACTGTTACTTTCCTACACGTATGATACATCGACAAATTATCAGTTGTGACAAGTCACATATATTTGTCACCTTCACAGTAGTCACTGTGGTTTTTTGTCACTGTAGTAACAGGTATTTAAAAGTCATCGATATTATACATTACTGCCAAACAGACGATCTATCAAATAGAATAAAAACAGTTTGATAATAAAGCAAACACTTACTAAGACTTTAAAAATGAGGAAACTGCAACATTAGAAACGTGCAATGAGACACTAGAAACAATGTGATTTACTTTAACTAATGCTGCTTTATTGGGAAATAGATGCCCCTTATTACAACGCATTTCGTGGCTGAGGAACTTAAGAATATGGTTTTTACTGACAGATCTGTATCTGTCCAAAGCGCCCGTCAATAATGTACACAATTGCTTTATTCTTATCACTTATATGGAACAGATAAGCACCATAAAAACAAGGTGTAGAATAAACCTTGGAGTTATTTCACTAATACATAACCAAAGAAAAATATTAAGTAAATATGGCTACACATTTTAACCGTCAAGTTAATTCTGTTATGTAACATTTTAAATAGTATTTTTTAGTAAATAATAAAAGTACCTTCTAGACAAAACAAAGCACAGTAACTGGATACAACTTACTTCTAGCGCAGGATATTGCAGCTGACACTAATTGCTACCCTAGGTAAACATGATAAGCGAAAAGTAAACGATCCTATCACGTAATGGAATGAGATGGAAACACTTCAAATAGTGTCAACAAATTCCGAAAAAGAGTGCATTAATGTTTCTATTGAAAGATAAACACTCTCACACTATTTACGATAATACCATTCAGTGTATAAGTAGATCACGTAACAATCACGTGAGTACTCTTAAATGACGCACGTGGTGCTATCGTGTAAGTTACGTGAATACTTGTCAAAAGGTTAAGTACGAATAATTTACTGTATTAAAAACCTGTTTATATAAAATTTGTATAATAAATAATTGGAATTAAATAGAAAATTTAAGAATTTTACTAAATATTTCAAAATAAAACATGCTGTGCTATAAACAGTATGTTATTTTTATCGATTGTAGGGAGTAAGGGTGGTCTACTTCTATTATCCGTCTGTTTTGTCATCTGTCACTCCAACGGTCTCAAGGTTGTATGAAATTGGACTAAAATTGCGAACGTAATTGTGCAAAAACACACAAACACACACACGAACACACACACACACACACACACACAAAAACACACACACACACACACACACCCACACACACACACACACACACACACACACACACACACACACACACACACACACACATACACACACACACACACACACACACACACATACATATATATATATATATATATATATATATATATATATATGTGTGTGTGTGTGTGTGTGTGTGTGTGTGTGTGTATTACCATGATGGTGGCTCATTTTCCAATAGAAAGAATTTTGCCAATAATCAGCAGACAGGAGGTAGTAACAACCCCAGTTTCTTGTCAACAGAGCATATGAAAACCGTTATAGCCTACCAATGAAAATTTCAAAATCAGTTTTCTTACACAATCACTTTCAAAATTCGAGTTATTCACAAAGAGAGAAGAATCTATAACAGGCGCTGGCCTGCAACAAAAATATAGGTCACGCTCTGGTGACGTGTTGGGCTCGGCTAATCATTGATTCCCGGATCATTGATTCTCTATTTATATAACCCTCCCCATCGCGTTCGGTACGTGGTCATATCAAAGGATGCGCTGAAGTAGCTACACTTTTGTGGGCAGATGTAATTTAATCAACCAAGAACGCTGCGGACCAGAAGGTGCTGTAAGAGCTAATCAACTCAGCAATTACAAGAGCTAACCGTAGCGTGAAATTTACCTTCGAAACACTTAAACGAAAAACTCAATATCATACGGGGGAGGAAATATATAAAGTAATATTTGCTTCAACTCGACCGTTCGGCGTTTGGTTTGTGTGTTTGTTACGCAGTTTTGACCAAACGATCGATTGTCTTGAAATTTGGTACCTGGTATAAAGCCCGAAAGTTGCACGACTTCTTCCTATTCGCTTCCGTTTCAAAATGGCGGATTTAGATTTAATTATGGCAAGTGTTCAAAATTTTAATCAAACTCATTTACCAATTGTTTTGAAGTTTAAAATATCTTGTATAAAGCCCGAAACAAGTATGTGTAAGTTTTTTTCCCAAGCACTTTCGTCTTAAGATGGCGGATGCTTATTTAACGTACAGAGTGTTGCTGCTGGTAATTTCCTGTAATACTGGCTGAACGACAGAACCTATTATAATTTTGCTAGCTTAATAGAAAAAGGGCATAAAATTTATAATAAAGTTGGTCCAGTAAACGTTTTCACAAATATTACGTTTAGGTTAAATTGGCGGAAAAGGTTACGAGCGCTGTCGTTAGCCCTCTCTATATTGATTAATAATATACTGCGAGGTCCACGGTTCATTAAACTACTAGTTATTTATTAACACTTTATTTTTTTTAGTGTCTGATATTTACATAAGAAATTAAAAAAATATAATAAATTAAGAGGGAAAACGAACTTTAAAGGATGAATTCTTCCCTTTAGGGAAGGTTTTTTTTAATGAAAAAATCTTTTTAAACAGAACAAAATACGACAGGGTTGTAAATTATCCCTGTAAAAACTAACAAATAAATAATAATGCTCTAAAAAATTTTTTAAATACATTAAAATTTATAAAAATATAAATAAAGTTAATACTCGGCCAATAGCCGAAGTTCCCTGTGAAGTTAATATTTTGAAGTTCTCTGTGAAGTTCTGTCTGCACCACATACCCAGCGCAGATTCCATAAGCTCTTACAATCTCGTGGCACATGTTCAATTTTGATGTAATTCACAGTTCTCACAAAGAGGTGGGTTCCTGCGTCCCATAAGCAGGACCAATCCTCGTCCCTACGACTTGCACTTATTGACGACCTCCAAGGATGGACAATATTTTTTGTTACCCTCAATTTGTTATTACCGATAGCTGCCCACTCCTTTTCCCAATGCAAATAATTTACGTGCTTCACATAACAGAGAAAATCTGAACAAATAGCAAACTACGTGCTTGGCAGCAGCAGGGTTACTTCCTTTGCCGCAGTATCGCCTATACATGGCACAGAAGTAGATCGTTCACAAAAGCATATTACATGTAATTGGAATATATTTCTATACAAAAGATGCAAATATCTATTTCTGTAGAAAAGCTATTCTCATATGTGTTTAAAATATTCACGAGTTCTGGCGCATGCGCATCGGACGCTGAGGAACATTTAGCTGTATATAAACGATCTACTTATAAATTTACTAGATCATCTCGCTTCGCTTTACCAGCTGTTAAACATTTTTAATTTACCCTAATTTAATCCTTTGGGATGTAATTTTGAAAAAACCTTTTTTAAACATACATTTATTAATTAAACGCACAGGACTTCTTTATAAACAAAACTCCTAGTTTTTTGACATGATTAATGCGTTTTTGTTTTTGCACATTTCAACCCCTTAAACTTTAGAATTTTTTAATCTTTTCTCTCAGCAACAATCTAAAAATGAAGGGAAATGTTTAGGCTAACGTTCAACTTCAAATTCCTTGAGATTCAAATGGCTGTATTTACAAATATCAACAGTGAGGAGTACAGTTTTTAGAAAAGATCTCTTAGTAAGTATTTAGGACTGAAAGATAAACTTTTTAAAACATTTCAGCATCCAACAACCCACGATCTAAGTGAAAACATGATTAATGTGGTTTTTGCGTTTATAGACTAAATTAATCCCGTTGTTGAAGAAAGTTGTCTTTACAATCATCTAGAATCCAAGAGAATCGTTCATATCAAATTTTAACGCCTACTACCAAACATTGAAAAACTACCCCATTTAAACCTTCGGGGTAGAAATGGTAAATCTTTCTTTGTGTATCAAGCTTAAACCAAATTTTGTTTTGTCTTTTGGATCTGGAGATAAAGGCGTAGTATATAAAGTTCCATTTTACAACGTTTAACCCTTTTAGGGGGCGGACTTTTTGTAAAGCCGTTTTTTAGTGAGCACCCAGAAGCCAAGACATTAAGTTAGTAATTAGGATTTTATATATTATAAAAATGGGCTTATGATGAAAAAACGTTAAATTCAACAATAGCATCGCGTTTTGGAGTTGGAAGCAATATTTATACATTATAGTACAAAAATAAACATAATGCGGTGCATGAACAATCTAGTTCCGTTTCGAATCAACAGAAACACGACTTATGAATATTTAACGAAAAAATATAATATAAAATTTAAAACATAGCTGTTATATTTGTACTCACCAGGCAATATATTTTTTTTTTTTAGGAGAAATTCCTGTTCTATCTGAAAATGTTTCATCCGCTGAACGGCTTACCTTCTTTCTCGCCATCCTTTTAAAAACGACGAAGAATATATTTTTTGTTAATGCGTGCATCCTTTTTAATGCGCGCAAAGAGGATTACTCTTTTATCGTGCTTTGTCACACAACTCTCCACTATTACACTTTGGCAAGCGCTTGTAGCCCAGTCAGTAAGTTAGCGGGCGTTTCGCTAAAACTCGGACCTGCACGCCAGTTCGAATCTACGTACGTTACGTTGATCCCTCGTCTACAGTAGTCTATTTTGTATAAACGAAGAATATTAATCGATAAAAATAAGGAGAAGAACTTAATTACATTTGTTATCTGCATGAGACTATAACAAATGATTCAAAATACAGTTAATTTAAAATTTATTTAAACCATAACAATATGTAATGTGTTTTCTGCAATCTTTTACAGGGAAACAGTCGAACATTGAATATGGTTAATTTTTTTTTATTTAAAGAATCTTTATGGTGGTATGTTAAGATTGCACTACGATCTTTGTAGATCTGTTGTGTCCTCTTATGTATTCCTGATATGCTCAATTACAGCACCTTCTCCACTCCTAGTCTTTTCATAACATCTAGGATTTAGAGCGGGTTCAAGGTGGGTCCAACACGCCTAACTCGTGACTTGCCAGTTCCTTATTGAGGTGCTTGCAGATGCTTGCTCTGCTAATTCTCTTTTGATTTTTCTTTCTTTTGACTTATATTACGGAGGTTCTGCTCCATTTGGTACAAACGCTTTGTTGTGCAGTGAGATACTACTCTTTCAATTTTACATTCTTACTTATGAGAACACCCACAAGTAGATAAGGACGTTAGTTCTGCCCGTACAGATCTTAACATGGACGGGTTGCCAGGTATCACAGGGCTCTATTTGATACACCATTAACCCGGTGCCATTCACTCAACCAGCACGGGTCGCTTTACACTTCAGATTTAGCCAAGCTATGTAGACTAGTGTACGTGTGTGTCTTGAGTAGATGAGTGAGAGTAGTATGAGCTAGAGATAAGGTGGGATCGCTTCATGAGCTGCTGTGGTTTGAGAGTGTATCTAAGAAGAGGTTCACCTGGACATGAAAAACTGCTATAATAAGTGGAAAAGATGACGAAAAGCAGGTCACAAAATCTATGGTTGTGAGCCTCTTGCCAGCAGCACAAACCGGAAGTAGAATTCAGTCAGTTTAAAGAACGCGTTTGTATCTTTTAAATATAAATATTTAGGCTTACTATAACGGATTCTAGAAGCTGCTTTGTTTTAAAACCGTAATGAGAAATAATAAGTTTGGAGGCGTGGTTAGCGTGGTAAAGCATGCGAGGTCAGCTTCAAAATCGAACCTAGTCAGAGATGAAAATCTGCTCAGTTCCGTTAAGCTTTCAGTGGTCGCACTTACATTAAAAACAATAGGTTAGTTTTTTAATTCTAATCAGCTTCGCTCAGCGCAATTCCGCTCCGCTTTTTGTGACCACCCGGCCTTAATGCACCTCCCACTATTTTCGACCAATTAGGTTATTTAGAGAAATTTATAAATCTAATTTATTTTAAGGATATTTAATTATTTTATATATTTTTATTTATGGACCTCAACAATAGCGTGTTTTGAAAAATTAATCAACAACTTTAGAAGGATTTCCTGCGTCACTCGAAATTTTGCAAAGAAAGTAAAATAATACAATTCAAAAGTCATTTTTAAGTTTAAGCATCAAGAACGTTTCAAAAAAAGCAGTGAAATCGTAAGCTACACACTGTACAGTCCGCGTCGCGTCAGTGCAAGCGACACGGAAGTCAGCTTAATCACTTTCGTCAATATTTAGTATGCTAAGGCATCTCCTGATCCTCAAATTTATATTTATTTTATATCTATTTGAAAACTAAATAATTACCAACAAATCAGCTATTTCAAATCGTACAATTTTCAAATTTTACTTTGAAAAACTAACCTAATGGCCGTAGTTTTGAGAAGATGATGGAGAACTGGTTTCATTAGCTAAAACAATAACAATATCATATACAGTTTGACTCATGTCGAACCAAAACATCGAAAGTTACATATGTAAAGCAAAGTAATACTTGCTATTGTCGAGGACTTTATATCCTTACAGACGCCCTGGCAAAGACGTTTCTGTTGAAAATCTGTTTCCAATATTAATATCCGGTGCCGAAAGATTTAAAGCAGAGCGTTCTATGAAAAGAGATCTGATTTTAGAAACGCCTTCAACGGTCTTTATCAACTGAAAACGGCTTGCGTCGTAAAGTTTAGTCGGAAAGCACTGATTTATTCTTACAAATCTAATAAAGCATATTGTCGCGCTAAAAACGACATTACGGTTTTCCCTTTAGTCGGTGAAAAACGATTTGTAAATTTTTGCAAACGTATTGTGTAATTCAGTATATATATATATATATATATATATATATATATATATATATATATATATATGTGTGTGTGTGTGTGTGTGTGTGTGTGTGTGTGTGTATGTATTTTAAGGCGAAAAGCACAATGAGACTATTATCACCTCCCTAAATGTAAGTGTGAGTGTAACGTGTTAAAGTCGTAAGTTTATTGTTGTAAGTGTAAGTGTATGTTAGACTTGGGTACCGCGAGCGACGTCTAAATTCTCTCAATAGGTGCAGCTAGTCTGCACTCCCTGCGTGTATATATATATATATATATATATATATATATATATATATATATATATATATATATATATATACACGTAACTTATATATAGTTACGCATGTGTGTGTGTGTGTGTGTGTGTGCATGCGTGCGTGTGTATACACACACATATTATAACGTGAAAAGCATGTAGCAAAATAGTTTGGCGGTTGGAAAATTTGAAATCAGAAAGAATTTGTCAGTTGGATTGTTGGTCCACCATGGTATGTTAAGAATAATAAATGCACCCGTATATATAAACTCACAAGTGATTTCGTCTAAACTGGAAGCGAAATACTTAGGAATGACTTTAGACGCCAGGTTGAATTGGAAAGCGCACGTCATAATGGAAAAAAAACGTTAACTAGTTTTGAAATATAGACGAATGTATTGGCGTCAGTATAAAATAGATTTGTCAAACAAACTGTTTTTATACAAGCAAGTTTTCAGATCAGTCTGGATGTACGGGTTGCAACTTTTGAGGTTGCACGAAGAAACCTAACCTTAATATAATACAGTGTTTTCAAAATAAGGTACTGCACGTGATTGTTGGTGCACCATGGTATGTTAAGAATGTTAATGTCCATAAAGACCTTAAGATGGACACTGTAAGAGAAGTGCTAAGATCCATAGCTGTGAAGCATGAACGTAGGCTTCACAAACATGTTAACACCGCAGTGCGGGAGATGATTGCGGGCAGGAATGTGGAGCGGAGGCTAAAGAGGACAAGACCAGAAGACCTGGTGCAGTGATTATATGTTACCATGTGAGAGAGTGTTCGGAGCCATTCATAGAAATGATTTCTAACTAATACTGTGACATTGACATATTTACAATTGTAACTACTGGATAAGTTGTACTTAGTTGTATTATTGAATAAATAAAAAGAACTTTAAAGAAAACAAAGATATAGGTTTTACAGTCATTTGTATCGAGGTTTGGGGCTTCAAAAATGTGTCTTTGTTTAAGTACGCATATTATTAAAAACTAACGGAAAACAATTTTGAATTTTTAGACATGTTCAAATCTACTTAGCTAGAGTCTAAGGACGTTTTTCGACATTGGTTAAGCAAATTTGAGTTCCGCAGAAGGGATGGAGTATAAAACCGTAAACTGGGGCTGTCGGGAGAGAGTTCTTTAAAATTTTTTGACAAACTATCCACGTCGTTTCATGACAAGTTGTTTTTATGTTAGAATAGTTGATTTGTAGTCAGATCAGTACGCAGCCTAATTGACAAGTATTTTTAAAATTGATGCAGTAAGTGGCGTCTATAATTAATTGTTACAGTAAAGTTTTGTTTTTGTCGTCCTTATTTAATAACAAAATACGAGGGTTGATCAAATATAAACGAGACTGACTTTCTAAAAACTTTTCCGTTGGACATTGAACTCTAACGGGTGGGGTTTCAGGTAGCCTGGGAGGTTTGGGACGGGCGTAGACGGGCAACATTTCCGTTCGGACCCTTCAGTATAAAACTATACAATGAGTGAGAGTGAAGTGCACGTTTCCGTGGAGCACAGAATTATTATTAAGTTTTTGGCCAAGGAGGGGGTCAATCCGACTGAAATCTTTCGTAGATTGACGGCTCAATACGGGGACAGGACCCAGTCAAGAGCTCGCGTTTTTGCTTGGCACAAGGAATTCGCTGAAGGACGGGAAGCAGTAGAAAACTTCAGCCATGATCGTCGCCCGACCACTTCCGTCACGGACGAAAACATTGATGCTGTTCGGAAGCTCCTGGACGAAGACAGACGTATATCGCTGCGATTTATTGCAGATGAACTCCAGTTGAGCTATGGTAGCGTTCAAAAAATCGTTACATCAAACCTGGAACTCAGCAAAGTATCTGCAAGGTAGGTTCCACAAATTTTGACCGACGTTCACAAACGGAATCGTTTGGAGATTTGCCAGCGACTATTGACCCAATTTGAACGAGATGGTGAGGCATTATTAAACCGGATTGTCACCTGTGACGAAACATGGGTTCACCATTACACTCCCGAGTCGAAATAGGCAAGTATGGAGTGGCGGAAGAGGGGAGAGAGGTCGCCTCTGAAGGCCAAATCACGATCGTCGGCCGGGAAGGTAATGGCCACTGTATTTTTCGACAATCAAGGCGCCTTTCACGTCGATTTCCTCCATCAACGACGCACAATAAATGCACAATATTATTGCGATGTTTTAGAGGCCGCAAAACAGTCTTTTCGTAGGAAAAGGAAATCTAAACCGGCGAGAAACGTCATTCTTCTTCACGATAATGCCCGACCACATTCGGCGAACGCTACGAGGCTTAAACTCGATCAAATTGGCTGGGAACCAATGGAACATCCCCCATACAGTCCAGACTTATCACCCTGCGACTATCACCTGTTTGGGCCACTCAAAGAGGCGCTTGGAGGCCAGCGTTTCGAAGACGATTCTGCGGTGGAGACCTTCGTGCTCCAATGGCTCAATGAACGCCCAAGAACTTTTTACGAAGATGGAATTAAAAAACTTCCAATCCGGTGGGAAAAATGTGTTACTCGTGCGGGAGACTATGTAGAAAAATAAGTTGTATCAAGAATAATTTGTAAGTAAGCAATAAATTTTAAAAAAATCAGTCTCGTTTATATTTGATCAACCCTCGTATAACCAAGATTTATATAAAAGTATTTGTGAAATTGCACACAAAGTATTCGTCGCTTAAGTGGTGCTACGGTACATATTTTCTAGCGTGATTTTATTTTTCATTAATTGAAGTAATTAATTCAGAAAGTAGATCTGAATAAGTGAAGTAATCATTTGTCGTAAAAGTGTAACAATCGATCTTCATCATCGACTGACATGGAGAGCTACTGACCTCTATTCCATCATCTCTACTCGACCTAATATTACATCATTACTCTTGATTGCATGTTGGTAATCATCACTGTGTAACACTGAGGAATGGTTATTACTATCCTGAACAGTATCAAGCAATATTCTACGTTTCCAATTTGAATATCACAGAACCATCCTAAGTCTTTCTTGTACTGATAATTTCTAAATTGTAATAAATTATTTCTTAACTTGAGATTAATCATATATATTAGTTCTCGAGTCAACATCCCTTTTTCTCAGCACATACTATTCGTACAGGCGTAAATGAGGTATCTTTAGAAAGATTTTTTAACCGGCTTGCAAAACGATTTTGCGCTAAAACTTACTTTTGTGGAAAATTTTAACATAAAAGACACTTTTAACTATCATAAGCAAAGGCATCGTGGATGCGCATGCGTGGTATCACAAATCAAGCAATATTTTGTATATTTTACGAAGCTAACTTATTAATCATGATTAGACAATTCCAATCCAAATGCTACTTTTTTGAATATCATGCTTAGAACAATTTCAATATTTCCTTAAATGTCATTAAACATATAGGTTATGTGGTCCTACTGACAGTCCCCTATCCCTGCCCGTCATACAAGCTGGAACAAGCATTTCGAATAACAAACACATGTTTTTATACAAATATATTTGAGATTTCTCCTTCCATCGTGCATTTACCTGTTGTTGATACGGACATCATAAAATACGAAGTACAATAAAAATGTCAAAATACAGTCAAAATCAAACATGCCTTTTCAACTGACTAGAAACCTATTAAAATTACTTTTGCTATCTCTATAAACAAGTCGCAGGGACAAACACTTCAAAGAGCAGGATTGTATTTACCAAATGCCGACTTTACTCACGGACATTACAAAAACTATGTATGGAATTTATGGATAAATATAAGAAATATTTATGAGTATGCAGCCTTTTCAAGGGTAAATAAATCAAATAACATGCTTGTATCCATTAAAGAAAATTTAAAACGAAAAGTACAAGAAGATTACATTCTTACATCAAATATCGTTGACAACTAGGTATTGTAATGCCTTGTAAAAATTTCTATTAAAAAATACTTGTATTGAAATATATATACTACAATGATTCATAAATTTGTTATTATTTCAAACCGATCGCTTTTCGATTTATTTTTTAAACGTGTTGCCCTTCCTTCCAACTACCACCCTCATCCCAACAACTACTTTTATTCAAAAAATGTGTTTACTTAAAACTTTCATACGGGTTCCCTGGTATTAATATTTAAAGATTCTGTTATATAGCAGAATATTGCATACTTGAGTTAAATAACCTTTAAGTGTTCCAATAAAAGTTAACGATTATTAAATATCTAATAAACGTTGACATAAAAATTGAACTATATATATATATATATATATATATATATATATATATATATATATATATATATATATATATATATATATGTATATTGTAGAAGGTTAGTAGCATCTGGTACAGCGATCAAAGAATGTATTGTGCAAGTAAGCCTCTTGTATTCTAGTTCAGTATGATGGTTTCCCTCTGAGTCTGAACAGTCTACTGACTAGCAAATACTGCAAGAGAGTCCAATGAGTATTGAGTTACGTTCTACCAAAGCTGTCCCATTAAGTCTCTCTACAGGAGCCGTGGTAATCCTATCGTTCATGGTGCTATTCAACTTCTGGTGCTGCTGGACAGAGAAACTGAGCGAATCTAGCCAGACAAGCCTGCCCGTTTCCTCATTATCTGTAACCGCCTTTTTGACCTTATAACCTAGTATATCAGGGACACTGAGATTTACCCAACATTTCCAGACCAGTTTTGACTTCATAATTGAGTCAAGTGCTAGAATCACAGGCTAATTGTATGAATATATTCGGGTTTCTTAAAAGCCGTCCTCGACGTTTTCCTGCAGTCTTACATTACCACTACCTCTGTCTAGCCCTTTGAGGAATAAAGACGTCTTTAGAGCTAAAGTCTGTGTGAGTGCATAATAACTGTAAGCATCAAAACTGTCCCAAAAGAGTACCACAATTTTTTTTATTTTATTGTAAAAATACATACAAATATAATTGTAAAATAATTTGTTTTTTAGTATATTTGTTTGTGTAAAGATCCTCAAAACATGGATACACACACAGTGCAACGCTACACTAAGAACATTCAGAGAAAGTGTCTTTTTTTTGTTCCCTTGTTTTCGCGTTTTAACAAACGTAACACTTCTTTGAATTTTTCTTTTCCGTTCACTACTTGTTGGTAGAGAGCCGAAACGAATGTGTTTCGGTGCTCGGAGGGCGTGACTATGTGTAGAAGATGTAGAAGATGTGTAGAAGATGTTTACCTTCTTTAAGCATGTAATGTACTCTTACAATTTGCCCAGATTGAGGCGAAAAGCCATTAGCAAATTATTTTATCCATATGTTAATTAAACATCTGATATGCATTGAACACAACTGTATCAAGTAAATATATGCAGCAAAAAGCGAAAATAACATATCTACAATAAAAAACAAGATAAATAATTAAAAACAAAATAACCAACACAAAATTGAAATTGTATCTTAGTAATAAATGTTTTACTTCTAATACCGTCAAAAGGATAATAACTACTGCCACGCCACTATTTCATACGTAAAACTATACTGACACTACAAGTCATCCCATTTTTTGGAACGCCCAATTGTCATTCAACAATAAGTGTACTATTTTATTTAGCGGGAAATTGTACTAACGAATTTTATTTAGTGGGAAATTGTACTAACGAATTTTCATTCACCAATAAGTGTACTACTTCTATTTAATTTAGCGGGAAATTGTACTAACGAATTGTAATCTACTAATGAGTGAACTACTTTTATTTTATATTATATAACTTCATATTATCTTCTTTTATTCAATGATTGCAGCGTGTAAATATAAAAAAAACAACCAAGACGTCATATGACGTCATTACTCATATTTGGATTTTTAATGCACTCAATAAAGGGGCTAGATTTCTGTGGCAAACTATTCCAAGTAAATGATAGGTTCACCCTTCACTCCGTTACAGACCACTGCCCTTCTTACGCATGAGCCATATAAATAACATTATCCATATTTGCACATATATATACAGTAATAGTAATGAAATATTTAAAACACACGAATTTATTTTATGCTTTTTCTGTAATATATATGTTCGTACGATAACACAATAATGGTCTTCTTTTATTTATAAACACCTGCACGTTCATTAAAACTGGAAAAACAACGTAGTTTTGTTGATTTAAAAATGTAAATTGACTCTACAATACATCGATTCACCACCGTGCGAGATTAAAATAAAAATTATTCTACGTTTAAAATAAAACAATTTCATAAAAACTAATTGCAAACAAAACTGGAACCAATTATTCCTGAATCTAGAATTTGTTTTAACAGTTTTTGGAAACGAGAACAAATTAATGAACAGTCAGAATAAATGCATGAAAAGGTAATATTTGTTTGTCTAAATCGTAACAAACATGTGTTGTCATGCAGGCCACTGATATTTCATATGCAAAACAACTAAAAGCAGATATAACGAATTTGAAGTCAGATTTTATATTTACGTCTGTTCAACATGTATATTTTCCAGGATAAGAACAAGTTTTATATGCTTTAAAGTTTAAAGTTTATATACTTTATCGAAAGTTATTGTTAAGTAGTGGATATGCCAATGCGAATTTAAACTTATCTTTGGTAAACACTTGTAAATCATATATGGAAATCATGATTAGAGAATAATTTCTGTAAATTACAATAGAAATACAAAACGGAGCCTGAACAACGTGAAATGTTTTTATTTTACACTGATTTCCAAATTTGATTACACCATCGTAATCAACGTTAAAATCTGCATTACTAAACATTTTTGTAACGTTTTTTAGTAATGAACCACGATCTCCGTTAGATTTTTAGAGGTACAAGAACGTGTTTGGTGACGGTGGTGTTTGTGTGTGTGTGTGTGTTGTGTGTGTGTGTGTGTGTGGGTGTGTGTGTGTGTGTGTGTGTGTGGTGTGGGGCATATCTACACTTTCGTTTGCAAAATTTTAATCCGATTCGAATAAATGCACGGTACAATTATTGTGTCGCCTTTTGCAGCAGCTGAGTCAAGTTTATTACCCAGTAAAACCGGTTCGTTCGTTTAAAAATGGTGGTCAATTTAAAATCTTAAATGATTCAAGAGTTTTTTATTTAACGCTTTGTTGAAAAACTGATTTCAAAGTAATCAGCGTTAAACTCTGAATAAAGCAATGCAATTTGTGCTAATTAATGCAGTTTTTTTAAGTTGGTTATGATCGCGGAAAAAGATTTACAAAAATTATTCTTGGAAATTTGCTTTCATCACGTTAGAGAGACAGCTGCGCAACTCAGTTATTTATTTAAATCCTAGGAACGTATATTTTTAAAACCTATAAAGTTGTTTATTTAAATCCAAATTAATTATGTATGCATTCAATCCGTTAACCAATATTTTGTTTATACATTTAAACATTATTTTAAAACATGTTTTCATTATCGTTCCGTTTTAGAGCGAACTCTTTATAAATGCATAAAAACAGTTATACTTTATTTATAGTTTAAAAGCGGGCTGGATTTAAATTAGCAAAAAGCCATACAAACAGACTGAGTAATGCTTTTGTGTAGGATTAGATTTCCCATTATGCACGAAATGCCATCGTTTCAGCGACTTCTTTTTGCATAACTTTAACTGTTATTCTAAAAAAAAACAAAAAATAAGTACTATTTATTTTGATTCAGCGCCTGCAGAGGCAGTTGATGGCCTCTAGCATATACTGTTCTCATTCATTTACTCAGGATACACATTCACTTGTACATAACCTGGCTAACTCCAAGTGCAGTGATCCGTGCTGTTAGAGTGTATGACACCAATCTATGCGGGGCTCTGTGTGGACGGACTTAATGTTCGTAGCTACTCATGTTCTCATGAGTAAGAATGTAAATAGAACTCAAAACGCTGGCCAAATGGGGCACAAACTCCGTGATAAGGGTCAAGAGTAAGAGGGAGAAATTAAAAAGCTATTAGCAGAGAAATCATGCTCAAGTACCTCAATATTGTATTGGGAAGTCACCAATTAGAAGTCTGGTAGTTATCCACCTTGAATCCTCTCCAAATACTAGACCTTATGAAGAGACTAGGTCTGGAGGCTGTAACTGAGCATCTCAGGAGTACAGTAAGGTCTACAAGGTCGCATGCAATAGTGGCCATAGAAAGTCATTTCATTCATTCTTGTCAAACAGAAGACTCTCGTTGAAAATATTAAGTAGAAAGTAAAAACTATACTTATATAAATATGAACTTTATTTTAGAATTATATTTAGAATAAACTACAGTATCGACGAGATAGTAAAACACTACGTCAATTGAAAAGTACTGTAAGAGAACATTTGAAAAAATTTATGGAATAATTTACAAAAAATTTACGAAACAATTTATAAAAAATCTAAAATCTAGGGAACAATTTATGAAAAATTTAGGAAACAATTTATGAAAAATTTATGAAACAGCTTCGTAAAAATACAATTTACGAAGTTATGAAATAATTTACAATACAATACAATACAATACAATTTGTTGTAAAATCAATACAATTAACGAAATAACATAAAACTGTTATGAAACAGTTTATGAAAAATTTAGGGAAAAATATATGCAAAATGTAGAAAAAATGTATGAAAAATTTAGATAACAATTTACGAAAAAATTAGGGAGCAATTATGAAAAAAAATTAGGAAACCATTTATTAAAAATTTAGGGAATAATTTATGAAAAAATTAGGAAATCATTTATTAAAAACTTAGGTAATAATTTGTGAAACATTTAGGAAACAACAAATGAATAGTACGACGAATGGTATTGTAGAACCGTTAACCTCATCATCTGCTATTTTTCAGCCTGAATGAGAAGTGGTGAAGTTAGGTTAGGTTAGGTTAGGTTATGCTAGGTTAGATCAGGAACTGAACCAGTTCCTCTTTCTGATAATGCTTCGCAATCGGATCGGATTCGTGTAGCAGCTTCTATTTAAAACCGTGTACGGTGTTAATCCGCACTCTGACCGATCGTTATCTGAACGGTACGGATTTCTTGGATGTTATAGTTTTTTATTTTATTGGGAAGCTAAATTGTAAATTGAACCCTTAACGACCTCAGTTACGACTAAACCAGCGAATGAACTGAACAATAAAATGACAAACTTGACCATTAAAGCAAGGCTTAGCAGTAAATGTACAATTACTGTTTTATATTAATTGCAAATCAATTTGCGGTTCGCGTGGGTTCTCTAACGCCGCTACTATGGACGGTGCTGTTTTATAGAAAAGGTTAAATTTAGTAAAACAATCGAATTAAATTTATTGTCATACGGACGTAAATTATGTTAATAGCAGCGCATGTGTGTGCTGGTATACATATATATATATATATATATGAATAACTGAAGTCAGTGTAACATATAAAACAAAAGGCACTTACAGTTCAGGAATAAATTGAAAAACACAAAAATTTGACCGCTGTCGTATTTGATTTTTCTCTCGATCTACTTTCAACACAAATAACGATAAAAGATCAGGGAAAGAAAAAAGGGAAAAGCACATTTTTTTAGTTAAAATTTGTTTACATTTGCTTGAATTATGATTGCGTGGATCATAATTTGAGCGAAATCTTTCGAACGGTTTTTGAAAATGTAGGTCAATTTTTTTAGATGATTTCGAAATGATTATTTTAGCGAAACGTTTTATACGAGAATGATTTGCAATAATCAATATTTACTCTGTTTACGTTTCTCTTTTTATTCTTTGGTTAAAAAAATTAAATTTTGAAAACGAGATGCAAATCGATGCAATAAACTATCGTACACAATACAGGTAGGTATATAACGTTTCATGTTTAATTGTATATGTACTACTTAGCAGAACAGATTTCAGTATTTGCTACGTCTAAAAGAAGCGGATCAATACCCAGTGCATGACGATGTGGTGTTATTAATGGTTTGTTCTTCTGATCGATACCTGGCTGCCGGTAAATTTATATTTAGCCTTATTTGTCTTCAGCCGCAATGAGTGTGTTTTTATTCCATCGAGTTTGAAAATTGTGGCGTTGTAAATATTTTTACGTTCATAATTTAATTTGACAAACAAATACGGAAAAATGTATTCTGCTTTTAAAATTGTTACTTGTTGATAGAGTACATTCGTTACTATTACTTATTATCGGACATTTGTGTGTACATGATATTTATAGATTATGGATCAACCCTTGTTCTCAAGTGCAATTAAACATTAAACAAAAACACGCAACTAGAATATAAGCCTGGATGCTTTGGTCATTTTTAAAATATTGAAAACTAAAAACAAACGCTCAAGCGGTCAAAAATAAAAATTGAACTAAATGTAATCAGGATAACATAAGAAAACGAAAAAGCTACACAATAGCTGATAAATACCGTATCAGAAAAAGGATACAAGACAACAGTAAACAGACTACTGATGTCCACGCATGCCAAAACTGTTTAGGGATAGTGACAATTGCGTTCCCAAAAAAACGTGATCTAGAAATCAGGATCGGTGCTTATTTGTTAAAGTCCTGCTGCACTATAACTGATAAATACCTTATTAGAATAATGATATTTACAAGACAACAATAAACAGCTTACTGATGTCCACTCGTGCCAACACCGGACGGAAAGACCTACATTTTTAAGGATAGAAAATTGTGTTCCCAAAAAAACGTGATCTAGAAATCAGGATCGGTGCTTATTTGTTAAAGTCCTGCTGCACTATAACTGATAAATACCTTATTAGAATAATGATATTTACAAGACAACAATAAACAGCTTACTGATGTCCACTCGTGCCAACACCGGACGGAAAGACCTACATTTTTAAGGATAGAAAATTGTGTTCCCAAAAAAACGTGATCTAGAAATCAGGATCGGTGCTTATTTGTTAAAGTCCTGCTGCACTATAACTGATAAATACCTTATTAGAATAATGATATTTACAAGACAACAATAAACAGCTTACTGATGTCCACTCGTGCCAACACCGGACGGAAAGACCCACATTTTTAAGGATAGAAAATTGTGTTCCAAAAAAACGTGATCTAGAAATCAGGATCGTTGCTTATTTGTTAAAGTCCTGCTGCACTATAACTGATAAATACCTTATTAGAATAATGATATTTACAAGACAACAATAAACAGCTTACTGATGTCCACTCGTGCCAACACCGGACGGAAAGACCCACATTTTTAAGGATAGAAAATTGTGTTCCAAAAAAAACGTGATCTAGAAATCAGGATCGTTACTTATTTGTTAAAGTCCTGCTGCACTATAACTGATAAATACCTTATTAGAATAATGATATTTACAAGACAACAATAAACAGCTTACTGATGTCCACTCGTGCCAACACCGGACGGAAAGACCTACATTTTTAAGGATAGAAAATTGTGTTCCCAAAAAAACGTGATCTAGAAATCAGGATCGTTGCTTATTTGTTAAAGTCCTGCTGCACTATAACTGATAAATACCTTATTAGAATAATGATATTTACAAGACAACAATAAACAGCTTACTGATGTCCACTCGTGCCAACACCGGACGGAAAGACCTACATTTTTAAGGATAGAAAATTGTGTTCCCAAAAAAACGTGATCTAGAAATCAGGATCGGTGTTAATTTGTTAAAGTCCTGCTGCACTATAACTGATAAATACCTTATTAGAATAATGATATTTACAAGACAACAATAAACAGCTTACTGATGTCCACTCGTGCCAACACCGGACGGAAAGACCTACATTTTTAAGGATAGAAAATTGTGTTCCCAAAAAACGTGATCTAGAAATCAGGATCGGTGCTTATTTGTTAAAGTCCTGCTGCACTATAACTGATAAATACCTTATTAGAATAATGATATTTACAAGACAACAATAAACAGCTTACTGATGTCCACTCGTGCCAACACCGGACGGAAAGACCTACATTTTTAAGGATAGAAAATTGTGTTCCCCAAAAACGTGATCTAGAAATCAGGATCGGTGCTTATTTGTTAAAGTCCTGCTGCACTATAACTGATAAATACCTTATTAGAATAATGATATTTACAAGACAACAATAAACAGCTTACTGATGTCCACTCGTGCCAACACCGGACGGAAAGACCTACATTTTTAAGGATAGAAAATTGTGTTCCCAAAAAAACGTGATCTAGAAATCAGGATCGGTGCTTATTTGTTAAAGTCCTGCTGCACTATAACTGATAAATACCTTATTAGAATAATGATATTTACAAGACAACAATAAACAGCTTACTGATGTCCACTCGTGCCAACACCGGACGGAAAGACCTACATTTTTAAGGATAGAAAATTGTGTTCCCAAAAAAACGTGATCTAGAAATCAGGATCGGTGCTTATTTGTTAAAGTCCTGCTGCACTATAACTGATAAATACCTTATTAGAATAATGATATTTACAAGACAACAATAAACAGCTTACTGATGTCCACTCGTGCCAACACCGGACGGAAAGACCTACATTTTTAAGGATAGAAAATTGTGTTCCCAAAAAAACGTGATCTAGAAATCAGGATCGGTGCTTATTTGTTAAAGTCCTGCTGCACTATAACTGATAAATACCTTATTAGAATAATGATATTTACAAGACAACAATAAACAGCTTACTGATGTCCACTCGTGCCAACACCGGACGGAAAGACCTACATTTTTAGGGATAGAAAATTGTGTTCCCAAAAAAACGTGATCTAGAAATCAGGATCGGTGCTTATTTTTCAAAGACTTTCCATGATGGCCGCTCATTTTACCAACGGAAATTATCTGTCAAGTCGCCCTGTACATAACCGCCAATTTACTTCACAAAGTAGCACAACAATCTCTTCATAATATTATTTATACTGTTCACTACTTTGAATTATAAATTCATAAAGCTTTTTCAAACGTTTTCGTTATTGGAGCGTGAAAGTGTGCTATCCCTTTGTTAAAATCTCTCCAGTTTTATTACACTTTGCAAGCGCTCTGCCCTCCGTTGCGTGACTAACAGTATTTCAATATTACCTTGTCCTGCCTCTGTAATTATCCTTCTATATTTATACGGTAGATGAGGCAGGTCCTACGTTATCAGGCTTTACTTTTGTTTACACAGTCTTTGTGCAGCTTATGGATTCCTATGGAAATTTTACCACTGCTCATTTCTTTAGGAAAATCACCTATTTCAGCGGCCATCATAGTACGATCCAGGCTCGGTACCTTGAAATGAGCGCAGATTTTCAGAACACTTTTTGAGGGATCGTTAAAAATTATTTCTGTGTGTGCATGCACGCGTGTGTGTGTGTGTGAGAGAGAGAGAGAGTGTGTTAGATGTAATAGTTTGAAAAAGTTCAATGCCCATTAAAATCAGATTAACCGTTCAAAATTGCAGTCAGTCAATTTTTTTAAATCATATTTTTTTACTTTAATCCACTTTTTTAAAAAATAAGCTTAAATTGTGAATAAATTAACATTTTTAATTTTCAAATTCCATTTAGAACACTAATTACCTTTGCGTTTTTTTCATTTGCGTCATTCTAATGTTATGAAAAGACCAAACAAGTTGTCGTTGGCTTTCTGCAGTCTAATATTATGAAAAGACTGTAGTTAGCTTTCTAAAGTTCGACTTCAGACTTGGAGATAGAACCGTCTCGAAAATGCTACATATAATTTTGGCGGTAAGTTATAAAAAATGTTTCGAATGTAAGAGGTGTGTTCAGAAAGTAACGAGGATTTTTTAATTTCGCGGGCTTGGAGAGTCCGATTGTCAAATATTTTTTTTTGTTATGTTGGTATACATGCCCTTGAAGTATGATAAAACTTTCAGCTGTTTTAATTGTTGACTTTGTCTGTGACAGCCACTAAGGTTAGACGTGTTTTTATGAACTCGGCGATTTTAGTTTGTTGAAAGAAATGGATCAAAGAATTTGTATCAAATTTTGCGTAAAAAATGGAATATAGTGTAACAAAGTGTGTGAAATGTTAAAAAAGCCTATGGTGAGTCTGCTATGAGTAAAGCTTATTTTACGAGTGGTATAAGCGTTTCCAAGAAGGCCGTGAAGACGTTGAAGATGACGAACGCCCTGGACGCCCCAGCACATCAACAACCGATGAAAACGTGGAAAAGTGAAAGAAATGGTTATGAACAATTGCAGAATCACAATTAGAGAGGTCGCTGATGATGTTGGCATATCGATTGGATCATGTCATGACATTGTTTCCAATGTTTTTTGTATGAAACTGTAGGCAGCAAAATTCGTTCCAAAATTGTTGAATTTTGAACAAAAACAGCGGCGAATGGAAGTTGCTCAGGAATCACTAAATAAAGTCAACGACGATGCAGAATTACTGAAACGTATTATAACAGGTGACAAAACATGGGATATGACGTCGAAACTAAGACTCAATCGTTCCAGTGGAGGCATTCTGGCTCGCCAAGACCGAAAAAGGCTCGATAAGTGCGGTCGAACGTGAAGGTTATGCTCATTGTGTTTTTCAACATTAATGGAATAGTGCATCATAAATTCCTGCCACCAGGTGAAAGGGTTAATAATGAGTACTACCTACAAGTTCAACGCCGTTCGCGTGAAGCAATCCGAAAAAACGCTCCGGATCTGTGGAAAAACTATTCATGGCTTTTGCACCACGATAATGCACCAGCTCACACTTTCATCGCTTGTTCGTGAATTTTTGGCCAAAAACAGTACTGTAACGATGCCCCAGCCTCCATATTCGCCAGACATGTCTCCGTGTAACCTTTTCCAATTTCCAAAAATAAAGAGAACCTTAAAGGGCCGTCGTTTTACAGCCGTAGATGACATTAAAAGCGCATCGCTGAAAGAACTAAAGGCTATCTCAAAGATCGAGTTTGAGAAGTGTTTCGAGGATTGGAAGAAGCGCTGGTACAAGAGCATATTCTCCAATGGGGACTATTTTGAAGGCGACAACATCAATGTAGATATTGATAAAAAATATTTTGTTTAAAAATTAAAATTCTCGTTACTTTCTGAACACACCTCGTATATACATTGGTTTATTGGCAGGAGATTCTTACAAATGAATCAACTGAAAATATTTTTCAAAAAAGAAAGTAGTTTAAGACGAAGATCTAACTAAGGTTTTGACGCTGTCTGAGCAAAATGAACATATTTCAACGCTTTCTCTCAATGGTACTTTAATAAGAATTCAGACTGAATCATTTACAGTCTATTAAGAAAGAACGAAACAAAAAAACGTGCTATTTACAGAATATTATTTTCTAAAGGAACTGATATTCTGTGTTTTGTATGATACCACTGTGTTATGTAAAAATATTACTTGCACAAACTAACTTAACGTCCAATTTAATTATGTCAAACAACTTTTTAAATACCCAAATAAATCTTATATTTAGGTATATCCAAATAATTCTGTTCATAGATTAGATTAGTTTTCGAGTTTATTGGTTGTGGTAGCACCTGGCATCGCAAATCAAAGGACTTATTGCGAAACTAAGTCTCTTGGATTCAAGTTCAGTAGGCTGTTAATCTTAACGTGTTTCAGTAAGCCACTGACTAAATTATTTTGCTACATGTTTTAAGGGTATTAGAAACCAAACACCCTTTGCCACCAGCTGGCAAAAGCCTCACAATCAGTTTATGTTGCCTGCAGTTTCCTTTTATTCCTTTTAATCTATGCAAGATTTTACTGTGGATCCGTGGTACATGGTTATTCTTAAATTACCTTTGTTTTCTTGCTAACAGATCTCAAGTTTTGATAACATTCCGTAAACTATAAGCTTTTGTTTCTCAATACAATATTTGATTCCTGGAAGGTTTTTTTGCTTCTAGGTTTAATTAGGAGCTTCTTTGCTCCCTTCATCTTACACTCCAGAAAGGCGTTTATACCTATACAAACATCTATATGACTTTCGATAGGTCATCGCCTTACTGATTTGCGATATTTAAACCCGACTCTCACTTCTTCCACTGCAGGATGGATATGTCCACCTATAGTCTGCTGCTTGTGGGCCACATTGAGTTAAATGTGACCTCTAATTTAAAATACGATTAAAATAAACACGATAAAATTTCGTTTGGCCAAACGATACGTGCAACTCGTATGTCGTTAAATGCCGGACTGCCTTTATTTATTTATAATAAGCCTACATTTTTATAACATATTACTCACTTGTGAAGCTTTAAAATTGAAAAAAAAGTCAACATTACAGTTGGGGAGTACAAACAAAACTAACATTAACTCCAATTGTTGTAGAACTTTTTTTTGTTTTTTTTTTTACAATACGTGCTATTCTGGAATAGATAGCTTATTTAGTTGTTTAGAAGCTTATCTTAAGACCCTTTTAAAGTGATATTAAATTTCGTAAGGGTTTCTGCAATATTTCTGCGTAATTTATTACAAAATGGCGCCAGTATTATGCGTTATATATTTGGTAGGATTGGGAGCGGAAAACGAATTGAATTGAACGTAAATCTCCGCTGCTTTTTGTATTTTTATACCCCCCCCCCCAGCTAGGCAGCATCTTCCCTGACTCATTTTATGACGCTGTAAGCATTTTTATACTTTACACCATTACGTGCTCCATTCACTGCGTCACTTCAGCACGTCCTTTGACAGCAGGATTTAAGGATTGCCAAGAAGAGCAGCGCAGGTGAATTGGGTTAAACTTTGAGAACTCAAGGAAATATTCTTCCAGTGTAACGTAATTAGAAAAACCTTTTTGCTTATTCACATCTACTGGAAGGATTTTGAGTTGAATTATTGATTGATTGAATCACGTTTAGGACCCAGCAAACTTGTTACAATATGAAAACTTTAGTTATCTAGTCAACAGTCGCTTCTGCAATCAACAAACTTAAATGGAATAGTCTTATCGTCTTAAAAATATGTAAATATCTGTTTCAAAAACATCTACTAGTAAAAAGTTCCCCTTCAAGTCTACAGTTAGAAAATTTGTTAATTCATTTTAAATTCCGTCTTAAACCAGTCACCTGCTTACGCGTACCTTCTTTTGTCAATATAGCTGCCTAATTTTAGTTTAGGATGCATCTGATAAATCGGTATTTAATATTTTTAAATATATTTTGATCTAGTAATCTCTTAGTTTAAAGTTATTATGATAATTTTCATATGTAGAATTTATTTTATGAAGATTACTAAGTATTCAGGGGTATTGTTATTTCATATTCAAAAGTTTTATAATGTACTTTTTCATTATTCAGTGATGTCATTATAATATTATTTCCTAATTAGGCATTTTATAAAAGGATACATTATTCCGTGTTCAGAAATACCGTTATTCCATATTCAAAATTGCCAGAATAACCTCATTAATTATTCAGGGAAGTCAGCATAACCTTATTTCACTAGGAATATCAAAACGGAATACTTAATTCTTATTCAGGAATATCAGAACACCCCGATTCTTTTCCCCTGGCATATAAATTCTGTAGTAAGAAGAAAAACATATCCATAAGATTTTAACGTTGACAATGTAGAAATGAAAATATTCTAAGTGAGTCCTTTAAATGCAAATTAACCCCGATACCAGACCGTTTGTCGGAAATTCATGAATAATGCAAGCATTGAACAAGATATCGAATTGAAATATACACGAATTGAATTATTTGGCACAAATTAAATGTTATCACGAATTTAAAGCAATACACTTTTGTACAAACAAAATATCTAGACGAAATTCTATTCTACAAATTCTAATTAGTTGAGTGCATATTTTTGTATTATATTTTTAATCAACAGGACTAAAATAAACAAACATGTAGGCAATTCACATTTTTTAAATGTTTGATTCGCAAATTAAAGGGGCAATTAAAATTGTTAACTACGATATAAAATTAACTTTTTTTCATTTTTTTCAAATAGGACCGAGACGGACAATAGTTACAGGTACGAAAGTCGATTTCGCAATTAATAAAACATAAGCCTACTTAATTTTTATTTAATTAGCATTAAATATATTCTTTTTTCAAGGCGAAAAGCATATTAAAGCTATTATCGCCTCCCTAATGTAAGTGTGAGTGTAAAGTGTTAAAGTCGTAAATATAGTGTTGTAAGTGTAAGTGTGTGTTAGACTCAGGTATCGCGAGGGATGTTTAAATCCTCTCAATAGGGGCAGGTAGTCTCTAGGCCCTGCAGGGTATATGTATGTACGTGTGTATGCAAATATGTATGTGTGTGTGTATGTATGTGTGTGTATGTATATATAC
The DNA here is from genome assembly GCA_022606455.1 of Callitettix versicolor. Classification (NCBI taxonomy): domain Eukaryota; kingdom Metazoa; phylum Arthropoda; class Insecta; order Hemiptera; family Cercopidae; genus Callitettix; species Callitettix versicolor. The sequence continues at coordinate 48,426,879 of CM040185.1, read as the reverse complement.
ATATATATATATATATATATATATATATATATATATATATATGTGTGTGTGTGTGTGTGTGTGTGTGTGTACGTATGTATGTACGTATGTATGTATGTATGTAGGTAGGTATGTAAGCATGTAGGTATGTATGAATATGTGTGTATGTATGTATGTGTTCTAACCAGCTCTACGGTATTTTGCAGTGAATACAAATTACAGCGGCAAGTTTTTTGAAGTGAATACTTCTTTATGCCCATTAAGGCAAATATTATGGGGCAGTGAAATCGAATTTAAGGTAACACAATTGAATTAAATTATATTCTTAAGTAAATAAAAAAAGTTTTCTTTTCAAAGGCACGTACACTTTACGTAACGTTTAATTTCTCTATTTGCTCTAACATTAATAATCCCTAGCTTATTTAATTAGACTGTTTGATTTATTTGTACTACTTTAAGTAGTATTTTTTGTAAATAAATTTTGCTTTCCGTTATAATACATTAGTAATTACTATTTCATTTTGCTGATTTTTTTTTTAAATAGTTAGGGTTATGACCTGTTCTCTCCCATCTAGTGGTATTTTTTATTCACTTTGTAAAGACTACCGCGGTTTCGAAACCTTGCTGTTTCATCTTCAGGCTGTAATACAAAATGTCAAATTTAATTTGTGAGGATGATTTCACTCCCTTTGGACAAAGAAAGCTATGAAAATGAAGTGAACAGAATAAAGTACAAAATAAAACCTAGAAAATTGTTCCTGTCAAAAAAACGTATATCTTAACGGGATCTCAATATATATCAACTTAAACTACACCCTAAAAAAAATTAGCCAAAGAAAATATACAAATTTCATTCAGAACAACTAATAAATTATTAACATTATTAAAAAAAGCCAGTTGAAAATACGAGTGGAGACAACTTTGACAAAACTGTCAGATATAAAATTTAATGTAGTGATTGTCCAAGCTTTTATATCGGTCAGACACCTCGCTTTAAAAGAACACACCCAGAAGTACATTATCTACAAACTCAGCTTTCGCAGAACATCTTATGGATAAAAAAAAATAAATTCGATGACAGCCATACCAACATAGAAATATTACATTAATGTAATAAAAGCGATTGATGTAATATGGGTGCGATTGGAAAGTTTGAGATTTAAAAGAATAAATCTCTAAGGATAAGTGATTTAAATAAATAACATAAACCAACAGACACGGTAACTGACGGGCGCGCTACTACTGATGAAGACTCCGCAGTCCGGAATGGAATGACATACGAGTTGCAAGTATCGTTTAGCCAAAACAAATTTTATTGTGTTTTGTTTTAATCGTGTCATTGTGTTTAGTGATTGTGACTTGTGTTTTCAGTGTTTTGTAAACAAAAGTTAAAACTTTGTTACGACCTCGACAGAGGGATTTGACACTTTGTATTACGGCCTGAAGATGAAACAGTAAGATTTCGAAACCGCGGTAGCCTTACGAGGTGAGTAAAAGAAGACAACTAGACGAAATAAAAAAGGTCATAATCCTAATTATTTAAATATGGGTTCCGGTGGCTATGTTGCAATAATGTATATTTTTAGTAAAAAGAATATATAATAATTTGAGCTTAACTTTGGAGTTAGTAGTTTATGGAGAAATTATTGTCTTCGTTTATACAAGTCAGAATGTATCCAATTGTCAAAACAACAGCACTACCTATCGGATTTAATTCAAACCACTCTCTAAACACAGCTGACGGTAGAAAATAACTTTTTACCGAAAGAGATATGGCGGTTAAATCACTCATTAAATGCTCCTGGCGCTATTAAAAACAAACTGTGCAATTTTCAACAAAACCGGTTCAGTAGTTTTTGCGTCTATAGAGAATACACATAGGAGCATTTTCTATATGGAAGCAAATATAAAAAATTATTATTATATTATTCATGTTGCGCTTTTTTTGAAAATCTGATTACACCTGATTTAAAATCTCCATAAATTAGCGTTTGATATTTTCAAATTACCTTGAAAATACGAAAATGAATCAAGACCAAAGTCAAACTAATTTCTTATGATTTTTATGACTTAAAGTATTAATTTATTCATGTTATAAATAGTGAAATCAGAATATCAAATTAATAACTTGAAAAATTACGTATAACATAAAAATATCACGTGATTTTGTGTAAACAATTTTTAAGCTTCAGACCAAAACTAAGAAAACAAAATTGCATAAGCCACTTTTAAATTTAATCTGTGCGCTGTTGCATTTGTTCAGACTTTAAAACGTCTTCTGTAAGGACACAATAATCTAAAACTATGCTACGAAAGAGAAAAGCCGAAGGTAAATGTTAAAGTGTTTGAAATATGTGAAGAGGTAATGTCAAAGAAATGAAAAACAAGAGACGCCCTTCAAGTAAGCAATAAGCTACAACAAACAAAATGATAAAAAATATTGTTTTCCTAGAGTAGTGAACAAAGTGACTGTTTTGCTAAACCGAACAGTGAATAAAGTGACTGCTTTGCGAAAACGAAAAATGAACAAAGTGAATATTTTGATAAACCGAACCGTGAACAAAGTAACTGTTTTACAAACGTGAACAAAGTGATTATATTGCTAACACAAACGTCAACCAAGTGACTGTTTTGCTAAACCGAATAGTGAATAAAGTGACTGTATTGCTAACACAAACGTCGACAAAGTGACTGTTTTGCTAAACCGAATAGTGAAAAAAGTGACTGTATTGCTAACACAAACGTCAAAAAAGTGACGGTTTTGCTAAAATGAACAGTAACAAAATGACTGTTTTGCTAAACCAAACAATGAACAAAGTGTGTTTCGCTAAACCGAACAATGAACAATGTGACTGTATTGCTAACACAATCGTGAACAAAGTGACTGTTTTGCTAACCCAAACAGTGAGCAAGGTGACTATTTTTCTAACACAAGTAAGTGAGTAACTATAACTTTGCTAATTATATTTGCTTTTCTTCCTTCTCAAGAACCAGTGAATAAAATTTAAATTTTAACAAAACGTCTTATTTGTACAAGTTTACCGTAACATTACATATTATTTTATTGTTAAAGAACTTTTCAAGTAAACTGTGTACTAATACAGAATATTTAGAATATTATAATATTTAGAACAGTATTAGAATATTTTTTTAAAACACGTAACATTCTGTTTATTTTAAAATACCCAATATGCTGAATGTTTCTGCATGTTTGCTCCCAGATATTTTCAGAAAACTGAATAACCTCAACAGTGTGTTTGAACCGTAAATTTGTATTGTTGAATAAGTACTTTTAAATATCGCTGTAGGGAAAATTTTATGTGCAATTCATGTGAAAAGTATCAACTTTCAATTTGTTTAAGTTTATGCAGTCGGTAAAACTCGAGCGTAAAAAACGAGTTAAACACTAGTTCAGCAAATACCTACTATTTATAAATATGATTAAAACAATGATATATTGTGACTTGAACATTACATTACCGAAATATATCAAAAACAAATGCAAATAGTACAAACTTGTCACCAAATAAAATAAATCGTTTTATAAAATAAATAAAACTTATTGCATCCAAATTTCACCATGACCTCGTCAGCTGAGCAGATATAGTGAAACTTATAAATTTCAGTTTTATTAAATTAAAACAATTTTGTTATTTTATAATTACGAACCGTGTTAAAATACATTAATGCAAACAAAAAACAATCGTACCACATGATACCAAAATGCACACCCAGTAAACTGAATGGGAAAACCTTACTGAAGGGATTCCTCATTCTTGACAAATTGCAACATGCGTCCACCAAACCCTCAATTGTAAAAACTAATGTCAAATTGGAGAGTAAATTTAAATAAATTCGCGCTAGTTATAATTAAATGCTTTGCAAAGTGTCTCTGTAAAAGAAGACTTTTTTATGTACTTAGCAATTAGCGACACTGAACCAATTTCTAAGACTTAAGTAGAACTCAAATTTCGCTTATGCATGATTTAGTTTTTCCATAACGTTAAATCACGGATAAAGTGTCTCTCTCTTTATATATATATATATATATATATATATATATATATATATATATATATATATATATATATGGCTTAATGGTCAAAGTAGCTAAAGCATCGATCAGTCTACTGCATCACTGAACTGAGCACCTAAATTTCCCCTAAAACGCTTCATTCCCCTCTCTCTGTCTCTCTCTCTCTCTCTCTCTCTCTCTCTCTCTCTCTCTCTCTCTCTCTCTCTCTCTCTCTCTCTCTCTCTGCCTCTCAAGCCGCCTCGGTGGCCTAGTTGATAGCGCACTACGCTTTCACCCCGAGGACCCGGGTTCGATTCCCGGCCAGGGCTTGGCATTTTCATACGCTATAAATCATCCCATCGTCTGCATTAGCCCAAGTGTGCACAATAGTCGGACGTTAAACACACTCTCTCTCTCTCTCTCTCTCTCTCTCTCTCTCTCTCTCTCTCTCTCTCTCTCTCTCTCTCTCTCTCTCTCTCTCTCTCTCTCTCTCTCTCTCTCTCTCTCTCTCTCTTAATATTGAGTTAAAGAAAGTAATTACCCTGAGACAGCATACAAAAGTATTACAGGTTGAAGTGATGGCCATCAATGACTGTGTTTGGGATAATTTGGATCGGGGCTTCAAGAAGGCACGTATTCATATTCATACCGATAGTCAGGCAGCAATAAAAGCACTTTCGGGTGCTATAATACAGTCTAAGTCGGTCTGGGAGTGTTGGAAGAACCTCGACGCTCTTTCCCAGGGTAACCGGGTAACTCTTCACTGATTTCCGGGGCATAGGGGAGTTGAGGGTAATGAGGAGGCAGACCGACTGGCTGGACTTGGAGCTGCATCTGAGTTTATCGGACCTGAGCCGGCTTTAGGGATTTCTCTATCGTTAGCCAGGTTCGCTATTAATGGATGGATTACAAGACAACACCAGGTAAGATGGGACAACCTTCATGGGCTTTCCCATAGTAAACGTCTCTTAAGCAAAGTTCCTTCTGGAGGAATCAAAGGGGCAGCAGATGTCCTGGGCAGAGCACAACTCAGGAAGATCATGCGGCTCATAACAGGCACTATGGTCTGAGGGTGCACATGAACAAGATACGGGGAGAAACCGTATGTAGATTGTGCAGGAAGGAGAAAGAAACTGCAGGTCACATAATTTACGATTGTGAGGCTCTTGCTAGTTGGAGGCTAAGGGTTTTTGGTTGTCAAGACCCTAGTTATCTTCAGCAGAGTGAGCTAGTCAGTGGGTTGCTGGAACTTATTAGGGGCACCGATCTGTTGAACTTGTATTTTAAGAGGTAAGCTGCACAATATTTTTAAAAGGTAAGTCGATAGCAGTGCCTGGGGTTGAACTATCACTTCCTCTAGTATATAATCTTAATGGTGATCCTAATATATATATATATATATATATATATATATATATATATATATATATATATGTGTGTGTGTGTGTGTGTGTGTGTGTGTGTGTGTGTAGGGGTAATAAACATTCTTTCGATATTTTGCCAAAAACGTATCCGGCACTTCGAGATGATTCTCGCTCCAAATCGGAAGTAAAACTGTATAAAGTAAACACTTGTTTGGCTTTTTAGAACATTCGAATGACGCAAGTAGAAGTAGGTTGGCTTGTTGTGAACTTACAGTGTGTGTGTATTCCCCTCTCTCTCTCTCTCTCTCTCTCTCTCTCTCTCTCTCTCTCTCTCTCTCTCTCTCTCTCTCTCTCTCTCTCTCTCTCTCTCTCTCTCTCTCTCTCTCTCTCTCTCTCTCTCTCTCTGTCTGTCTCTCAAGCCGCCTCGGTGGCCTAGTTGATAGCATACGCTGGGTGACTAGTAATTAATTAATACGCTGGAGGACTAGTAATCAACGCGTACTAGTCCAGCTGATTAAGGTCAGTGAAAATGGCAAGAGACTTTCCGATATGACAAAGCAGAGCTAGTCCTCCAAACAGCTGTATTGTCTGTCCTATTAATTTGTAGAACATAAAACGATCTTAAGCAAAAACGATGCGCACAGATGATGAAACTATTTAGCTGTTATATGGAGTACTCAACTGCATCAGACCTAGAAAACCGTCCGTTAAATTTCATTGGCCCTTTAGCCATTTTGGGTAATGTACATAAATAGCTTCGGGATATACTCGTATATTATCTTAAAGCTGGCCTACTTTCCGAATTCCCCTGAAAGACTTCTTACCAAACGAGGACCATGGACAAAGGGCAACTCAGGATACAATGGGACTCACTATAGAGCACTTTCCTAATCTCAGAGAGAAACAGTAGAAATGTAGGCTTTTAGTAAGTCAGCCGCGGGCTGGGGAGACACTTCCGGTCCGTTGGTTTAGCTGGATTCCTTATTTTTTCAACCGAGCAAGTTTTAGTGTCTTTTAGAGTTGTTCCGGGTTATGTTTTGTGGTGATAGGTCCTCCTCGATGTTCTGCCGAACAACAATTTTCAATATTGTGTTTATACTCGAAATTATGGCGGGAACCGTAAATTCTCAGAGTTAAAACTAGAGAAAGAACGCACCAATCAGGATTAAATTATTGTGTACAGTTGTGACTTGGTGAGCCGGCAGTAAAGCCTGGCCAGGAAATAGTCCAGCGTATATCCGAGATCCGAGATACGTGAACACTGCGAAACAATCAGGAGCGAGTATTGATTAACAGGGGAATTGTGAACTTTGTTCGCAAGCGTAGGCCGTTTAAAAACCGGGCAAGAAGTTCAGGAATTTAGCGTCTAACTTTTTTGGAGGTAAATCTGAGGTTGTGTAACACAGTTTCTGTGTTGTTTAGGCGATGACACTGTGCTTTTAGGGAGCACAAGAACAGGACAGGAATGTACCGTGTGCAAGTTATACAGGAAGGAAGCGGAAACTGCAGGCCACATAATCTTGTTTTGAGGTTCTTGCCAGCAGGAGGCAGTGTGCAGTTTCCAGGACCTCGAAGGCCCCTATAAACTGGTTAGTTGTTGGTGGGAGTGAACAATTAGCCTCAGAATTAGTAACCGAGAAGTTTATTTGCACAACAGGTCCTCTGATGCCTTAAGTTTATACTGTTTACCTCTAGTACTTAACCTTAATATAATCTATTACCGCAGTATTTACAAAATTAAAAAACTAAAAAGTTCATTATTCAGTCGCAAAATTCAAACACATCAAATAATGAAAACGTAAGTTTGTAATCAACCGCGCTACTTAATTAGTATTAGTATGCCTAATTGTCACCGACCGACGCAAATCCTTGAACATAAAACAAACAACACTACAGCTACAAAAGCTAGACAGAATGTTTACATTGTAAAAGGACATCAAGGTAACTTGAGTTCGCCATGTTTATTCGACAAGTTAATCTAAGTTGTATAATTATTCAGGACAACTTAATCAAGGATTTACCGTAGCTAAGCGAAACACTACGTGTGCTTGGTTCAAAGTTGGCAGAGTTCTATTTTTATTTTTATTTTTAAACAACTCATACAGTTAATTGCATGAACACTATCCAACATGACATATTTACTAAACAGAAAAAGTGAACCAGTAAACGATAAATAATGACTACAGGTAGCTGTTTCGCTGTCGTGATGGAAGCGAATTTACAAAAGTAATTTTTCTTACATATTTTTTAAATTCTGACTTCATCCCAGTAATCATTACTAAAATCTGCTACAACGAACTACAAAATGGAACCTTGACCGACGTAAAATTCAACTTTTTCTAAATTGCAAATGATTTTTAAAAATTCGAAATACTAATTTATGAATTATTTAACGTTGATTGGGACGGTGAAATTATACTTCAAAAACAAAACAAAAAAATTAGACAAAAAGTTACGAATTTTTGTAGATTTGTAATATTTGCCATTTTGAAACTGTTTAACTGGTTTTTCTGGATAAAAAACTCTTTCAAGCTCTTAACGATTGATTTGCCAAGTTTGGATTAAAAATATGAATTTGAGAGTGCTAAAACACACACACACACACACACACACACACACACACACACACACACACACACACACACACACACACACACACACACACACACACACACACACACACACACACACACACACACATACATATATATATATATATATATATATATATATATATATATATATATATGTAGGATACTCGGTGGTCGATGTGACTAAAGCACCAGTCAGTCTGCTGTGTCTCTTAATTGCGCACTTCAAGTTTCTTAGTTCGAGCCGCAGTTATTCAAGTTGCTTTACACGTACCGTTAACGCATTAAAGTAACGTTAGGATGTCTTGTCCTCATTAGTCTAACTATCATAAAGTATGAACTTTAACCAATTAACAAATAACAACATAAATATCATATAGTGAAAAAATACAATAATTTTAACAGTAATTAGTTGTGTGTTTTGTCTAACTGGCACCTTTGTATATCTGTATTGGTTTTTTAAAAAGTGTTGTACTTTTTTGTAATATCGCTTCACAAAACACCTGCGCTCAAACAAGTCCATCACACAACACAGCAGCCCTTCACAACACACAATGTTTCGGTTTTGTAAAATATCGTTTCAATTATAAAAAAATACTGTATGTACGAGTTTCAAATTGTTTTTTTATAAAATAAACATGTTATTCAGTAAGTAATTTAATGCTTTGAAAAATTGTTATTTTTTTAGGTCTGGAAACATTTTATAAAGTTTTTTACTATTTTAAGAAATTTACAGTAAGCCCAAAACAAAAATTAATTTTACTTCAAACAGATTATTAAATTTCAAGATTTCATGGAATATGTAGCTTCAACCTAAGTATCAATTGATTTAAGGAAGAACACAATTCCTAGTTTTACATAAATTAAATTATTCAGTTTTTTAGGTTATGAAGTTTGATGGCCAGCCGCATCGCGATCAATGTTACTTTGTTTTCAAGGTCCTGGAGGCCAAATATCTTTTACTTCTTGTAGGAAAGAGCTTCAAAATCGTAGATCATGTGTCTTACAATTTTCTCATGTAACCTATGCCCAATTTCTCTGTGCTATATTGCACAGACTACAGTATCCTGTAAGGAGTCCCATGGTTTTCCTGATTTTCCATCTATCCATGACATTATTGCTGCTAGTTAACAGCCTTCCATCCTTCAAATATGATCCGATATGCCCTGTCATCAAAACTCTAGTGTTTATCACAACCAGAGGTTGATTCCTGAGAGATCTTCTACTTCTAGGATTAAATAAAAGCCTTTTTCTATCACCTCAGACTTTCTGATTAGACGAACCACATCTTCCACTTCTTCCCCTCCAGATTGAGTAGATCCCATTAGTGTCCCTACAGTTTCGTGTATGTCACTGCTTGTGTGTTCAGCGGAGTTAGATACAACTCCAAGTTTCTACCTTATTATGTTTACTGCTCAGATGCATTTTGTCCACTGCGTTAGGTAAGGCTAGATTGAAACTGAAGGTCACTTAGAATCCAGAATTCGCACTCGTGAGCTACGCTTCCCCTTAGCCATGAAGCCTTCGGTGTACGCTGTTCCATCTTGATTTATGATGAAGAGATCTAACCTAAAAGCCCATTTCATTAAAACAATGCCAGTTGGCATTGCCAGTTTCAGCTGAGGTTGCCAGTCGCTGGATACCCAGTGTAAACGCTCCATGCTAGTCACTGGAGAGGCCAGCAAGCCATAGACGTACCAGTCGTTGGAAACTCCAGCAGAACAAATATTTTTTTTGCTGGCGATCCACCACTCTACTGCACTGGCACCGTGTAAAACGATAACTGCCGTCCGCCAGTCGCTGGAAACATTTTTTTTTTTAACGTCCGACTATTGTGCACACTTGGGCTAATGCAGACAATTGGATGATTTATAGCGTATGAAAATGTCAAACCCTGGCCGGGAATCGAAACCGGGTCCTCGGGGTGAAAGGTGGCTATCAACTAGGCCACCGAGGCGGTTGTTTCATTCAACCACGATGATTACGTTTACCAGTTTGTTTAAAATGGCAAAATGGTAAATTACGTTTACCAGTTTAAAGGCAGATAAAAATGGCTATTCGTTTGAGTGAGGAAAAAACTTTGACATTTGTACAGTTGTACTGTGACCATGAAAACTTGTGGAACGTGTATAGTAAAGATTACCGCAATCGGGAGGCTAGGAATGCCTCGATGCAAGCCGTCGTTGATGACTTGAATGTGCCAAATTTTACAGTGAAAGACGTGTAAAAAAATTAAAGCTTTAAGGACTACGTATTGTTTAGAAATTTCTTCTAATGTTTCTGCCATTTTTAAACAAATAAAACAAAACAACAACGTTGTACGTCCTCAAAAAACAATCAATGCCCGGCCAGTGAGCTGGCGTTCCTGTTTCCATATGCCAGTGACGTTCAAGTCGTTTCTCAACTGGCGTGCCAGCCACTGGCAACGTGTAAACTGTAAAGCGCCAGTGAACTAGCATTCCAGTTGCCGCATTCCAGTGATCTTCCAGTATTTTCTCTATTGACATGCCAGCCACTGGTAACGTATAAATGGGCCTTAAGGGTATATAGATGAAGAAGGTTAGGTCCACTTAGGGCACCTCGGGATCGCTAAACCCGTACTCATAATGTTTGAGCCGCTGAGGGATTACCATGTGTATTATTATTTTCGAATTTTAATTGTAGAATGTAATGATTTTTGACATTAATATTGGTACAAATGGAAATAGTAAATTTTCTAATATTTTATAAATGCATTCCATTACTGTAAGAAAAACATTACTGTAAATATAGTGTGTATATTTTATTACTTTAGAAAGTTATTATTATTACCATTGCCATTGTCAATGCCAATGCCGTCGCCGTCGCCGCCGTCGCCGTGCGCCGCCACTGCCACCGTCGCCGTCGCCGTCGCCGTCGCCGTCGCCGTCGCCGTCGTCGTCGTCGTCGTCGTCGTCGTCGTCGTCGTCGTCGTCGTCGTCGTCATCGTCGTCGTCGTCATCGTCGTCATCATCGTCATTATCATTCGTATTATTATTATTATCATCATCATTATTATTATTATTATTATTATTATTATTATTATTATTATTATTATTATTATTATTATTATTATTATTATTATTATTATTATTATTATTATTATTATTATTATTATTATTATTATTACAAAAAATATTCATTATTGTACAAAATTAGATTTTTCAGCATTTATCTTAATATCTCGTGATTCCAAAAAGCGTTCGTAGCTTTTAAACAGACTCTTTTTATAATTGTGTTTGTGTGTGTGCGTGCGTGTAATAGAATAACAGCAAAATAAATAAGCTTTTCAGATTTTCCAATTTTAATCATAGACGAATTGTAGACTTCTAAGCAAACGCTCGCGTAAAATTTTATTTTAATTAGATTTTCAATTAATTGAAAACCAAGTACTAAATCGCATTGTAACGAACCACTTGAAAATCAGTTAAAGTCAATCTTTTCGTATTTACAAGTAAACGTTTAAAAGCGTTCAGTTTATTTTGGCAAGTAATTTAAAAGTCAAATTCGAGTTGCGCTGGCTGTTTGAGCGGTTAAGATACAATCAATCTCCGACAAAAGCAGTCATCACTAGATGTGAGCACAGGGTGTGGCATAAACCCTGCTTCAGTCTCCAGCCGTTATAATAAACTGATTAATAATTTTATATTCTACTAGCTGAAAACCTGGTCTCTGATCTAAGAAATAATACACAATCGAAAGATAAATGAATAAGAATGATCGATGAATACGAATGACCTATGAAAACGAAGGATACATGAATACGAATGATCTGTGAATTCGAATGATCTATAAATACGAAAGATCTATGAACACAATTGATCAATGAATAACAATGATACATATGAATTCGAATAATCTATGACTAATAATGATGTATGAATACAAATCTATGAATACGAATAATCTATGACTAATAATGATGTATGAATACAAATCTATGAATAAAAATAATCTATGACTAATAATGATGTATGAATACAAATCTATGAATACAAAGATCTATAAATACGAATGACCTATGAATACGATCTATTAAAATAAATAATATATGAATACGAATGATCTATGAATACGAATGACCTATGAATATGAGTGATCTATGATAACAAATTACCAGTGAATACGAATGATCTATGAATATGAATGAGATATGCCTAAGAATGATATATGAATACAAATGATCTATGAATTAGAATGATCTATGAAAACTTATGAATAAGAACGATCTATAAAAACGAATAATCTATGAGTACGAATGATCTATGAACATAAATGATCAATGAATAACAATGATCTATGAATACGAGCGATCGATCGATAACGAAGTAATTCATGCAAATCGTATAGTTCACTATAAACTTCAGCCAGTCTGCCCATGACAGCTACACTGCAATAATTTATACGATAATTATTACATCGATTTGACGAATGAAACTGCAAATGAATGGAGGCGCGTAGCTGTCTCGCTAACGTGAATGAAGCCAATTTTCAAAAAATATTTTCTTACGCTTTTTAAAGTCTGATTTTACCTTAACACAATCAGCATTTTAACCTACACATATTATGAATTTAAACTGTCAAATCGCAACGAAAATACGAAAGCGAACCATGACCGCCGTCAAATTGAATTCCTTCTTAATTTCAACAGATTTTGAAAGTTAAAAATGCTAATTGATACAATTTGTAACACCCATTACGATAGTGTAATCGAATTTTTAATGAATTATAAGACAAACAGTTGAACGAATATTGTTGGTTAACAAACATGTCCAAACTATTACTATAATCGATTCTTGTGTTATGTTTTGAAATAACTCGGACCAAAATAGCGAACATGAGCGTGCTAAAACACACACACGAACAAAGGGAAATAATATTTTTTTTAAATCTTTTGGAAATTAGCTTCTATCACGTCACTGCTTGCCGCGATTATTTTTCATTTCTTCTGTAAGCGTAGTAACAATCCAAGACAACAAGTTCATATTGTAGCACGTACTGTCCAGCCTCAACAGTTCCTCCAAGCCCTTTATTTTGAAATGTTTGTATTATTTCTGTATTGGTTTCCTTTGTACCGTAAGTCCAAACAGATTTGAGACCACGCTTACGAAAATTGACTTCCGATCTACTACTACATTCTGTATTTGATTTAGTTCTTCTAACCGAAGAAGTCACGGCGGTTCCCGGACATGTAGCCAATCACGCGTTGTGTACAAAGCACATTGTTTATTGCTGTTACACATCCGGCGAATTCTTTCATCTCAACCTTCACAATATTTCTTATAAAAAAAGAAAGAAAGAAAAAAGGACGACAGATGAAAAACAAATTGCCTCTGGCAGTACACAAATACAAAAGAGAATTGCCAGTTGTTTATACCTTGTGTTTGACAAATATATAATTATAAACCGTGCAGACATGCCTCAATGTGTTCATGTACAAAAAATAAATACTTATAAAAGAATAATGTAATTTAATTTAACTAATATATAGATAAAGTATGAGAAACAAACATTTACAAGAAGATAAAATTTACAAATCTCTCACAAAAGATGATTGTTTCAGATAGGATTTTACCTTTTTTTTAATATTTACACTTACTATTTCTTCATATTCGTTACTGTTTATAAAGATTACAGTTATTCAATAAATGTTAACAAAACTTAGACTCCCAAAAGTACAATAATTACAGCAAGCAGTGTTTTGTTTCTAATACGAAACAAATTTTAAATTAGGTAACAAACATGTTCTATGAACAGAAATGCTCAATGAATAAGAATAAATTACGAATACGAATGATCTATAACTAAAAATGAACTTTGAATATTAATGATCTATGAATACGAATAATCTATCATCAATGAATAATAATGATCTATAAATACGAATAATTTATGAATACGAACGATCTATGAGTATAAATAATCTATGAATTCAAATAATCAATGAATAATAATGTTCTATGAATATGAAAAACCTCTTAATAAGAACGACCTATGATTAGTAATGATCTATGAATAAGAACAATCTATGAGTAAGAATGATCTATGAGTACAAATGACCAATGAATAAAAATGATCTATTAATACAAGCGATCGATGGTGCTAACGACGTAATTCATACAAATCGTATAGTTCACTATAAGCTTCAGCCGGTCTGCCCATGACAGCTACATTGCAATAATTAAAGTGATAATTATTACAATGATTTGCCGACTGAAACTGCAGATGAATGGCGGTACTTAACTGTATTGCTGACGTGATTGAAGCGAATTTTTTTTTAATGTATCTTACGCTTATCAAAGTCTGATTGCACCATAAAAATCGGCGTGATAATCTACACGAATTAGGATTTTAAACTGTCAAATTACAATGAAAATACGAAAGCAAACCATGACCGCCGTCGAATTAAATATCACGAAATATACATCTTCCACTTCCTATTAATCTTATTTCATCGTCATAATCAGCAATAAAATTCTAATTTATGGAGACTTTAACGCTGCTTACGATAGTGAAAACGAATTTTGAAGAAAATGTAATATACGAGATAGGGTCAAAACGTTCCAGAATTGATCAATGGAAATTTATTGAAAGTACGTATAATATTTTAACCTTATTTGGCTTCAAAATATTCTCCTCCTGCATATATACACTTCTTCCACCGTTTATACAAAACACCCAAACAAAATGGATTGTTGGAATCCATTTTGAAAAATTTAGTTTAGTCGCTTCGTCGCAGTTTCCATCACCTCTTGCGAAACAGCAAAACTATATACCTTCAAGGTCATTTCAGTCGTAGAAAAAGCCGGTGATACAAGATCGGGAGGATATAGAGGATGTTCCAGAGTGGTAACATTGTGCTTGGCAAGGTATTGTTTCATCATCAGCGATCGATGTGACGGGGTATTGTCATGCAAAAAAGCCAATGGTTTCCTACCCATTTTCAGGCATTAGCTGTTTCAGCATCTCCTTGTACAGTGGTTTGTTAACTATTTTCCCTTCAGGAATAAATTCGTAGTGAATCATGCACTGGTAATAAAAAACATCCCAACATCACTTTACCCCGGCTTCTCTCCATGCAAAATTTTCCTTTTTTGTGATATTTTTGATTTCCATTCAGTAAACTGACGTTTTGTCTGAAGGTCGTAAAGGAAGCACCGTGTTTTGTACCACCAGATTTTATCTATTTTCAAGACTTAAAATTACAAGAAGAGGCTATCGTTTTGCTGATTCCAAACATGGCTTTCAGAAGTGTTTCCAATAACTGTATGAACGGCGGAAGAAGTGTGTGCACGCAGGAGGAGAGTATTTTGAAGGAAAGTAAGACTAATATATTACACGTACTTTCCATAAATTTCCATTGATCAGTTCAGGGAACATTTTGACCCTATCTCGTAAAAGTTATATATTTTTACGATTTGGTACGGCAAGATTTTGAAACTGTGTTTTAAAGGATTTTTTCCAGATTATACCTGTGCAAATTTGTAATGCCAAAATCAGTTTTTGTGCCAAGTTAGATCAAATTTGACCAAAATAGCGAAAGGTATTTTAACCATCATTAAAAACATTGTTTAAGGCTGCTGTTTGAGTCTTAGCCTTCAATGACTCAATTTCTAATGAGCTTCGCTAAAAATTAATTTACGGACTATCGGTTTTTGTTCAAACTTTAGTTGCTAACGCCCTTACTTCATCAAGGGATGATAATTCGTCTTTAGCGGAAAGTTACAGCAATAACTGCGTCTCGAACCCACAACCTTAAAATACGCAGTTCAAACAGAAACGCAGCAGACTGACTTAGTACAGCAAGTCTTGACTGGGTTTAAACGTTATGATTCAAATTTTGATCGAGGTTTTTTCCTCAAAAAATTAATCAATTCAGAGTAACTTCAAAATTCCAAAATTATAAATGGCTATCATGAAAAAATATTTTTTACAACTCATAAATACTATGTTCAGTATAATGATCTGCCTTCCCTAGCTTCGTCAATTCTACTTTCGTTGAAACGTTTCGGAGAACCTCCATCTTCAAAAACACTATCTATACTGGTCACCAATATTATGGCCCGTCCTATTTATAATTTTCTATCTTCATCTCGTACCCCTCCTGTATTCAACATGTGTACATTAAACCCGACGTGTTCGATTCTGATTGGCTCTTCAAAATCATACGTTTTCGCTTGTTTCTGATTGGCTCCTTTCAGACTTTCTCTTCAACAATCGTCCCTCCTGTTAATTTTGAAAAATTCTTAGATTCTAAAAAAAATTTTAATTTAAATATTTTAAAAAATTAACAAAAGGGACGAACGTTGAAGAGAAAGTTTGAAAGGAGTCAATCAGAAGTGAGCGAAAACGTATGATTTTGAAGAGCCAATCAGAATGTCAGTATGCTACTGATGAAGAGCACGTCGGGTTTAATGTACACGTGTTGAATAGAGTAGGGGTACGAGGTGGAGATAGAAAATTATAAATAGGACGGGCCAAAATATTGGTAACCAGTATAGATATAGTTTTTGAAGATGGAGGTTCTCCGAAACGCGTCAACGAAAGTAGAATTGACGAAGCTAGGAATGGCAGATCATTATAATGAACATAGTGATAATAATCCTAGCAAAAATAAGAAGAATATAAAAAGAAACTCATAAATATTTTAACCATTAAATACCGACTTAAGTACTTAGTAGGCTATATATTTCAATGGGCTTTGGCAACAAAGAAATAAGATTGTTTTTACAAACACTTCACAACATATAATAAATATTTTTAGCAGAGTGGATTAATAACACATTTTAACGAACAAACAACGACATAATGTTAAAATATATTATACACGTTAGTTGCATTATTAAACGGGAAGCTTTCCGTAAGAAAGACAGCGATGTGAAATGGAAAAGCTATTGGAAAATTGTCAAGCAATAAGAGGACAAGGAAATCCTTTAAGGATTTAATGGCCGCCTGATGTACGTCGCCGTTGCTTGGTGTAAAAGAGAGGCGGAGATTATCTGACGCGGAAAGACAACGTATAAACTCCATCTCGAGCCGGGCTTGTTATGCCAGACTCAAGGGAAAGTTATCCTGTATTTATGTTTCCACCGAAAGTAAATTTACCGTAAAGAAACCAGTTTAGCGGAGGCAGTTTGATAAGTGAAATAAATGATGCAGAAATGTTGAGCAAACTTTCAGACGTTCAATTTAATAATTAAATAATCACAGCACGCAGCTGTCTCGCTCAGACGATGGAAGCGAATTTCCTAAAATATTTAAAAATCTGATATCAATCGTTAACCACCATTAAAATCTCCGTATATTAACATTTAAAACTTTCAGATTTCATTGAAAATACGAAAACTACTTTGACCGCCATTTGCATAAGTGGTTTTTATTTGATTAAGACAGTGAAACCAGACTTCCAAAACAGTTTTGAAATAAAAAAAGTTCTACATTTTTTTAATACTTAAAATGATCAATATTAAAAATGAAACCATAACAGATTTTTCTTGGTAACAGACTTGTCCAAACTATTACCAAAATTGATTTTCGAGCTAAGCTTGAATCAAAACGAACCAAAATTGAGAACGTAGTGTGCTAATACACAATTTATTCGATCTAAAATAATAATAATTAAAAAAGTACTACTTTAGCCAACGCCCGTTCTTAGCTCCTCAGCTACTTGACAGACGTGCTGGTCTCAAAATGGTGTTCTTTCTGGCATCAGTCCGCAACACTGCGCGCTGGAAAAGGTGGCCAGCAGTTTCATTACTTTGGGAGCACAGGGGAATCCACTATACCAATCCCTTGCAAATGGCTCTGCAGATGACTTGTCGACATTTTAAAGGTGGCCACAGATATAATTCGGGACAGGTTATTGGGGATAGGTTTTGTTAAAATCGGTTCCCATCTTTTTTCAAGTCCAGCCGTCCTCCAGGAATCTGCAATGACCTTTCTTACGCGGGAAGAGTCTCTCGATGTATAAAACGAGCACAGGTTACGTGGAGATTTGATGGATCAATGTGCATCCTTCTTTAGCCAACCTGTCGGCTTTCTCACTCCCGTGGATTTTACAGTGACCAGGCGCCCATTGTAGGCAGTCAATTTCAGTGATTGTTTGAAGTTTAAATAACTTCCAGGCATTGCATAATCAGGTCATCGTCATCACACTCTTGGAATGTCAGTGCTGAGAGCGGCAGTAAGAAGACAACTTTTCCATGGATATCAGTGTGTTAAAAGTCCACTTATGGCAGCAAATTCTCCGTCGAAACACTTTTTCAATCTCCCCACGATCCAGAGGCGATAGAGGAGTAACCTGCACCAATGCCCTCTTCTGCAGCTGAAACATCGGTGTGCATGTGGATCCGTTCGGATGAAGCGTAAGTTAGTGTATTCATTTCGAGTGCTACTGCTCTTAAAATATGTGAGGAGAAGTCCGCCTTAGTTTTTTCACTATCAGGGATGGTGGTGTAGATTATTAGTTCTTGAATTTTGTGGTAAAACTTTGGTTTTCGGGGACATTGCCGTTATATTTGAAGTAGTCTTCTATTTAAGTTTTTTTACGTTTTCTTCTTTCTTGCTCCTTTATTCTGTCTGTGACATGGTGAAGATTTTATATTTAGATTCTTGAGACGGTTTAATTAAATCATTTTTCTTCTTTGGTTTTTTCGTTCACTTACTAATAGCTTGTTATACTTTAACATGTTACATGAAAACTTTTAACGGTCTCTTACATAGTCTCTTTCAAGATCACAAGTCTTAATATTACAATAATGTTTCATTTTCTATTGAAAGTTCGCTAAATAAAAGCTCATACATCTATGGATCGCTCCCTGAAAACCTCAAAAAAGCGGGAATTTTCATTGAAAATCGAGTAATTTTGATTTGAGCTGACATTGACAAACCCACGAAGTTTACGCTACAAAGTACGTAAAGATATCTTGGAACGAAAAAATATACTTTTACTTAAAAGCACGGTGGTTCAGGTAGTTAGTCACTGGTCAGTTTGCTTTACCTTAAAACTTTCATCATTAAGGTCGTAGGTTCGAGACTACAGTTACTGCTTAAGCTTCACCATTTCCGTTAATGCAGATCTCATATCCTTCTTAATCTTACGTCTAAAGTAAGAGCATTAAGAAGCCTGTGTATGTGTGTGTGTGGTGTTGTAGATTCTATAATTGGAAAATAAAGGAAAAAAGAATAAAACTTGATATGGACAACTAAAATGTGATTATGTAGTAAATGACATATACATTTAATTGGATAATCTGTGAATAGATGGTTATAAATCTTTTATAAGATATTTTAGCATATAATTAATGGTATCTCTTTATTTTCGACAAGTAGGTAAATAAAATTAATAGCTAATAACTAGAAATCGATAAATAACCGATAAAGTTAATTTTGAAGAAAGCTGTAATATTTTATAATGAAAAAAGTAGTATATTTATTTTACCACAAAAAAGTTGTAATATTTTGTATTATTATTTTTAATGAAAAGCTATGTGTTAATTTGAAAGATTTAAATATTGCATTTGTGAAAATAAATTACGTATGCCAATATGCAAAACTATTGATTTGTTTTAATCACTCAAAATACAAATACTTACGATCCCAAACAAAATTTTCAGATTCAATAAACTGACAATATCAAATATTCATCAGATCGTATGTGCATTTGCCCTTTAGAAAAAGTAACAAAGGTCTAATCGAAATCCGGACACAACTGACAAATAGTTGCAAATTTTAAATTAATCAAAACGTTTTTATTTATAATTAAAAAATTAATTTATGTGGTAGTAACCACTGAGCCGTAGGTTTTTTGTCTATTTTACTCTTTTTTTATGCGAACGTCGCAGTATGTGTGTGTGTCCGAAATTTTTTCCTGGTCCATAATTTGACAATATCGATTTGTAAGTAAAGACAATATCATTCGAGTTAAGGAAACTAGGTTTCGTCGCCCCAAAGAACGGTAGTTGAACTTTAATCACAGTGCTCTTCTGACACTCAACAAAGTATATTGAATTGAAAATACAACAATTTCTACTAGAAACACCTGAAGCAAATTGAATTGTAAGTTCACTTCAAACGGTACATGAAATTTATTATAATATACAACACCTCGTGGATAAAGGAAGCCGGGAAGAATCACTGTATTTTCAAAAGAAATCAATATGAACGTTGTAAAGCGATTTCCAACAAATACCGCAGTCAGCGTTTCTGTTAAGGAATTGTATTATGGGCTACGAACGTTACTGTTGGTTCTTACAATCGACCTCAAAAAATACCGGCTTTTCAAGTACAGTAGAGTCCCGTTTAACCCTTTGAACCGTCAGTCTCTATTAACCGTCAAATTAATGCTGTTATCTGACATAGTAAGTAATGCCTTCCGTAGTAAGTAATTTGTAATAAATAATAAAAGTAACCTACCTAAACAAAGCCAAACACTGTAACTGGACATGACGTATTTATAGCATACACACGTATGGGTAGCAGCTGACACGATCCTATCATATAAGCCTAGTGGAACAATTAAAAAATTTCAACAAATTCTAAAATAGTGCATAAATGTTTCTATTAAAACATAAATAAACTCACACTATTTACAATAATACCATTCAGCGTATAAGTCGATCACGTAACAGTCACGTGAGGCGCAGTGTGCGCGGTGCTATCTCGTGATACTTGAATACTTGTCAAAAGGTTAAGTAAGGATAATTTACTGTATTAAAGACTTACGTATGTAAAATTTGTATAAAACATAATTAGAGTTTAACAGAAAGTTTAGAAGTTTTACTACATTTTCCGAAATAATAATACATAAACATTCTGTGCTGGTGGTTTATTTCTGTTATCCGTCTATTTTGTCATCCGTCACTCCAACGGTCCAGAGAATGACGCTTAATCGAGACTCTACTGTAGTCATAACAGAAGTGCTGTTTACTGTATTGAAACAATTTTAGTCTCAAAATGTAAAAGAATATTGAAACACTTTTTACTTTCTTTATTTATTTATTTATCTCTTTCTTTCTTCTACTTCTTCTTCTTTCTTTCTTTCTATCCGTATTTCTTCTTCTTGTTATTCTTCTTCTTCTTCTTCAAAGCACACCACTGAGTTACATGCTTAGACCATCCTTCAAAATTGTCATAGCACGAACAATTGAAACCTACGTGATTACATTTATTAAAATTTTCACTTCTATTGGCCAATTTCAAGACAGCCAAATTTTTCAAAGCAGATTTCTCAATATCATTATAAACCAATTTCCTCAGAAAAATTAAAAGTAATGGATAACATAAAATTATCGCTCCTCGTTCTCGTATGCTTCGTCAGTGAAACACTTAAACAGCCAGCTTGGTTGGAACAAACAAATTACTGTAATTAAATACAATAAAGTGATTCCAAATAATAAATGACGGCTGGCCATTAAAGTAAGTATATAGCAGTGAGTTCACATCAGAGTAATTAAATGCAATAAAAATGAACTAATTAATGGTGACGGCGGTAATAAAAACAGCGTAATATCCTTCTTCCTAATTTTTTACGATACGTTTTTAACAGTTCATTTAATTATTGTCTAATAATAACAACACATTAGAAACTGACTACCACCAAAATGTAGTGTGCGTGCGTGCATGTGTGTGTGTGTGTGTGTGTGTGTGTGTGTGTGTGTGTGTGTGTGTGTGTGTGTGTGTGTGTGTGTGTGTGTGTGTGTGTGTGTGCGTCAATATAGCCTCTGTATAGCCAAAAGCCTCTGTATAGCTCTGCGAAAATAAATGAATTTTTTAAAAATAATTGTCTTTGTTATAACTACTTTTACAATAAATTGTGTATAATTTATTATGTTTTAAGATATATATTATTGTTAACAAGTTTTTATATAGTATTTATATTTTTTTTTGTTTATTTCTGTTTGTCCTCGCAAGGGTGGTGCAGACTAGCTGCATCTATTGAGAGGATTAAGACAAACCTCACGGTACCCTAGTCTAACACACACTTACACACTAACAACACTACACTTACGACTTTAAACACTTTATACTCACACTTACATTTAGGGAGGCGATAATAGCCTCAATGTGCGTTTCGCCTTAAAATACAAAAAGCAAAATATATTATCTTTTGTTAATTTTCGCGACACGACCATTATGGTTTTTCGCCGGGAAAAAATATTAACTAGCATTTTGAATTCATTGAAAATTTTAAAAGTTAATTTAAGCACAATTTAATGTTAATTACAATTGTGAAATCAGGTTTTAGAAAAAGTGTAAAATAAAAAGTTACGTATTTTTAAAAGTTTTAAATTAAAACAATATTGAAACTGGTAAACAGATTTTGCTAAATTTTTCTAGAGTACCGAAATCGATTTTTGTACTGTTTCAATAATGAAAGGAAATAAAACGTCAGGCGCTACTATACAAAACACACACACACACACACACACACACACACACACACACACACACACACACACACACACACACACACACACACACACACAACACACACACACACACACACACACACACACACACACACACACACACACACACACACACACACACACACACACACACACACACACACACACACAACGCAAATACAGACTTTAGAAATGTATTACATTCGAAATTATAAAATTAAACATTTCCATACCTCAAAAATCCATTGTTAAAATCAGAGAACGAACGCACCACTCAGGAGCTACTGTGTACGAGAGAAGCGAGGTGATGCGCCAGCAGAAACGTATTAATCTAGCGTAGTATAGACTCAAGATACGCGTGCACTGCTTACCAGTCAGAAGCCAGTATTGGTTAAGGGGAGAATTGTGAACTAGGTTCGCAGGCGTAGGCTGTTTGAAAGCCGGGAGAGATGTTCGATAATTTACCGCGGTTGTACTTCCGTGTTAGTAAGCGGAACTTGTTTGTGTAAATCACATATGTTGTTTAGGCGATGACAAAGGGTCCAAGATAAAAGAAATTTTCGTTGGACAATCGCATCCTTAAAGTCAACAAGGAACCCGTCTGTCCCGAATATTTGTTTTGACTGAAACAGAGTGAAGTTAAGGAAAGAAAAAAGATCTTTGAATTTATCCTTTGATCAATTTGACTCCTGCACGCGTGCGTCTTGTCATTAAACTGTTCCGGATCACTTGATGCCTTACAGTCAAAGGTCGCGTACTTCTGTAACAAGCGTCTTAATTAACACAAGTGTCTACACGTTCCTTCCCATCGTGAATCTTTACATTTGTTGGGTTAAGTTACGATACAATAACACGAAACTAGTGAATTCAATATTAAAATCAGATAGCATTAATACACCGTATAATAACACATAACAGTTATTCTTGACTTTTTAACTTCTTGTAATTTAAAGACATAGGGTTCTGTAGACAATATCGGCCATTTTGGATATATTCCCTATAAGACTAATGTTATTTAACGATACAGATTACATTGATATATGTTAAGATAAAATTCTGTTTGATAACTCATTTTAAAATTCTTGTTTTTTTTACATTTTCTATAAAAATTTGAATTTCTATTTCTACATACAAGACATTGAAAACTGAATATCAAACACTAGTGATTAGAAGAACAACAGACCTCGCAGTATATTCCTAATTAATTTACAAAACGCTTCAAGACAGCACTCTTACATTTTCCCGTCAATTTAACCAATAACCGTAATATTTACGAAAAATGTTACCGGACAAACTTTTATGCTCTTTCTCTGCGAAGAGGTCAATATTATTATAGGTATTTCCGTTTAGCCCGTATTACAAGAAGTAACCAGCAACTATAAACTCAATATTGAATCAGAGCTCGTTATCTTGAAACGAAAAAGGAATGGAAAAACTCTTACATATCTTTCGAATTGTATGCAAGGTACTGTCATACCAAATTTCAAAACAATCTATCAATGTTTGGCTAAAACTGCTTATACTCCTTTTATAATCAGAGGCCGCCATCTTGAGAAGGAAGCTTAAGGTGAAAATCTTATATAATAACACACAAACCAAATGCTTAACGGTCGATAGACTTGCTTCGCTCGGCCAGTAATTTTATCTTAACAAGTCGCTAAGCAATGTGGACCGTTAAGTAGTATTAAGGGAATAAATTCAACATGACCAACCGGATTAACATACTTTTAATTGTGCAAAAACAATACAAAAGCATTTCCACAATCAATTATTGCCCTGTAAAAATGTGATCGGGAAAACTATCCACAAAAATAAAACGAACACGTTTCTGATGTCTGGAAATCGATTTATCGAATTTCAAACATAGGCAACATGAAAACTCACAACTGAACCCAATGTATCGAATTAGAAATAAACAAATTATCAGTCTGTGAAAAAAAAAATAAAGCTTAAAACCCAGGTTGGTGTTAGTTCTTTTAGATTCACCCAAAAACTACTAATTTGGAATAATAAATACTAATTGAAAAAGATTTAATCCAAAACTTATTTGGTTGAGTACATACTTCTGCCATTCCTAGTTTCAAACGTTTTTATATTTGTTGACGTGTTTCATATTACTTCCAATATCGAAATGTTTTGCTGTACTCAACCAAATAAGAGTACAGCAAAAAATTTTGGTAATGGAAGTATTTCGAAACGCGTCGATAAATATAAAATGTTTGATACTAGAAAGACGATGATGTATGTACTCAACCAAATAATATTCCTAGCAGAAAAAAGATTATTACATTAGGAATTTCGCTCCAAAACTATTTAATTTACATTACTGAAAAGTTTCGAAATTTTAGACAATTTTTAACAAAACAAATTTTTATAAAGAGTTTTTAAAATTGTAAAAAAATGGTTGAACAAATATTTAATAAACAATCTTCCAGTGATTTGCTTATACTTCCTGAAACAGGTATGTTAAAACATAATTTGTTTGAATGCTTATTAACTATATTCTAGCTAAAATATAATCGCTTTTCGTGGATTTTTTTACTGCAAAGAAGCTTCAGAAATGTTTTAAAATCGCTTCATCACTTTTTTAGCGAATTTCTATTGAAAATGAGCTATTGAAGCGGCAATTATAGCAATCACGTCATTTTAAAATGAGCGCCGATCTTGGCCCCTAGATTACGTTTTGACGGTAGATAGCGCATAAGTATAAAGGTGTTAGCACGCTCACGTTAGCAATTTCAGTCCGACTTAATTTAACCTGTATACTCTTTCTTCACAAGAGGTCAAAATTTTGATGGAACGAGCCATTCAGAAAGTCTTACGGGAAATAACCAGCATTTACAAACGTTATAGTTAAACCAAGAACTGCCATCTTGAAACAAAAATGAATAAAAAATTCTTAAACTTACACATTCATCGTTCAGCCTTTATAAAAGGTACATTAGTGCGTTTGGTCAAAATTTCGTAAAGAAAATCTCACAAGTCAAATACTGAACGGTAGAGTTGAAACAGAAGTCTCTATTTACTCGGTCAATGAATTTAAACGGTTTATCTATGGCTACAGAAAACTGTAATAAAATATCCGCAATTTTGGTCCGATTTGATTCAAGCTTGGCACAAGAATCGTTACCCAACAAACATCGTTCAACAGTTTCGAAATTTCAAATCTAAAAAATGCATTGAAAATCTGACTTTACAAAAGTATACAACGGCAATCATTTTCATACTTATAATGTAATTTTGAAGATTAAAATGTAATGTACACAGGTTTTAACATTTATAACAGACAATCAAACGGCCTGGCGGCCACCACGGCAACCGGAAGCGGAGTTCAGTCAGTTTAAATAAAACGTTTGAATTTTTAAATCTAAATATTTAGGCTAACTGTAACGAATTCTAACAACTGTTATGTTTGAAAACCGTAACCTAACGGTAACCTTGGTAACGAGAATAATAAGTTTGAAGGCGTGGTCAATGTGGTGGGCGAAGCGGAGTCAGCTTGAAACCGAACCAAGACAGAGTCAAAGCTACGCGAAATGGAGCTCAAGACGCCCCTTGATTTCGCTCAGCTCCATTACGTTTGCAGTGGCCGTACTTACATTAAAAACAATAGGTTAGGTTTTGAATGCGTATCCGCTCCGCTCAGTGCAACTTCGTTCCGCATTTGGGATCATAAATAATTAAATCAGATTTTTAATTACTTCAACGTAAATAATATCAGAAATTCTAGTCTTTCACGTAAGCAGAAAATCTGTTTGTTTTCATTTACTATTGATATGCAAAATGCAAGTGACTTCCCGACTATTGTTGCATTTTTCTTATTGAAGAAAAATTCACTTATCTAAATGTAAGATTTTGGTTTATAAAGTTTGGCGCCTAGGCTTAACGTATTATTTACCTAGTGAAACTTGAAGTACAAGAGCGAAAACATAAAATTCAGGATTTAATATGGAAAAGGATCATTTGCTCCTTTGTGATCCTTATACTTCACCATAAAATGACGAGGTGGCATTGCATTTCACGCTTGCGTCGGTGGTACAGAAAATTTATATTTTATATTCTATAAATATTAAGTGGATTCAAGTTCTTTCGGAAAATAAATTAAGCACTAAAATATCCGCGACAACATTTATTGAAATGCTATTAAACAAAATAACAGCAGGCAGCTGTCTCTCTCACGTGATAGAAGTGAATTTTCGAAACTATTTTTTTTTATCTAAGAATTAGAAATGTTCACATCAGAATCAGAATCAGCATTAAAATTTACTCATTTTTAGGATTTTAAAATATTAAATTGAATTAAAAATACAAAAATGAACCCTGAACGACGTCAACTTAAATTTCTTAATTTCACTGGATTTTGAAAATTCAAAAAGCTAATTTTTGCAGTATTTAAAGCTGATTATGATAGTTAAATCGGAATTTCAAAAAACATTTAAGTCAAGAAATTATGTATTTAATAAGATTTAAACGGCTGCCATTTTGAAACTTTTGAGACAAAGATATCAGAATCTGTGTTCATTTCACGTCTGGCTCTTACCATGATGTTTTAATAACAGCTCATTTTTTAATGTAAATTCGCTAAAAAAACCTAATTGAAGGATTCCAATTGTCTTGAATAAAGTTCACGTAGTCCTATTCTAAGAGTTGAAAAGTTCGGGATCGGGGGTGGGGGAGCGTAAAGACTATGAACTTCATCCAAGTTTAACTTAGTTTTCCAACAAACTTACTATTTCAAATAGTTCTGGTCTTATAAAACAGAAATTGTTTGGTAAAATTAAAGTGTTTCAATGACGTACGCAAGGCGAATTTTCTAAACATAAAAATATTATAATTTTAAAATTTAAACTGATTTTACACTGATTATGATGTTACACACACACACACACACACACACACACACACACACACACACACACACACACACACACACACACACACACACACACACACACACACACACACACACACACACACACACACACACACACACACACACACACACACACACACACACACACACACACACACACACACACACACACACACACACACACACACACACACATATATATATATATATATATATGTGTGTGTGTGTGTGTATGTTTAGCACGCTTACTTTCGCAATTTCTAGTCTGTTAACCAACGAAATTCGTTCAAAAGTTTCAAAATGAATTTTATTTTAATTTTTTAAAAAATCATAAGGTCTGACGTGTTTTGTGCATTTCAACTTTTCAAAATACGTTGAAATCAATATTTTGAAATCAACATTAAAATTATACGGTTTCATTGTTCGTTTTCGTTTTTTCTATTTAAATTACAAGTTTTAAATGCTATTGTAAGAAGATTTTAATGTTAGTTATGATAGTGAAATCAGAGTTTTAAAAAGAGAAAAACTTACTTTTGGAAATTCGCTTCTATCGCGTCTGCATAACAACTGGACGATGAGATTACTTTTAATTTTTGAATGACGGTTTTTGTGAAATGGTTTAAAGGATCTGTGAGGAACGTGTTCAAGTTATTATAAAAATCAATTTTGGCGTCAAGTTTGAATGAAATAGGAACAAAATTGCGAACGCTAGGAAGCTAATACACAAACGTAGGAGCGCGCGCGCTCGCACACACACACACACACACACACACACACACACACACACACACACACACACACACACACAAACAGTTTAGTTTTTTCATTTAATTTAACCTCTTAGCTAAATTTGTTTTACTTCAAATTGATACTTTCATTTAAGTCATGAATCTACATAATTAAGGAAACTACATGTAGATGAAAAAACCTTGAACAAAATATGGTGAACCAATTTTGATGAAACTAATTAATTTTTCCGATAGCTCTTGAATACATATTTCAAAGTTATAGTATTTTCCGTTTTGTTTTGGGACATTCATTTAGTCTACATTTCAGCAATATTTTACGAAAATCATTTACAAAACCTAATTTATCAGTTCATTGACAAATAAAAGGCTTCAACAAATTATTTATTTTAAGGAGAAAAAAACTATTCCCAGTTACGGGTAAAGCACGTCCGCATATCGAATTTCGTCTAATCGATTAACTTAGTCAGCGAAGTATATAGACACACATATACAAACCATCAAAATTTACTTTGTACAACGAAAATAGTAAAAAAACTAAAAATAAAATGCAAGAAAATTCCCAACGTTATTATTTTGCGAGCTTCTGTTTCCCAAGACAAGAAAATTAGAAAAAGGTTTACTGCACTAGGATTTTACTCCTGATAAACTTCAAGAAAAATTAAATTATACATTCAAAAGTAAGAATATGTATCCATTGACGTGAATTTATACTTGTATACATCTTAGTTTCATTCTTACTTTTCTATTTAATTTGCTTTTATTGATTTTATTAATAGTTTGGACAAGTAATTCTTCTTCATGTGTTTAACAATATACGTGCATTCACTTTAATTTACACTGCATACATCGCAGTTTCATTTCTACGTTTCCTTATAACTTGCTTTTATTTATTGTATTAGTAGTTTGGACAAGTAATTCTTCTTCATGTGTTTAACAATATACGTGCATTCACTTTAATTTACACTGCATACATCGCAGTTTCATTTCTACGTTTCCTTATAACTTGCTTTTATTTATTGTATTAGTAGTTTGGACAAGTAATTCTTCTTCATGTGTTTAACAATATACGTGCATTCACTTTGACTTACACTGTATACATCGCAGTTTCATTTCTACGTTTCCTTATAACTTGCTTTTATTTATTTTATTAATAGTTTGGACAAGTAATTCTTCTTCATGTGTTTAACAATAGACGTGCATTCACTTTGATTTACACTGTATACATCGCAGTTTCATTTCTACGTTTCCTTATAACTTGCTTTTATTTATTTTATTAATAGTTTGGACAAGTAATTCTTCTTCATGTGTTTAACAATATACGTGCATTCACTTTGATTTACACTGTATACATTGCAGTTTCATTTCTACGTTTCCTTATAACTTGCTTTTATTTATTTTATTAATAGTTTGGACAAGTGTTTAACAATATGCGTGCATTCACTTTAATTTACACTGTATACATCGTAGTTTCATTACTACGTTTCCTTATAATTTGCTTTTATTTATTTTATTAATAGTTTTTGACAAGTGTTTAACAATATACGTGCATTCACTTTAATTTACACTGCATACATCGCAGTTTCATTTCTACGTTTCCTTATAACTTGGTTTTTATTTATTTTATTAATAGTTTGGACAAGTAATTCTTCTTCATGTGTTTAACAATATACGTGCATTCACTTTAATTTACACTGCATACATCGCAGTTTCATTTCTACGTTTCCTTATAACTTGGTTTTTATTTATTTTATTAATAGTTTGGACAAGTAATTCTTCTTCATGTGTTTAAAAATATACGTGCATTCACTTTGATTTACACTGTATACATCGCAGTTTCATTTCTACGTTTCCTTATAACTTGCTTTTATTTATTTTATTAATAGTTTGGACAAGTGATTCTTCTTAATGTGTTTAACAATATACGTGCATTCACTTTGATTTACACTGTATACATCGCAGTTTCATTTCTACGTTTCCTTATAACTTGCTTTTATTTATTTTATTAATAGTTTCTTGCTTTTATTTATTTTATTAATAGTTTGGACAAGTAATTCTTCTTCATGTGTTTAACAATATACTTGCATTCACTTTGATTTACACTGTATACATCGCAGTTTCATTTCTACGTTTCCTTATACCTTGCTTTTATTTATTGTATTAGTAGTTTGGACAAGTAATTCTTCTTCATGTGTTTAACAATATACGTGCATTCACTTTGATTTACACTGTATACATCGCAGTTTCATTTCTACGTTTCCTTATAACTTGCTTTTATTTATTTTATTAATAGTTTGGACAAGTAATTCTTCTTCATGTGTTTAACAATATACGTGCATTCACTTTGATTTACACTGTATACATCGCAGTTTCATTTCTACGTTTCTTATAACTTGCTTTTATTTATTTTATTAATAGTTTGGACAAGTAATTCTTCTTCATGTGTTTAACAATATACGTGCATTCACTTTGATTTACACTGTATACATCGCAGTTTCATTTCTACGTTTCCTTATAACTTGCTTTTATTTATTGTATTAGTAGTTTGGACAAGTAATTCTTCTTCATGTGTTTAACAATGGACAAGTATTCTTCTTCATGTGTTTAACAATATCATTCACTTTAGTTTCATTTCTACGTTTCCTTATAACTTGCTTTTATTTATTGTATTAGTAGTTTGGACAAGTAATTCTTCTTCATGTGTTTAACAATATACGTGCATTCACTTTAATTTACACTGCATACATCGCAGTTTCATTTCTACGTTTCCTTATAACTTGCTTTTATTTATTTTATTAGTAGTTTGGACAAGTAATTCTTCTTCATGTGTTTAACAATATACGTGCATTCACTTTAATTTACACTGTATACATCGCAGTTTCATTTCTACGTTTCCTTATAACTTGCTTTTATTTATTGTATTAGTAGTTTGGACAAGTAATTCTTCTTCATGTGTTTAACAATATACGTGCATTCACTTTGATTTACACTGCATACATCGCAGTTTCATTTCTACGTTTCTTATAACTTGCTTTTATTTATTGTATTAGTAGTTTGGACAAGTAATTCTTCTTCATGTGTTTAACAATATACGTGCATTCACTTTAATTTACACTGCATACATCGCAGTTTCATTTCTACGTTTCCTTATAACTTGCTTTTATTTATTGTATTAGTAGTTTGGACAAGTAATTCTTCTTCATGTGTTTAACAATATACGTGCATTCACTTTGATTTACACTGTATACATCGCAGTTTCATTTCTACGTTTCCTTATAACTTGCTTTTATTTATTTTATTAATAGTTTGGACAAGTAATTCTTCTTCATGTGTTTAACAATAGACGTGCATTCACTTTGATTTACACTGTATACATCGCAGTTTCATTTCTACGTTTCCTTATAACTTGCTTTTATTTATTTTATTAATAGTTTGGACAAGTAATTCTTCTTCATGTATTTAACAATATGCGTGCATTCACTTTGATTTACACTGTATACATCGTGGTTTCATTTCTACGTTTCCTTATAATTTGCTTGTATTTATTTTATTAATAGTTTGGACAAGTGTTTAACAATATACGTGCATTCACTTTAATTTACACTGTATACATCGCAATTTCATTTCTACGTTTCCTTATAACTTGCTTTTATTTATTTTATTCATAGTTTAGACAAGTGTTTAACAATATGCGTGCATTCACTTGGATTTACACTGCATACATCGCAATTTCATTTCTCCTTTTCCATTTAATTTGCTTTTATTGATGTTATTAATAGTTTGTACCAAATAATTCATCTTCATGTGTTTAACAATATACGTGCATTCACTTGGATTTACACTGTATACACATATATATATATATATATATCAGTTTCATTTCTACTTTTCCATTTAATTTTTTTTATTGATTTTGTTAATAGCCTTGGCCAAGTAATTCTACTTCTTCATGTGTTTAATAATGTGAATGCATTCGTTTTAATGTATACTTGTATACATTGCAATTTCATTTCTTTTTTCCATTTAATTTGCTTTTATTGATTTTGTTAATAGTATTGACCAAGTAATTCTTCTTCTTCTTTTTCATCTTCTAATTTCTTGTTCCTCTTCCTAATCTTCTTTCTCTTCTCCTTCTTCTTCTTATTATTATTCCAATGCCTCTTCATCTTTCTAATGCTTTTCCTCTTCTTTTTCTTCTTCTTCTTCTTTCTCCTCCTCTTCCTCTTTCTCTTCTTCTTATTCTTACTCTTTTTCTTCGTCTTCCTAATCTTCTTCTTCTTCTTCTTCTTCTTCTTCTTCTTCTTCTTCGACTTCTTCTTCTTCCTCTTCTTCTTCTTCTTCTTCTTTTTCTTCTTATTCTTCATTTTCTTCTTTTTCTTCTACTTCTTGTTGTATTTAAAAATATGAGTTTATTTACTTGAACTTATAGGCTACTTGTATACATCGCAATTTGATTTCTACGTTTCCATTTAATTTGTTTTTATTGATTGGCCAAGTAATTCTTCTTCTTCTTGTGCTGCTTCACCCTTCCAGAATTTTAGCGATCATCACACCGGTCCATATATAGTTTATATATATATATATATATATATATATATATATATATATATAAACCATATATATATATTATATATTATATTATATATTATATATATATAATATTAATATATAATAATATATTATATATATTATATATATATATTATATATATATATATATATTATATATATATATATATATATATATATATTATATATATATACATACATAGCGTTACAGAACAGTTGCGTGGACAGTTGCAAAAAGATACCTGAAGATATTGTGCTGTTATCTTTGTGAGGTGATTTTGACACTAGATATATTGTTTAATTTTAACGTTTATTTTACAGTTATACTTTATTTTAGCAGCAGGAAGGAAGGAAACCACCCGGTGGTGTACAGTGTAACTTTGCTTCAAAATGTACCATACCTAAACTAAAGGACTATGTAGCTATATTTTATTTCTACTATTTTTCATTTTTTTTTTTTTTTTTTAGCCAATGTAATAATTTTATTTGGTAAATATATCTTTGAATTATATAACATTTCTTAAAGCTCATTATTTTGCCTTTAAAATAATATATAATAATGTACTATTAACTAGATAAATATTAGATTTTTTTAAAAAATACTACTAAAAACCATGTAGTAGGATCCGAGGCTCAAAGTGTTAAACTTTGTTTCCTTAATATTAGGTTCGAGACTATATTCCGAGTCCATCGGTTTTGAAATTGTCTTAAAACAATCGCAATGTTTTCGAAAATCTAATTTCACCCATTTCAAACATCGTTAAATTACACATTTTTTTTAATTGCAAATCCTAAAACAAACCCATATTTGATTCAAATATAATTAGAAATACATTATTTTTCACATTTTAACTCTATTATCGACGATGGAATCACCTTTTCAAAACTAAAGCTACGAAACAGCTTTAAACTTCACGGAGGCCGTGGTTTGTTATCGTATTATTTTCAATATCAAAACGCAAAACACTTTGCATAATTAAAACGTCAATTGCAAGTACAGTTCCGTCAGTACCCCTGAAAACACGACGTTTTTAAATTGGAAATGCGGAATTCAAAACAGGATATGAGTTTGAGCAACAACAGCTTCGAATAAATGATTGTAACAGCGCACTCTGGGGAGCGAACACAGCAATTTGGCGCATCAACTGCCAGTAATTATAAAATTTAAGTACAGTAATAACAGTTCCATTACATTAAATTAGTTAATTCCAAACAATTAATTTTTTTCTGATGAACAATTTTGATATAATATCGGAATTTTGATATAATATCGCTTTCGGGCCCAAAAAATCGATCCAAGTGGGTCATTTTTGGTGAAATTTGTTGTAACTGTGTGTACACCCAATGCGAATGGATAATTAAGCCGTAATACCATGTATCATATCCTACTATAATTAACGAGCAATTTATGTTAATAAAAATGTTATAAATATTAAACACCCCTCAAAACGTATTCTAGGAGTCAGGATCGGCGCTCATTTCAAAGTTCTGGGTCTGAGTAGTACCATAATGGCCGCTCAAATAGTTGATTTTTGTAACAAAAAATTCGAGGAATGCAGCAACCTTGCTGACGTGATAGAAGTGAATCTCCCAAAGTATTTACTTTTATCTTATCGTTTTTTGCAATTCTGATTTAACAGTCATAATCAAGCATTAAAATCTAGAAATGTTGGCATTTTAAAAGTTAAAATTTCATAGCAAATGCTAATGTATGAATCACGACCGCCTTGAAATTCAATTTTCTAATTTCAATGATTTCCGAAAATGCAAAATGCTAATTTATACAGTTTTGACGCTAATTACGATGGTTAAAATGAATTTTCAAAAATGCAATGAAGGTTTGAAGATATTTGCTGGATAATGAATGCGCGTGCGTGTGTGTATATATATATATATATATATATATATATATATATATATATATATATATATATATATATATATATATATATATATATATATATAAAGCAATATCCTGGCTGACTGATAAACGCATAGCCGAAACTATAATAGCTATTGAATTAAAATTTCCAGGTTACCTTACTACTACCATGTAAGGGTGCGCTAAGAAATTATTTTCCAAAATTCAACCCTTAAAGAGGTAAAAACGGAGTACAACAGTTCTTATTAGGAAAATATTCCCTCCGTCGGGTCTTTTCGAAACTAAACGTGAGTACTCTTAAATACATGTAATGAAATATAAATTTCACAATTTTTCAAAATTCATCCCCTAAAGGGATATAAAGTGGGTAGAAAATGTAAAAAAGGGTATAAAATTGTGCACTGACAAAATGTTTTTTATCGTTTATACTAGATACATACTATGAAACAAAATAATAAAACACGTATTTAACATTTGTACGAATTCATCCCGTAAAGGAATAAAAATGTACTTTTTGTTATTATTTTAAGGCGAAAAACACATTGAGTCTATTATCGTCTCCCTAAATGTAAGTGTGAGTGTAAAGTGTTAAAGTCGTAAGTGTAGTGTTGTAAGTGTAAGTGTGTGTTAGACTCGGGTACCGCGAGGGACGTCTATTTTCTCTCAATAAGTGCAGCTAGTCTGCACCCCCTGCGGGGGAATAAAAATGTAAACAAGTGGTATAAAAAGTGGTGTTTGGATTTTAGCAAAATATTTTTATCAGATTTTCTTAAAATTAAACAAAAAAAAATTATATTAAATTAAAAACACACACACACACACACACACACACACACACACACACACACACTACCTGCCGGCCAGGGGTTCAGCACTCATTCATATATCCCGTGTCTACAGATATTACAGTTATGTTCGCTCTAATAACGCATTTTTGAATGCAAATTCGCTAATTACAGTTGCTATAGAGCAATAAGCGTTGATACAATGGGCTCTCGCAGACGTTAATTAATTGCGATAATTAGGCGTGTGTACGCAGAAACTGTTTGCCTGTGAATGCTTTGTTGATACTCAATCAGGTGTATCCGACTAGCGGCCCGCCAAAGTTCTTTTTATACCTCAAGAACAGTTATTGAAATTACTTAAATGAAATTATTAGCGATTTTTTGTAATACCTGTTGAAGCAATTATTATGGCATAATTTATACTCTATACCTTGAAATTACCGCTTATTTTGACCTGTAAATCAATTTGGGGTGGTCGTTATAGGATAGTGCTCCAAATCTCTACGAACTTTAAAAATTTTAAACGCTTATTTTTTCAGATTTTAACAATAATTAAGGTGGTGAAATCGGGTTTTCAAAAACGAAAAAAGTTTTATTTGTACAGATTTCAAATGGCAGCTATTTTTGATATTTTAAAGATCCTCAAAAAGTGATCTAGTTATTAGGATCGGATTTCTTGTCTCTGGTCTGAATTTTACCTCGAAGGCCTGTTCAACAGGTTAAATATTACACCTTCAAAATTAGTTATAATAGTAAAAAATAAAAACTCACCAAAACACAATAATTTGTAGAGCGCATAGAAGACCTGCAAGAAATAATAAATTTAAATTAATAAAAAGTAATCTAGAAAATACTTTTAAATAGATACTAATATCCAGTTATAGACCAATGTAATGAATACTGAAGAAGGAAATCTTAATGAAAATATAAAAATCCATTTATTGCATCAGCACAACATCATGTTCATACTTGTAACAGTAAGAAACATAACTTTGATGAAAATATTTGGTTACTTTTAGTGATTGCACATTATCGTATATTGATTACTAATTTCCAATTATGAACATACGAATATCATTCGATAATTACTTGGAAAACCATTTAAATTATTGAAACTTCAATTTCAATTTTACGAAAGGCTGTTTTAATCTTTTAAATATTCGAAGTTAAGTCAAAACTTTTAATTATAGTTATTAGGCAAAATATAAGGCCGGGAATATAATAAAATTTGTATATAGAGTCAACTAGCAATTTAATCTTCAAATTACGTTAAACCATGATCACCGTAAAACTAAATTTCTCAACATGTTTTTTTTATTACAAATGCTTATTTATGCATTTCCTTTGTACAACTTTAGATTTGGCCAAACGAAGACGCCAAACCACGAAGACGCCAGATTCGATTTTGGCGAAACTTCGCAACAATGTTTCTTCTAGAATCAATTGCGTCGAAAAAAGTTATAAAAAGGGCAGTATTGCCGCTTATTTCAAGGTCCCACATGTGGGTCTTCAATAGTTCATTTCCCAATAAACATTCCCTAAATAAAAGAGTAATACAAAAGAAATTTAACTAAAAATCCATACAAAGTGCATGATAACATACCATTAACGTTTTGTTTAACTAATCAATAACTCCTTCTGATAAAATTACTTTTAAGCTTCTGTATTAAATGCAGTTATTTATGTATGACCACATTTATTATTATTATTATTATTATTACACGATAATTCTCTCTTTAAAAACCGACAGTAGATTTCATTTTTGTTAATAATCCTTTTAAACCCCCTGTGACGTTTTTTCTATTAAATACTAGCTCGTATAAAACAGCTGATAATTTGATTACGAGATCAATTTAGTGTCACTGTTTAAGTAAAATGCTAATTTAACAGCTGACTGGTATATACTATGAAAATCAACTTTTATAGTGTATACATCTGACCGTATTTTACTTAAACAAACTTTTTTGTTATCACTGAATGATATGACATTAATATTATTGAATGTAATAATTTATATAACAGCCTTTTTTTTGTTTTTTAATAGTAATTTAATGTTTAAAAAAATAAAATTTCTGTTATTGAACCTGAAGTAAAAGCCATGTATTATGTTTTCTCTTTCTTCTTATTTTAAATACGATAATTTACTCGAAAACATGATAAATTAACATGTTGTTATTCTTAACAACATAACCTGAAACTTATTAAAACCTATCAGCTGTTCAATGAAATCATCTGGTCGTTACGAATTAATATAAAACAACTGATCTTTTACTCTAACTACCAAAGCTAGTTTTTAACAACGTAACCTAAAACTTTTACACCTTACCAGTGTTCAATGAAATTAGCTGATCGTTACAAATTTAGATAAAGGAACTGATCTACTACCAATATAAATTTGTGCATTCGATCAAGCGAATCCAACATCACAATCAGCCTTAAAACATGACACATGTTAAAACGTTTACGTAATATTAGATAAATAAGATATTTAGAGGTTACGGGTTTATAGTACCTGACACTGCGTCCATATGGTCTATTATGCAGCTGTCCCTTTTAGCTACTAGTCAGTATATTGTTTCCTGAGTTTGAGCAGCTACTGACTAGCTCATTCAGCTGGAAGACCTCAGGGTCCTGGAAGACAAATACTCTTCGCCTTCTGTTAGCAAGAGCCTCACAATATGAATATGTGGCCTGCTTCCTTATCCGTTCAGCATAGCCTAGCACGGTTTCTACGTGGTATAACGTTCCTGGCCTATAACGGTCGTAACCCAAGGTATGATCCCCGAGAGGCCTTTTGCTTCTAGCATTAATTAGAAGCCCCTTTGTCTCTCTTCAGTTTCCGCTCCCGATAAACATTTGCTACAAATGCCCTACGTTCAATTTTCCAAGTTTCCTAGGTTTTTGTGATACAGTTTGTTTTCAGCCAGAAAAAAACAACAAGTAGCTAGGAAAGTAAAACGTCCATCCATACAGAGTCTGCATCTGCCACCAGTTTTAGTGGTAAAATCAGATTATAACTTGAGGATCCGGAGCCGCATACTTAAGGTAAGCTCCACTTTAGCAATGCAACCTTCTGCGTAAGTAGTTCTGCTTGGCCTTGGACGAAGGCATCTAACGAAAGAAATATATTTATGAAGAACACGAACTCACAATTTGTGAGAACCTCATAGGAATGTGTGTAAAGTCTTGCTTTATTTATTTCAAGCAAGTATTTTTTTAAATTCATATAAGTATTAAGACAAAATTAGTCAAATCTATCAAAAAACAATAACGCTTAAACACTATAGAAAAATAACATTTAATTTTCAAATTTTCACGTATATTAAATTTTCATATTGAAAACTATGTGCAGCAGACTAGGCTAGAATACACTAAAATATTTAATATACAAAATGTAAAACTTGCTGTTTTTACATTCTACTACAAGTGTTGGCGATAAAACAGCATGAATTCATGTTAAGCGCGACGCTATTTTATGGCAGTGTAAACTATAAACGTGCACGGCAATGTTTAGGCATACAGAATGTAATGCAATGTAAAATGGAACTGATTTTATTAAAAACTTAAATGTTATTATTGACGAATTTTCGTTCAAACCAAAATGTCAGCAATAATTGATTAATAAGCAATTGATTTTTCGAAACCGTATTAATTCAAACTTTAATCATATCCACGTGCAATCATTTATGTTCTGTAAATAGCGTCCAGTGACAATATGCCAAAGTAAAATCGTATGCAGTGAAAATTGTGCTTAAGAAAAACCTAACTCGGTGAAAATTGCTCTCAAAAAATCTCACCCAGTGAAAATCGTGGGCAAGGAAAATCTTACTCGGAGAAAATTGTGGCCAAGAAAAATCTCACCTAGTGAAAATCACATCCAAGGGAAACCGCACCCAATGAAAATAACGCCCAAAGAAAATCGCACCCGGTAAAAATCGTGACCAAGGAAAATCTAATCCTGTGAAAATCGTGTCCAAAAAAAATAGCACACAGTGAAAATCCCGCTCAAGGAAAATCGCGTCTAGTGAAAATAGCGCTAAAGGAAAATCAAACCAAGTGAAAATCCCGCCAGTCACACAACACATCATCTGCTAGTTAAGTACATTCGAAATAATTTGATTCCCGACACACTTTATCCAGGCTTTCAACTGGTTAAATATCAAAAAAAAATATTTGTCATAAATTTAGGAGTTATTAAAAAATCAACATGCATTTTTGCAGTTAAATACAGTTCCATGAAGGGTTGTTTAACTCTTCTGAATGAAGGGTTCCGTTTGTCTTCCATATTTACTCACTTCACATCATGCTGAGTATTTCGCTTCTGTCTTCATACATTTCATTTAGGGTTCGGTTAACCGAGCTAATTATTGATTTTTTTATGAAGCATCGGCGTCTACTGGCATAACTCCAAATATTGATAAGAATTTCATTATTTTTTTTAAAACAGTCCTCCACGAAAAATATCTCCAGAACAGAGATCGTTCACCGTTGTCGGCCGTAGTACAGCAGTTGCTTAGGAAAACATAAATAAAATGGTGCACAAAATTTTACTGGACGATATTTTCATGTATTCCAGTCACTAATAGTAAATTTACAAGTGCAGAAACAATTCAGTCTAAAAACTGAAAAGTCAGTGTAAAATTTAACGTCTTACAGAGAAAACAAATTAGAAACGTCGGAATAAAGATAATGATTCTGGTAACAGTGCTACGCTATATATAAACAGAGACCTATCTGTAGTATAGTATACTGATGCTGGGGTGTACTGCCTGAGACCATAAACAAAGGAAGCTCTTGCTCTGGGACAATATGCAACAGTATTCTAGGCTGAAGTAATTGCCGTTAATGAGTGTATTCGAAAGAATTTGAAACGGGCCTTCAAGGAGGTCGTATTATATGTATACCAATATACTGGCAGCAGTCAAAGCACTTGTGGGGCCTACAATTCGGGCTGCGAGTGTTCGGAGAACCTTAATGCTCTGTCTGAGAGGAAACCAAATTACTGTCCACTGAGTTTCGGGGCAAAAAGGGGTTGAGGAGACAGTTTATATGAGTTTATCGGACCCGAGCCGGCTTTACGGATGTCTTATTATAAGGGTCTGTTATAAATAGGTGGATTAACAAGCAACACCAAGCAAAATGGTATAACCTTCATGGGCATTCCTATAGAAAACGCCTCGGGTAAAGTTCCTCATGGAGGACCAAGACGTGCGCGGCAGACATCTTGGTAGAGCACAACTTAGAAAATTATGGGGTTCATTCTGGACACTGTGGTTTAAGGGAGTATATGAACAAGACAGGTACGAATTACAATGAAAACCGTGTGTAAGTTATGCAGTAAATTGAAGGAAAATGCAGGACACGTAATTTATGATCGTGAGGCTCTTTCTAGCAGGAGGCTAAGGGTTGTTGGTTTGTAGGACTCTAGAAATACCTCCAGTCAGTGGATTGTTGGAACTTATTAAGGGCACCAAACTGCTGAACTAGTGTTTAAGAGTTGCACAACAGGTCCAATCGCAGTGACTGAGCTTATTCCCGTCCTCTAGTACATAATCAAATCTACGCAAATACAACACTCGGCACAGAACACTACCCTGTGACACACAAATATATTCTGTTAATGTTATACTTTAAATATACAGTACAACAAAAAGACACAGCTTCAACATTAGGTATTAATATTAGCTCAGTGCCTTATAGTTTATTTGTAAACGCCTTATAGTTTATTTGTAAGTATGTTTATTTTTTTTGTAGTATTATTTATACATATTGCAACAATAAGATTAGCTGTTATTTACAGCTTCCACAAAATGGCGTATCGAAAACCGGTGCTTGACAATCACCCGCAATAAATTTATCTGGCCCAGTAGTCAAGATAGGTTGTCGCAATTAAACCCTGATCAATAAGCTCCCGTTCGGAAACCTTCCTGACAGTTACACTTAATTTAAAAGAGGAACCAGCTTTGAAAAAGCGACTTATAAATGAACACTAATCCAAAATGGCCACCATTACACCTAATGACACAAGTAAAATATTCTAAAACTTGCATGGTGGCTGAACGCCCCTCAGGAGAAATTTGGTTTAAATTACACGCATTGTTAGTATTATAAAAATAAGTTCAAAAACAGTGAAAATAATTTTAAATTAATTAATAATTGAGATTATAAAGAATCTTGCTTCGAAATTTAAAAAAAAATCAAAAACCATAGAAATGAAAAAGCTTCTGCTCTGTTCAAGAGAAGAACGGTTTTGGAGTTACCATCGTTACTTCATACGAAAGATGTACAGGGTCCGCCAGTGAAACGGGATGATTAAATAAAGTAATTGATTGTTAAAAAACTGTTTTAATATTTTTTTTAGTAAATAATTGAAAGTATAAGAATAGCCGTTATGGGTGCAATACGAAAAAATGTTACTTTCTGAATACTACGTCAACCAAATATCCTCCATTGCAGTTAAGGCATTCCTGGAGCCTGGTTTGGAAGTTTTGCATGATCTCTCGCAGCATGTTGACAGGTATTGCTGCAATCTCGACTACAATTCGTTGTTTGAGTTGAATGGTTGTGGGTGGATCTGCTTTTAAACACTTTTGTTTTTAGGTATAACCATAAAACAAAAACAGATATCCCCACAGATGTGTCGCTAATTCTAATGCGAAGGGCATGTTATTTGGCTGATCGGCGAAGACTTCTAACCATATCCTGTTGAACAGCTGCGATGTTTTCAGGTGTTTGAACAGTGTTTATACTCCCGCCTCTTTTTTCAGACGTTGATCCCGTTTGCTCGAGGTTGTTTATTCATGTTCGAATTGCTTTATCTGACAGAACAGGCTGGTTACACGGTATGTTAAAATAACGTCGGAAAGCACGTCGAGTTTGCAAAAAAACTTTCGCCATTTTAATAAGCTTTCACCACGTAGCCGCGTTGTTCACCCGTCCAACGATCCATTGCAACTAAACGGTATATTGTGCAGGTGGTGAAGCGCAAGTAACCATCACTGCCAACTTTGTCTCAAGGCCACCTACAATCATCCCGTTTAATTGGCGAACCCTGTATTTAGAACCTTCATCAACCCTTGAAGTCTGCAATATTATCAGAAACAATAATGTTTCGCTGCAATATTTTTCAAATATTTTATTTTAAACAAAATGGATATTTAAAATTTAAACTCGTCGAATTATTGTATTCAAATAAAATTTTTTCTCTGTTATATTATTTCAAATAGCCGTGAATAATTACCACAAATGTATAACGTATACAGTTTGGTAATACGCTTATTTAAATTCCGAAACAAAACACTATAAGCAAACAGAGTTTAAGGAAATGTAAATGAAATAATTTATTGTTTCAACAAAATTTAATGTATTTATGTGCATTCATGCATAATTTATGTGTAAACTATGTACCGGGATTTATTAATAACCATTTGTTAATTTTCTATTATAAAATATGTTGCTACAGCAAAATATGTATTATTAAACTAAAAATAATTCCGTATTACACAGTATGGTACAAAAGTATGGAAACGGCTTGATATCCCAGATTATATTCAAATTAGCAAAACGTAAAAGCAGTCCTCTTGATGTTCTACGTACAGGATGTTCTAAAATTGAGATTCTAACAAAATATTTTTGTATATTTTTCTACTCCATTAGTATGATATTTTGAGTAATTTTGAGTAATTTTGATCCTCTAGCACAGCGATCAAAAGACCAATTTTGCAAGAATGTCTTTTTTTCTAAGGGAGGCAGCTTAAGTGTTTATGGATTTAGCGATCCCATCGTACCTCTAAATCTCACTTCTCTCAATCATCTACTCAAGACAAACAAACAAACACACACACACACACACACACACACACTGCAACGGAAAAAGTAAGAACATCAACTGTTTTGTGGCGGTTGTTAGGCCACTTTTACTTTTATGTAACTGACTTCTTAGTATGACGTTGGATGTTAACTTTTGGTGTCTATGTATTCTTACCTCCACTGCAGAAACCTACACATCCGAAATCCAGCAAGATATTTCGAAATGTGTTTCTACATAGAAATGTAAAAGAATGAGCTGTAACTGAATTCAAACTCCCGGTCATGTGTTGTAATCTGCCAGCTGATTTAATTGCTGGCACATAAATTCCACCTGCTTATACGGGAGATATGCCCAAACTCGGTCTAACATTTTTTGCGGTGACAGAAATATAATTATA
This sequence comes from Callitettix versicolor, assembly GCA_022606455.1. Lineage (NCBI taxonomy): Eukaryota > Metazoa > Arthropoda > Insecta > Hemiptera > Cercopidae > Callitettix > Callitettix versicolor. The sequence continues at coordinate 48,383,443 of CM040185.1, read as the reverse complement.
TTTCTGCAAGATTTACTCTATTCTCGGATCCTAAGCTCGAAGTGGGGTTGATCACGCTATAGTAGATATGGATGTAAGTTGGTTGGTATTAATTAAACACACCGTTAGCTAGATTACTTTTTAAAATTATCCAAATTTATTAAACCTTTTTAATTTTCTTATTAACCTGTGAATAAACACTATTTTTATATTTAACATTTTCAAGTTGTTGCTAGAACTTTAGACAACTATATTCGACAACAGTGTAAATATTACAATCCCCTTATCTCCTTAACTTTAGATATTAATAAGAGCCATATATAGTGTCTCTTACTATATTTCACAATCTTAATGTTTAATTTTTATACGTAATATAAGCTATCTGGCCTCGGGAAATACTTCACGGTTTGCTCCCAACTGCCTCAAGGTTTTATCAGTGTATCTAATATTCTTAGTTTGATTCAGTGGTTTACTTTTATATTTAATTGTTTATTTTATTTAAATTTAGTAGAATTTAAAGTATTTGTTAGGGAGATTTCAATTTTAATTTCCTTTGAATGGCTTTAACTTATCTCTTTTGTTTGTATTTAGTTGAAGTTTACGTTAAGTTTAATTTATTTATACTTACTATGTTGTTATTTGCAATTATGTTTTTTTAATTGGCTTATTTTATCTTATTTGATCGTTTCAGAATTTTCGTTTAAGACTTGATTTCAATTCAACTTATGCTTATCAATGTTGCCATTTTATTTCCTACAGTCAGTTTGTCTTAATTTCTTCGTACCTTTATCAAATGTTTAATTGTTGCAAATTATTTTTTCAATTCTTTGTTACTTGTTACTTTATGCTATGCTCATTCATTTAACATGAGCAAACATTAATCCTAACAGGACATATCTGGAATTTGCTAGCCGTATCTTTTTGTGCTCGCCGTGATTTGGTATTCTCTTGCCTTCCTTCCTGTTGATTGGTTCCGGTAAAATCCTTTGCTGGACTGTGCCTTGGTGAAATTGTGTAGTCCTCCTCTTCTTGTTGATGTCGGCTTGAGATGGTCTTCACTTCCCTGGTGACTGCTCTGAAGGATTGATGAGTTTCCGTGAAATCCGCGGATTACCGGTTACACGCTCGCTTAGCTTGAAGTACTTTGTCGACAATCTTTATTTCCGAAAACGAGTTTATTCAAGTTTTGATAGCCTCTCTTTGTACTATCCTTTAATATTTCAAATTTACTTCGTTGTTATCTCGTATTTATTTTTCGTCGGCTTTCAATTAATTGTTGCTTATTTCGAATTGTCTTAACTGATTACTAATCACGAGACGTATAACACGGCTCTCCACAGAACACCTCCACTGACCCACGAACACGTCTGCACTCTTTGAAACCTCAGAAAACAGGGAATCTAGATCAGTGGTGAATTGACCTAGTTAGAGAAAATTCCCTCAGAAAGAGAATTCTAAAATCCCTTCTTTGGCAACTTTAAATTTTCCTTCAAGAACAGTCTTAATCTTCCTTTGAAGGCGCCATCTCTTGTCGGTAGACTCCTTATAGGTCAATTACAAGGTCTTTATTCCATCTTGACCCATTTTTCCAAGTTTTTAATTATTTATCTTTCGATTATTTTTTGTTACTATAACACCATTGTTACTATGACGTCATATGTTGGCAACCATTCACGGGAAGGGGACTAGTCACGTGAACTCCTCTATCCTCTGCAATGTTACAAAATTTGCCATATCTTCAATTTGGCTGATCCGATTTTCAAAAACGAGGTGTGCTGTTTACCTGCACACACACACACACACACACACACACACACACACACACACACACACACACACACACACACACACACACACACACACACACACACACACACACACACACAGTCAGTATTCTATGTAGCTTGGCTAACTCGAAAATGTAAAATGACCCTTGCTGAAAGTGTAAATGACACCGGAATAATGGTGTATCAAACGGAGGCCTGGGAAACCTAGCTAGTTCCTAGTGCACCTTAGTCTTACCTATGCATGAAGGACTCTGTATGGACGAACCTTACTTCCTTAGCTGCTTGTGAGTGTTTCTATAAGTACGAATATGCGGGATCTCGCAGCACAACAAAAAGGTTGGTAAATGTAGCACAACCTCCGTACTAAACGTCAAGAAAAAATGAAAGGGAATTAGAAGGACAAGCATCAGCATACACGTCAATAAGAAATTGGGAAGTTGCCAATTAAAAGTGGGGGAACTACCTACTTTGAATCCACTCCAAAGCCAAGACTTTATGAAAAGACTATGACTATGGAGAAAGCTTTGTAACTGAGCATTTAAGAAATATAGAAAGAAGGCACAATAAACCTACAAAGGTTCCAGTGCAATATTAACCCAAAAATTCATTCACTCATTTAACCTTACATCGGAAGTTAAACATCAGGCTTGTCACAGAGGAAGTTAAATATCAGGCTTGTCACAGAGGAAGTTAAACATCAGGCTTGTCACAGAGGAAGTTAAACATCAGGCTTGTCACAGAGGAAGTTAAACATCAGGCTTGTCACAGAGGAAGTTAAACATCAGGCTTGTCACAGAGAAGTTAAACATCAGGCTTAAACATCAGGCTTGTCACAGAGGAAGTTAAACATCAGGCTTGTCACAGAGGAAGTTAAACATCAGGCTTGTCACAGAGGAAGTTAAACATCAGGCTTGTCACAGAGGAAGTTGAACATCAGGCTTGTCACAGAGGAAGTTAAACATCAGGCTTGTCACAGAGGAAGTTAAACATCAGGCTTGTCACAGAGGAAGTTAAAAAATGTGCAACTAGTCATTATCTACAGCTTCTTACGCTTGAAAATTGTGAGATGGAGGCAGTACGTGAAGTGGCCGGCAACTTTCGCCGCCTCAAGAGTACTAAACCTCATGAACTGCTCCACTGATGTGAAGGAAGTTATTAATGTAATAGCTATCCTACAAATGTGATTTTGTTGTAGATGTAAACCATTAGTCGATCTTGTAAAGATTGGTTAAGAGTATTAAATAAATAATAAAAAATTAAAAAACTCATTTAACTAAGCTCTTTGTTTTCAGTGTAGTACACTGCTCTCAATGAGTTTTACCTATTCACCAATTAGGTTATTCTTCTGGAAGAGTTCAGATTCCTCGGCGCCAAACACCCTTTGCCACCGGCTGACAAGAGCTTCACAATTAGTTTACGTGTCCAGCAGTTCCCTCTTTCTTCCTGTATAACTTACACACGGTTTCTCCTATGATGCATTCCTATCCTCTCCATTTTCAGACCTCAGTGTTCTATAATAAGTTCCATGATTTCCTTGGGGTTTTCTTTGCCCAGGATCTCAATGTTCCTGGCCGACAGCTCTACATTCTTGAATTGTGGTACACGTTATCCTTGACATTTCTCTCAACCGAGGTTTATCCCACACGTATCTTCTACTTCTTCATTTATTTAGAAGTTATTTTACTATCTCTCTTCTCAGTGTGCGCTCTTCCATCACCAATAGATGTCTACAAACTTAGGTCAGATTTGAGATAGGCCGAAGCTTTTATTGATTTGAGAATTTAACCCGGTGTCTTAAAACTAGAGAAGAGATAATACAACCCCAGGCACTGCGATCAACAGACCTATTGAGCAACTAAACCTCAATAGTGTGCAACTAGTACTAGTTTAGCACACTGATGCCCTTAGTAAGTTCCAACAATCTACTGACTAGCTCATTCTGCTGAAGATCCCTAGGATCCTGGAAACCAAAAAGCCTACCAGCAAACCTCCTACCAGCAAAATTATAATTCTAACACAGATGGCGGCACACACCTGTCTCTGTGACGTGAAAAAAGCGAATTTTCAAAAATATATTCTTACCTCTTTTAAAATTCTGATTTCATCGTCATAATCAGGATTAAAATTTACACACATTAGCGTAAACTTTAAAATTATATTAAAAATACGAAAATGAACCTTGAGCAACGTCAAAAAATTTCTTAATTTGAACGAACTTTGATATATAAAAATGCTACTTTATGCAGTTTCTAAAGCTAGTTTGATGGTCATTTCAGATTTGAAAAAGAATTTTAAGCAAAAACCTTACAAAATTTTAAATGTTTTAAATGCGCATCATTTTTCAACCTCTTGTACGAACTTGCTGGTTAATAAACTTGTTCAAGGACGAAGGTCCCAGTTCTTGGCCTTATCATGAAGGGAGCTCAATTTTTCCGAAGGAAATTCTGTAATAATGTGTTCCGTTTATATCTAAAAACTAATTCTGTAACAATGATATTTAAATGAAAGAAAACGCAATGACTCTTTAATAATTCGGCAGCTTGAAATATTAAATCACTCCAGCTCCTTCGTACGGCTTTGTTGCAAGAAGGCCTAACAAATCCAATTTCGAGCGTCTCATTTCTTGGCATGGACGTTGCAAATTGAATCACCTTCGAATCAAACACAAATGGGATTTATTTCAAATCAAGTTTTACAGAACTTCATCTTTAGTCGCTGATTTGCTTATTCTCTGTCTATAGCAATATTCACAACACTAAATTATTGACTTTTCTTAATTAGGAAATTATCGTTAATTTACATTACCAGTATAGGGAATAGTATGAATATAGACAAAAAGGCCCATAGAAAACCTATAATTTTATGAAAATCAATAGGAAAATATAGTTAATTACATTAGCAGTATAGGGAATAGTATGAATACAGACAAAAAGGCCCATAGAAAACCTTTAATTTTTTGAAAATCAATAGGAAAATATCGTTAATTAACATTAGCAGTATAGGAAATAGTATGAATATAGACGACAAGGTCCATAGATAACCTATAATTTTATGAAAATCAATAGGAAAATATCGTTAATTAACATTAGCAGTATAGGAAATAGTATGAATATAGACGCCAAGGTCCATAGATAACCTATAATTTTATGAAAATCAATAGGAAAATATCGTTAATTACATTAGCAGTATAGGGAATAGTATGAATATAGACGACAAGGCCCATAGGAAACCTATATATATTTTTTTTTTTTTTTAAGGCGAAAAGCACATTAAGACTATCATCGCCTAAACACAACTACTAAAGAAAAGAAACAACAAAGCGATAAAACTTAACATTACTTACAAACTAGATAACATTTATAACAAGAATAAATAATTTAAAAACAAAACAATATAAAGGTGGACTGTAAAGGAGTCCTAATTAAACAGGATGATAATAAATATTGTGAAACAATAAAATTCCCTAAAACTAGTTTACAAGAATATAAACTATAAAAAATATATAAATATTAAGAAAAAAATTAAATATATTGATATATATGCAAGCGTCTCAGGAAGGCCAAAACGCGATCAATGATCGACGAATCGTCCCCCAAGATTGCATGCATACAGTTTCCTAATCCATATATGGTTCTCAAGCAATCGCAGTCTAACATCAAGTGTTTGACTGTGATGGTTTCTCCACAAAGTTGGCATGTAGGTGGCTCCCCGCGTCCCATTAAAAAACCATGTGTCAACAACGAATGACCATTGCGGAGGCGTGTAACGACAACCTCCTCCCTTCGACTTGTTCTTACAGACGACCCCCGTGGGCGAACAGTATGTTTAATTACCCTCAATTTGTTATTGTTCAAGGCTGTCCATTCATCTTCCCAACGCATTCGAAGTAATTGTTTTACTTTGGAAAGATAATCTGAACAAAATACACGGTGCGTGCTTGGCGACAGCAAAGTTGCTTCCTTTGCTGCAATATCCGCTCTAGTGTTTCCAATTATCCCGCAGTGTCCTGGTATCCAGCAAAATGTTACTCCAACACCTCGTAGTTCAAGGCTGCGAATACGGCACAAAATATCTTGAACTAGAGGATTTACCGAATACATATCCTGGATAGTCGGAGTGCACTTTTCGAATCGGAACACACAAGATAATGAGCAGAATTGGATACAACAGTGTTCAAAGCCTTCAAGATAGAAAACAGTTCAGCAGTAAAGACACTACAAATTGAGGGTAATCCATACTTACACGTTTGCCCTAATGTGTAAAATGCACAACCGACTTTATCTTCAAGTTTTGAACCATCTGTAAAAATAATTTCACTAGATGGGTTGGAATGTAGAATATGAAGGAACTCCTGACGATACACTACGTTGTATTTTACGTAAGACGATAGTGATAAATCGACAGTCGGCATGGTAATAGTCCACGGAGGAATAAGACATTGGGACCTTACAAACATTGGGGGCAGTTCAATATCTAAGTCATCAATAATACGGGAAGTTCTAATACTAAGCGGAGCAGTAGCATTCGGTCGAGTTTCATACTGTCGCAGCAATTGATTTTTGAAAACTGTATTAAAAGCAGGGTGCCACGGTTTACATGATAAATTGTTTACATAAGTTAACTGTAGTTTCTGTCTCCGTCGAGAGAGTGAAGGTTCCCCAGCCAAGGCTAGGATACTCACAACGGGACTAGAACGGAAGGCTCAGAAGACGAGTCGTATTGCAGAGTGATGGACTGGGTCTATTTTCTTTAATACGGATAGTCGTGCAGACGAATATACAATGCTGCCATAATCAATTCGCGAACGAATCACCGCACGGTAAAACATCAGCATACAAGTTCTATCAGCGCCCCATCGAGAACCACTAAGCACCCTCAACATATCGAGAATTTTGTTACATCGTAACTTTAATCACGCAAATGAGGGTTCCATGATAGTCTTTGGTCGAATATTAACCCCAAAAATCGAACAGATGGAATGGTCCGAATTTCTGTACCATCGAGAAATATTGAAGGAGTTCGGATCTGTCGACGGCGACTGAAGGCCATCGAGTTTTAGCAGCAGAAAATTTAAACCCAGAAGAAATCGTCCATGACTGCAATCTATTTACTGTAAGCTGAAGTGTTCTTTCAGCTGTGGCCAAACTTCTAGCACCAACATAAATTGCAAAGTCATCCACAAATAGAGAACAGCGAACAGGAGACCGCACATTAGTAGTTATACTATTGATAGCAACGGCAAACAAGGTCACACTAAGTACACTTCCCTGCGGGACGCCATTCTCTAACCGAAAACGATCTGACAATGTAGATCCAAGGCGTACTCTGAAATATCTGTTTGAGAGAAAATTTTTAATAAAACCTAGTATATTACCTTGTATACCCCATGATTTTAATGTATTTAGTATTCCTCTTCTCCAAGCCATATCATATTCCTTCTCTAGGTTAAAGAATATTGCAACAAGTGTTTGACGTAACAGAAAGGCATTTTGGATTGCAGATTCTAATAAAACTAACTGATAGATGGAAGATCGCTCTTGCCTAAAACCTCACTGGTCCTTAGAGAGTAAATTATTATTTTCTAAATACCAAACAAGACGGCGATTTACCATTTTCTCCACTAGCTTGCATAACACACTAGTAAGAGAAATAGGGCGGTAGCTGTTTGGATCAGTTTTATCTTGCCTTGCTTAAGAATAGGAATCACTGTTGCTTCCAACCAAACATCAGCGAAAGAGTGTTCCTCAAACATACGATTGTATATCTTCAGGAGGGAAATCCTCCCTGATGTTGGAAGATTTTTAATCATGGAATATACAAGGTTATCAGGGCCTGGTGCTGAATCTGAAGAGTATGACAGTGCAGATTCCAGCTCTTCTATTGAGAAGGGCGCGTTCAAAGGAGAAACAGACGTACCAACGACGAATGGCATTGCTTCTTGGGTATTTTTGAAAAGATGAAAACCATTGCTATAGGAAGTAGACGACGAATAATCTGCAAAATATAAACCCAATGTATTAACAATATCTCGAGGATCAAAACTTATTATTCCATTCCGTTGTTTGATGCCCATCAAGGGAGTTGATGGAGATGAACCAGAAACGGAACGGAGTTTCTTCCAAACAGTTGATACTGGTGTTGTTCTTGATATTGTGTTAATATACTGGGTCCAAGAATTCTTTCTACTTTGTCTAAATATTCTACGAGCTCTAGCTCGGAGAATTTTATACCTCTCAAGATTTTCATTCGTCGGTCGTCTGTTGAACCTTCTTAGAGCTCGTCTACGTAAAAGCAAGGCATGCTTACAGTCCTCAGTCCACCAAGGAACGGGGGGACGAGATTGATGAGTCGAGGTTTGAGGAATAGTTTTATGTGCTACATCTAAAATATTTTCAGTTAAAGTTTGTACTATTTCATTAATAGAGTTAAAATCTTCAATGTCAGGTGATACAAATTGCTCTGTGAAAAACACCCATTGTGCCTTTTGTAGAATCCACCGCGGAGGGCGTTGATTCGGACGGTGGAATGTACAAAATGAAACATTAATCGGAGTATGATCGCTGCCGTAAAGATCAGACATCGCCGACCATTCGAACTTCGTTGCCAAAATTGGACTGCAAAAGGTCAAATCAACGACTGTCCAACCACCTGTAGAAGACGATAAGTGTGTTGGGGAACCATTATTTAAAAGGCATAGATCTAATGTAGTCCTTATATTGTCAATTCGGTTTCCTTGTGAGTTACAAGTAGTAGAGACCCACGATGTGTGGTGAGCATTAAAGTCACCCATCAATAGAAAGGGGACAGGTAATTGAATTAATAAGTTAACTAAGTCGTTGTTTTGGAAGGCATAGCTAGGCGGTAAATAAATGCAACATATGGTAAGTTTAAATGGTACGATAGTCTGAACTGCGACAGCTTGTAAAGGAGTTATTATGTCCACAGGAACGGCATCAATAGAGTCACGAGCGAGTATGGCTACCCCACCCTTCGCTCGTTCTTCCGTTATGAAGTCGGCCCTGACATCAGAATACCCTCTTAAATTGAAGGAGTGCGATTGGTGAAAGTGAGTCTCTTGAAGGCAAATGAATAATGGAGACGTATCTCGTACAAGAAGTTTTAAATATTCGTTATGACTTTTGGCTCCGTTAATGTTCCACTGTAACACATTGTTATAAATGGAAGGCGTTGACATTGAAAATTAATAATTTACTTTATGATAGGATTCATATTGTCAATAGAGCATACTATAGATTGATCAGAATCAACAGACACAGAGTCACAACTGTGACTAATGTCAGACTCTGATGATTTTTTTGGTTTTGTTTGCAAGAGGTTTGGTAGTAGAACCTCCTTTAGAAGTTTTTTCAGTTTTCTTTACAGGTTTGTTTAATGTGGCAGAATTTTTATTTTTAGGTCCAACTGTCGGTGGACAAGTGTTTGATTTTTTTTTTAAGAAATACTCTAGACCCGGAGTGGTTTTCTTATCAACGGGCGACGGGTCGTTTCTTAGTACTTGCGACGTTGTCATTAGAGGCTTCGTCACTGGAGATTTAGACTCTTTACATGAACTAGACCCAGAAGTAACTTTAGTAGGAGAAAGCAATGAAGGACCTTTCTTAGCAACCGGAACTGAAATAGGTGTGACATTGGAGGATAACAGACTTAACAATTGAGCTACTTGATCCGTCAAAACTTTGACAGTTTTGGTTAGCTCATCAAAATTCACACAAGATGATATTTTTGGATTAGATGTGACAGCTGCAAAATATTTTCCATTCAGAACATAGAGCTTTTGTGAACTCTCTTGGCTTCGGAGAAGGAAATCTTATCTTTGGCCATTATCGATAAAATTGACTTTTCTTCTTGAAACTTGGAACAGTTTGGAGATCGGGCAGGATGACCACCTCCACAGTTCACACAATGTGGCCTAGCTTGACAACCTTCACCACTATGACCCTCAGTACCGCAATTGCCGCAAACCTCGGGCTTCGAACACGAGGAACTCATATTGCCGAAACCTTGACATCTAAAACAACGCCTTGGGTTCGGAACATAAGGTCTGACTGACAGCCTTTGGTATCCGGCATAGATATACTCGGGTACAGTGGGTTTTCCAAATGTAAGAATTAAGGAGGCTGTGGGAATTTTTTGTCCCTTATCTACTCACATTATTCGATTTACATCGACTACTCCTTCCGAAGCCAGATCCGTCTTTATTTCTTGGGTATCAACGTAAACAAGGGTGCATGTTGTGACACCCCTTGCAAAATTCAAGGTTCTGTGGGGTTCCACAGATACTCTGACATTCTCAAAGAAGGATGTCATTTTAAGCAGCGACTGTGTCTGTCACTGTGTGTTTGAACTAGTAAGGTTCCGTTTTGTAGTTTCTTGATTGAAACTACGGGACCCGTTTTTCCAACTATTGCCTTATTGATTATAAAAGGAGAGACTTTTCCAAGATCAGCTCCTTCGGAAGAATTTTTAAAAACGAGATATCTTATAGAAGGTAACATAAAGCTACCTCCTTCTTCTACTTTCGAATTACTGGGTAAATCTCCAACATCCTCACTACAAACAGACTCGTTTGACACGGTCACACGATGCCTCTTTAGACTCAGTTTGGCGTTTTGTTTTTTGGTATCCATAGTGTTATTTACCGAGCGATTCATGAATGAAGATTTTTCGAACAAGTGGCACAGGGTGCACCCAAACGACCACCAGCAGCCCAGGATACTCGAACTAAAGCGAGAATCCCCAATATATTGGGGGGACCTCCAAATATCCTGGAGCCGAAATACATGTCTGTCAGCACTCCAGAATATTTTAGGAATGGGTTCCGGTACAAAGTTACGGTTCCCCAAACCCAAGTACCACTGGCAGCCGCCCTCTATGTACTCACAGAATGCAACCATTTGTTTCGATAGACAAATGGGCTATGGGCTCCGACACCCATAACTCAACATTCATGTGCTTGCCAAGCGCCTATAGGCTGCTCGGTCCCAGACCCTGTCCCATCAGAGGTCCTCGGCAGTGCTAGGCACACATCAGGTTCCACATACTTGACCCCGCCAAAGGAAACCAAGCAGTATCGCCACTCCCAGACATAACGGAACAAGAACAGCAAATCCCTAAAATGTACGTGTGAGTGTAAAGTGTTTAAATCGTAAGTGTAGTGCTGTAAGTGTAAGTGTGTGTTACACTCGGGTGCCGCGAGGTTCGTCTAGGTCCTCTCATTAGGTGCAGCTAGTATGCACCCCCCTGCGGGTGTGTATGTGTTTGTGTGTGTGAAAGAGAGTGTGTGTGTGTGTGTGTGTGTGTGTGTTGTGTGTATGTGGAGTAAATGAGTGAGAGTAGAATGAGCTAGAGGTATGGTGGGGTCGCTAAGCCCATCAGCTGCTCACTTCAGCTGCCTCCGCCGGCCCTATAATTTTGTGTTAACCAATAGGAAAATATCGTTAATTAACATTAGCAATATATGGAATAGTATCAATAATCAGCTCTGATTCAATATTCAGAATATAGTTGCTGGTAATTTCCTGTAATACTGGTCGAACGACAAAATTTATCATAATTTTGACCGCTTCATGGAAAAAGAACATACAATTTCCAATAAAATTTATCCAGTAAAATTTTCCTAAATATTACAGTTACAGGTTAAATCGGTGAAAAAACTACGAGCGCGGTCGTGGAGCGCTCTGTATATTAATTAAGAACATAATGCAAGGCTGTTCTTTGAATTAATAGTATTTTTGGATTCATAGTAAAAATAAGAACATTCAACCTGTCCATACATTTTTATCCAAATGAAAAATTCATATACATTTTCGAATACAATACTTAACGTTTATAAACAGAATTAAAATCTGCATATTTTTAATTTTCAAATTATATTGTAAACTCAAAAAACCCTGACCACTGATAAATAATTGACATTTTACAATATTCTTTAAAAGTTTTTTAGGTTAAGTATCGCTGCTCACTTGACAGTCTCGGTGAGCTGATTTGGGCTTTACTATAATGACCGCTCAAATTATTGTTGTAATAAAAATGCATTGAAAACTTGTAATTTAAAGTTTCAAATAATACATAAGGATTAGCTGACCTCACGCTGTCAAAATAACTTGTTTCCTCCTTGTACACGTAGGCCTATAACTGAAACTTAAAGTTCCAAATAATACATAAGGATAGCTGACCTCACGCTGTCAAGATAACTTGTTTCCTCCTTGTACACGTAGGCCTACAACTGAAATTTAAAGTGATCTCAATTTTTTTCTTGTAAATCATATTTTTGTGTGTTAGGGTTTGTGTTCATCAAAGTTTGACGCATAACCCTAAGATTAATTGTAAAGGAGTTATTATGTCCACAGGAACGGTATCAATAGAGTCAAAATTAATTGACTCTAAGATATCCAATAATTAATCAGATCGCCCAGGACATTCTGCCAGGTAGTTCTGTAGAATTTTGACTGTTCAAAATTAATAACTGTATTACTGGATTGTTCCTTCAATAGAGGGTGTAGCATAAGCAGTAAAATCTACCGTTCTGCTGAATGCCTTACTTTAAGAACTGATTCTATTACTTTAAGACTAAATCCTCCTTTACACAACAGATACTTAAGTATAGTTCAACTCAGCTTCTTGGATTCTAGTTCAGTGGACTGGTGCTCTTGCCAAAGAACCTCTGAGGAGAAAAATCTATATTAGGTTTTTACCATTTTTTTTCTTTTTCCTAGAGGTACGTTTTGCAGAATTTTCAGACAAATAGCAACTAATTGTAAAGATTTCTTAATATAAAGTTCTTAAGTATTTCCCCCTTTCATTATCCTTATATTGTAAGTACATAATGCATTACAGTTTAAAAACAATTAGAATAATTTTACCGGAAAACGTTGAAAGTAAGTTTTCCGCAGTAAAAAGTTAAACAAAAAAATAATAAATTTATAAAGTTCACAAACGTTGTTGTTGCCACTTTACGAAAACGTACAGATATTACGAAGTTATAAAACAACTTAGACAACTTGTAAGTTAGTTCCGGTAGAAAGGTGGTGATTGAAGTTGGGCAAGCTTCATCTTCTGCAGCTTTTAAAAGTTACACTTGAAAAAAATTAAGTAACAGAATGTCTATTAAGAATTCATCCTTCTTATAACTTATTTGCATTATTAGTGATAGATCTCGCGAGAATTATCAATCTCTTTTCTCTATCGTATGTATTATTTCAGTACTTCATTGTAATAAATTATCTCTTTATTTCTGAGCTCGATGACTTCCTGTTTAATGTGATTTTTAGTTGTTTTCGTACATCAGAATCAAAATTGTGTTAAATTATTTTAACTCTCTAATATTGCCAATATTTATAAACATGTTTCTTTTATGGTATTATTTCTTTAATCTCTCTTCTTTTTATGTAAATTAATTGCTTTCGTTTCCTTTCAATTGCTCTAACTCGCAATTTACTATAAAAAAAATATCACTATTGAAACTTTTATTATTTCATACTATATATACTATACTGTAATATTATACTGGTGATTCAACACTCTCCCTCCCCCATTTAAAACTTATAATAAAGGAAGACGTTCGTATAAATGTATGTCGGAAAGTGATCCATTTTCATATTTATATATACACACACACACACATATATATATATATATATATATATATATATATATATATATGTGTGTGTGTGTGTGTGTGTGTGTGTATGTATGTATGTATGTATGTATGTATGTATGTATGTATGTATGTATGTATGTATGTATGTATGTATGTATGTATGTATGTATGTATGTATGTATGTATGTATGTATGTATGTATGTATGTATGTATGTATGTATGTATGTATGTATGTATGTATGTACGTATGCAGTGTATTTATTTATGACGTTTTTGCTTTTCAATTTTTTTTATTGGTAAAAAGAATTAGTACCTATGTTTTCGAAGTGCAAAAAATTCACGAGTTTTGTTGTTTCAAGCCCAACTTTGTTCCCACCGATAATTTTTTCACCATTTATATCTGTGGTCACAAGTTCCGTTTAAAAACTTTTACCGTTTTGTGTCTCTCCACTCCGCGCATTTTCTCACCACGTGTCCGGGAATGACTAATACGTTTTTATCAATCTTCCACCACATAAAATAACACCTTCCCAAGCGTATTCGGTCTTGTGCCGCACCATTAAAAACAATAACATATTTCCCTCGTTTAATGGTTTCATTCTTTTATTGCCTTTTTTCCTTCGTAAAAACAAGAAGTGTTATCAGTTTTATTACCTTTTGGGTTTATCACATTGCGTTTCCGTTTTGATAATAAATTACATTTTTATGACTTCAAGGCGAAAACAAGAGGGTGTATTGTAGATAGGGCAATACAGTTACTGTCGAAGGAGGTTTAAGTATACGTAATGCCTACATGTAGTTGTTACAGCAAACGTATCTACTCCAAAATAAATCTTATTTCAAAATATTAAATAACATGATCTTAAAACACAAGATAAACCAAACATAAGTGCTGAATTTCATCAAAATATGTCGATTACTTCTGTCTCCATTAATATGTACAAAACCACAGATATACTTACGTACAAATTTACAAATCTTTTTGGACTAAGACACCTAAAGACGGACTTATCAAAAATCTTACGATCATTTTTTTAAAGATCACAATACTGTTTTTATACTTGCTCTGTGAAGAGTATGTTCTTTGGTCTCACATACCGCATATTCCTTTCGAGGATTCTTGGAACGGGAGACGTGTTAAGACTCAAGAAAGGACTGACGCGCCTCACGCGTTACAAAGTGGAAACGTATTGATGCAGGCCTGTAAAAAGGTCCACCCATATCCCAAACTAAGGTGGAACGGGAGACGTGTTAAGACTCAAGAAAGGACTGACGCGCCTCCACGCGTTACAAAGTGGAAACGTATTGATGCAGGCCTGTAAAAGGTCCACCCATATCCCAAACTAAGGTGGAACGGGAGACGTGTTAAGACTCAAGAAAGGACTGACGCGCCTCCACGCGTTACAAAGTGGAAACGTATTGATGCAGGCCTGTAAAAGGTCCACCCATATCCCAAACTAAGGTGGAACGGGAGACGTGTTAAGACTCAAGAAAGGACTGACGCGCCTCCACGCGTTACAAAGTGGAAACGTATTGATGCAGGCCTGTAAAAAGGTCCACCCATATCCCAAACTAAGGTGGAACGGGAGACGTGTTAAGACTCAAGAAAGGACTGACGCGCCTCCACGCGTTACAAAGTGGAAACGTATTGATGCAGGCCTGTAAAAAGGTCCACCCATATCCCAAACTAAGGTGGAACGGGAGACGTGTTAAGACTCAAGAAAGGACTGACGCGCCTCCACGCGTTACAAAGTGGAAACGTATTGATGCAGGCCTGTAAAAGGTCCACCCATATCCCAAACTAAGGTGGAACGGGAGACGTGTTAAGACTCAAGAAAGGACTGACGCGCCTCCACGCGTTACAAAGTGGAAACGTATTGATGCAGGCCTGTAAAAAGGTCCACCCATATCCCAAACTAAGGTGGAACGGGAGACGTGTTAAGACTCAAGAAAGGACTGACGCGCCTCCACGCGTTACAAAGTGGAAACGTATTGATGCAGGCCTGTAAAAAGGTCCACCCATATCCCAAACTAAGGTGGAACGGGAGACGTGTTAAGACTCAAGAAAGGACTGACGCGCCTCCACGCGTTACAAAGTGGAAACGTATTGATGCAGGCCTGTAAAAGGTCCACCCATATCCCAAACTAAGGTGGAACGGGAGACGTGTTAAGACTCAAGAAAGGACTGACGCGCCTCCACGCGTTACAAAGTGGAAACGTATTGATGCAGGCCTGTAAAAAGGTCCACCCATATCCCAAACTAAGGTGGAACGGGAGACGTGTTAAGACTCAAGAAAGGACTGACGCGCCTCCACGCGTTACAAAGTGGAAACGTATTGATGCAGGCCTGTAAAAAGGTCCACCCATATCCCAAACTAAGGTGGAACGGGAGACGTGTTAAGACTCAAGAAAGGACTGACGCGCCTCCACGCGTTACAAAGTGGAAACGTATTGATGCAGGCCTGTAGAAAGGTCCACCCATATCCCAAACTAAGGTGGAACGGGAGACGTGTTAAGACTCAAGAAAGGACTGACGCGCCTCCACGCGTTACAAAGTGGAAACGTATTGATGCAGGCCTGTAAAAAGGTCCACCCATATCCCAAACTAAGGTGGAACGGGAGACGTGTTAAGACTCAAGAAAGGACTGACGCGCCTCCACGCGTTATTAAGTGGAAACGTATTGATGCAGGCCTGTAGAAAGGTCCACCCATATCCCAAACTAAGGTGGAACGGGAGACGTGTTAAGACTCAAGAAAGGACTGACGCGCCTCCACGCGTTACAAAGTGGAAACGTATTGATGCAGGCCTGTAAAAGGTCCACCCATATCCCAAACTAAGGTGGAACGGGAGACGTGTTAAGACTCAAGAAAGGACTGACGCGCTCCACGCGTTACAAAGTGGAAACGTATTGATGCAGGCCTGTAAAAAGGTCCACCCATATCCCAAACTAAGGTGGAACGGGAGACGTGTTAAGACTCAAGAAAGGACTGACGCGCCTCCACGCGTTACAAAGTGGAAACGTATTGATGCAGGCCTGTAAAAAGGTCCACCCATATCCCAAACTAAGGTGGAACGGGAGACGTGTTAAGACTCAAGAAAGGACTGACGCGCCTCCACGCGTTACAGAGTGGAAACGTATTGATGCAGGCCTGTAAAAAGGTCCACCCATATCCCAAACTAAGGTGGAACAGCATACGCCGCCGAGGGCTGCATGGCTGGAGGAAGCTTTGAGTCAGTACGCGAACTCTGAATACCAGATAAAATATAGTTTCATTGTAGCCTTACCATGGGCTCTGTATAGATGGACGTCTTTTCCTAGCTACACATGAGACTTGATGGACAATTGCCTCTTAAAGAAACATCCAAGACTAAACATGTAAAGCAGCCAGGTCGGTTCTAAGGACCTACCTGTACTGACCGCCTGGCTTACTTCTCAACTAGCTCAGGAAGCTACAACTAGTCCAACAGTGAATAGTAAAAAGTCCGTGCAGTTTCGCCGGGTTAGTGTTATTTTCGGAAACTTTCCGGAACCGCTGTCTCTAGTTTCCACTGCAGATGCTAGAAATAGACTTTCCAATAAATCCGACCATCAGTTCGGTATTTCTAAAACTAAAACACTTTTCCTTTTTTACGATCTATCAGTGATACATTCAAAATCTGTAGTTTAGTGGCAGTGACCTTTTTCACCGCAGAGTCCATGCACCGGCTACTGTACAGTACGCAAAGATATCCAGGACATTCTGCCAGGTAGTTCTGTAGAATTTTGACTGTTCAAAATTAATAACTGTATTACTGGATTGTTCCTTCAATAGAGGGTGTAGCATAAGCAGTAAAATCTACCGTTCTGCTGAATGCCTTACTTTAAGAACTGATTCTATTACTTGGACTAAATCCTTCTTTACACAACAGATACTGAAAAAGGAAAAATCGTTAAAAAGCCCTGGTAGACTTGCAGGTGGGGACCTGGATGAGGAG
Organism: Callitettix versicolor; assembly: GCA_022606455.1. Classification (NCBI taxonomy): domain Eukaryota; kingdom Metazoa; phylum Arthropoda; class Insecta; order Hemiptera; family Cercopidae; genus Callitettix; species Callitettix versicolor. The sequence continues at coordinate 48,366,080 of CM040185.1, read as the reverse complement.
GAAACTGGGGTTGAGCTCGATCCCATGGAATCTACCAGTCTTGCACTGGAGCAAAATGTGGATGCTGGGCATACCCAATAAGAGCTGTAATATCCCTGAAGGACTTGTAAAAGTGGACCTGAGGAACAAGATTTTGAAAACAGAGGAAACCGGGTGTTTAATCATTCTCGTGAAGGCAACCAGAAGCGATTTGCAGGAAGCAATGGAGATGCTGGACAGAACATCTAATTCGACTTTCTATAGTAGAAGTAAGAGATGGGGTTTAACACCTCACTCTAACCAAAATGGGAGTAAAACTTCTGTCGGGAGGGCAAAGGCGCTGAGTGAAAAGACAGAAAGTGGCAATACATAGGCTTACAGTGACATTTGGAATTAAAAAACCTAAAGGTGATCAGTCCGTGGACGTCATTTACAAACGAGTTGATATCTCACACCCTAGGGTAAGTCAAATAAAGCCCTTTGACTCTCTGGATTAGTTTTCTAATCGGGGACTTGGTGGTCGATGTGCCTAAAGCACTGGTCAGTCTACTGCGTCTCTGTACTGCGCACCTTAAGGTTCTTAATTTTAGCCGCAGTTACTCCCGTTGTTTTTCCTTTACCTTTAACGCTGACCCCTCGTCCTCATTAGTCTAACTGGCATAAAGTTTGGACGTTAAGAAAAAAACGTTTTCTAATCATAGTCCTAATCTTTATACTCTGAAATGGTGTAGTGGTGAAGTAAAAACAAAAACATCCACAATAGAAAATAATCCAAATGATTGGATTTCTCAAAATTAGCTAAACACATTTTTACAATACACGAATAGTCACCACTAAAACAGGTTTCCAAATTTTCGATTCGAAAAAAAGAAAAACGAGAACCTTAACAAGCGTTTTCTAAAATAATCTTATAATCAAATAAATCTTATTTAGCTGATTTCTAAGAATCTTTAAAGTTTTCCCATTGTGTCTGTGTTTTACGATAGACACAGATACATAAAAATGTCTGCGAAAAATATTGTGTAGGCAGTGTAAGATAATGTCAGTTATTATCGTAACAAAAACTCATAGGTTTACTAATTTTGTAAATGTCGGAATGGTACTGAAAAATGCATTGTTCCTCTTTAACACCAGTAAAAGAAGTATGTTTATTTTTACATCAGTTACTGAAGTATGGAATTAAAATTTCCTATGCAGGAACTGTCTATTGTTCACTCACACAAGGCATTGATTATAAAGATGTTTCATGTAAGAAGGAACCAAGAAAGAGGAAAGTGATTGAACGATTCCTTGAGGTAGAAAGGCTTGAAAGCGATTCCAGTTTTTTTTTCATAGCGTCAATTCTTTATTCCGAATAGTTCAACAAACAGTAGACCTCGCAATACATCCTTAACTAATTTACAGTGCGTTCCACGCTTTTGTACACGCTCGTAACCTTTCCGTCAATTTCACACTGTAACCGTTTTATTTACGAAAAAATGTAACTACCAACCTCATTGATAATGTTATGCTCTTTCTCCGTGGTGAGGTCGAAAATTATACAGGTCTTGGCCGTTCAGCCGGGATTAGAGGCTTAGAGGTTCAGCCAGGATTAGAGGAAATAGCCAGGATTAGGAAATAAAATTCTGAATTTTATTGCTTTGTAGTGTCTTCGGTTAATTGTACTTACTATATTTTAGACGTATGCAAATCAAAATCCACTGTAATCATTTTAAATTCAGACAAAATCAATAATTCTAGTTAACTACGTCACCACGCTGTTACTGCACACTTATTTACATAATTTAGTGCCGCGTTATAAATACAGTGTAACACGATCTAATCTGCTCCGATCAGATAACATCTATTTGATAGCAATGAAACAAGCATCAGTGCGTAGAAGATACTTATTGTTACTGGTGGAGTGAGCTATAGAGACTGGATATGTTCCCCTCTCTCGGCAACCACATCTCGGCGTTAAATCACATCCCGTAATCATGAAACGGAAGTAAACGGTAAAACATGTAACACATACACCTTTCGGACTTTATACGAGGTACCTTAACAACCATTTTCAAAACAATCGGCTAATGCGTTTGACCAAAACTCGTCATGCCTAAATCAGAGGGCTCCATTTTCAAAATAGAAGCGAATAGGAAACAATCATCTGGCTTGATACAAGATACCTTCGTACCAAATTTTAAAATAATCGGGCAATGTGTTTGGCCAAGACAGCGTACAATCTTCATCACTAAATATGGAAGTGAATAGAAAATAATCTTATACATAAGACGTTAAATTATAAAACAATCGGTTAATGCATTTGGCCAAACCTGCGTACACTCTTCCTCGTCAATCAGAGGTCGCCATTTTGAAACGGAAAGTAATGGGGAAAATTCTTTCATACACATAATTTGGGCTTTCTACAAGACAACTTCGTGTAAATTTCAAAACAATCGGTCAATCCGTTTGGCCAAAACAAACACACAAACCAAATGCCGAACGTTCGGATTAAAACAGACCGCTTGGCTTGGTGAATGAAGACGAGGAATCGGTTTTTACGGAATGGGTGAAAACAGCAATACTGCAGTATCAGACCTACGTCTTTGAGGGTGCACAGTTCAAGAGACGCAGGAGACTGACCGCTGTCTAGCCAGGTCGACCACCGAAGCCTGTTATTGCTGCGCATACTTACAGGAAGTTATCGTACAAAGTAACCGGAAGGCAGACGTTTTTAAGAACCGTAGCACAGACAAGGTAAAAGAAACGAAACGAACAGCCTGTAATGCGCACGCACCCTATCGATTGTGACTGAGATGACAGTATTCCCTCCACCTTGAAACTTTTCCTAAAGGCGAGTTAACCTTGGTCAAGTTAATTGATTCCAGTTTGTTAAAGTCAAACAACTTCAAGTTTCTCTTTAAGATAAGCTATGTAACTCAACTCTTTCTAACGAAATTTACTCGTTGAAATCAAGAAGTATATTTCAATTTCTCAATATACTGTTCTTCAATCAAATAAAATCGAATCTCTTGAATGTAATTTTACACCAGACAAATTCGATTTACTTGCTTTCGAGTGGAATCAAGTTTCAAGTGAAAATTAAACATGTTCAATTTCCATTTGAACATTTCATCGGCGTGAAATCAAATTACAATTGAATCAAGGGCGGAAAAGAAGGAGGCTAAACCAAGAATAAACTCGGTAACTCATAAAACAATAGGCCTATTATAATTTCCTATAGTTTTGTTCCCATACGCCTTAATTCCATATGAGTTAAGTACATTCTTGATCTACTTTAGGGTAAAAAATAAATCTTTATAATACAATCTAAAAAAAATATTTATTATAATACACATAGTTAGACATTAACTATTATGGAGAGTACCTGTTAACACATAATAAATTAAACTAAATACAGACATTAATATAAATCAAAATTATAGTTGAATTAAATGGAAGTACATTTTATAAAATTGTTTACTAAGTTCGTGATTTTAAATAATTCACTTCTGATGACAAAGTCTAACTTTCTTTTTTTCACCTTAGCGAATTCATCAACAAATTTTGTTCGATATTTTGTCTGCTATTGCTCTGTGCACACGCATGTCCAGTGGAAAATGTAACGAATGTGTGCGCGTGCTTATTCCTTCTTCCCCACTTTCTCTTCAAGGACAGTTAAACTTTAACTTGTACATGCAGGACTCAGAGAACGGAAAAAACTATGCCAATATTAGAATTTTTATTTTACTTAATGAGGTAATTAATAAATTCATATATTTCAAATTAATTCCAATTCCAAACAGGGGTCAATCCCCTTGGATTCGTCAGTGAACTGAATTTACTTGAAAAACTTTATTATCAAAGTTCGTTCAAGTTGCTCGAACTCATCATACTTGAATCGATCAACTCAGCCTATCTAAATCCATCTTAATTGAAACAACTAATTATTGAATAAAATACAAATTATATCAGTAAATATGCCAGAACTAACTCCTTACTTTATAGCTTGTACAAACAGTAACGTCTAAATGAGGTGTTATACTATAAACCCATTCGGTCCATGATAAATTGAAAACGTACCGAGTAATATAGCTTAATTACACTTGTAAACACAAGCAAGTGCAGAGAACTTAACGCCCGAGCAAGTGATTAACTCTAACACATAGGCAGGCATGAATAAGTAAAGTGAGACGGAGAATTGAATGCCGGGTAAATACCTCACGCCCAATTCTAATAACACCGAGGGAACACGAGGCCTTTCTTCACATAGTATTCAATTTACAACTTAAACTTTCTGACATCGTATAAAGCCGTATATAACCTTTAATTGGAATCAGCTTTTAATTAGCTATTTAAACTTAAGCTTCTTAATTTATGCAAGGAGGTTAAATTACAATTTTGTTGAAATGGCGAGATAAAATTCCAGGCTTTATTTGGGCGAAAATAGGACAATTAGTTCTTAATTTCTACTTAACCTTTCAACAACTTATAATAAAAACATGAATTAACAAATTCATTATTAAAAATAAAATTCACGAAGTAATAATAATTATTTAAAATAAAATTAAAAAAACTAGTTTTGCACATTAAATTTTTAAAAATACAACTGATTACCTGAAATGCTCACATTCGTACAAAAACATGAAAGTGGAATAGTCCATACTACTAATATAATATTTTGTATACGAACTTGAATACTGAGCTCGGCCACTTTAGGGAATCTGGCAATACGTCTATAAACGGCACGCGATATCGTAAAAGATTTACTGCATTTAACGGTTCTTTTCTTAATTATAATCGTAATTTCTCGCGATTTTTTGTTCTCTTTAGTACTTGAGTCTGAGGCAATAAGGCACCTTATTTGCTAATTAAGTCGGCACTACAGTTTGAAGAGCGTGTAACAGCAAGAGAACTACACCAACAGCATGTAACGTAGTTGAAATACGACAGGACCGGAAATCGTTATAATATTTAATTGCTTACAATAACAGCTAACATGAGCATCAAGTTATAAATTAAACACAAACGAAAAGCAATAATTTCAGAGAAACGGAAAGTTTGTTTTTGTTTTATTGTTATTATTATTTTCAAAGGGCGTAGTCAGAACCCTCTACGATGTAACCTTACATAAAATATAATATAATATATGAAAATAGATGGAATTTATACTGAACAATAAATACAAACCTGAAATGATTGCACGAAAAACAGCGAGTGTGTACAGGCTGAACAATAAAATAAACAAAATGATACTAAACGTACCTTGTAAAACAAACTGAAATGTTTGACTTAAACAAAACTAGTTATAAATCTTAGAGGACGTGTGTGTGTGTGTGAGAGAGAGAGAGAGAGAGAGAGAGAGAGAGAGAGAGATGGACAGATATAGAAAAGAACAACCGTTTTTTACATTAAATTGCCTTGAAAACGTAAAAAAATAAAGGTTGAATTTAAAAGATCAATACAAAATCCCAAGATCGATTTTATCACGATTACCACACACGTTAGGCTATACTTTAAGTAGCGACAAAATAAAAAAAACTAAATCATCAAAGTAAAAACACAAACAAAGTGGTGGACTGAGCTACCTTCGCCGCGCATTGAATATAAAAGTCCTCCCAAAACATTGCGCCGTTCCCTTCAAAGCTCTCCCGAGTCACGCAGTCACGTTATGCCAGCTTTAAATCCCACCTTCTTCCTCACGTCCTGTCAGTAAATAAGGTGCAAAGTGCAAAGAGCACACACACATACACAAAAATGAGAAGCTTACCCATCTGTCTTCTTGTTGAATTATTTATCACAAAATTTATACTTAAACTGCATTCAAATTAAAAACATCCTTAATGCTAATTGTCCACCCCTCTATAGCTAGTATAATGAAACTACGTCATAAAATCGATCTTAGGATCTAATACGTTCAGATCGTTTAAATTAATGTAAAAATAATGGCTCATGCAGCTGTCTCTTTGACGTGACAGAAGCGAATTTCCAAAGTTTTTTTAACTAAAACCGTTTTTTGAAACAGCGATTTTGACATCATAAACAGCATTAAATCTGCAAAAATTATTTGTAAAATACAAAATGCTTATTTACGCAGTTTTCAACGCCGATTACAATTGTGAAACGATATTTTAGTATTTTAGAAAAAAAATTATGGGTTTTTTAAAATTTGAAATGTCTGCCATTTTGAAACTGTTGAACGAATTGTGTTGGTTAACGAACTTGTTCAAGCTATTACAAAAATCGATTTTTGTACCAAGTTTGTACAATCAGACTGAAATTGCTAGTTCACACACACACACACACACACACACACACACACACACACACACACACACACACACACAAACGGACAAACGTCAAGTAAAAACCAAATTCTTTTGACTAAAAAATACAAAAATTGATAGATCCATCATTAAAATCTCGAAGCGATTTTTTACAATCACAAATCATTTTTTTTACATCATATAATGAAAGAGTAAAAAAATAGGTACGCAATTAATTATTTATGAAACCGCCTATGTAAATAAAATAAGATAAACAAAAATTAGTCACTTTGAATATAATCGTCTCGTTTAAGTTACGTAATTCAATTTCCCTGCAGAAATACAAATTTAAACAACCACTGGATTAGTCGAAACGTTACAGTTGTCTTTGTATAATTGATTATTGTCGAGAGACTTTAATTGTTGACACAATCACCAGCGCTGCACCGCGTACTCAGACTTCCAATTATTTAGAGGCAAAAAGGAATCACATCCTGCAGCCTGTCAAGCCGTGGCTATACAGTAACTCTAAATTGCATTACTTAATGGGGCTTTACGGCGAAGAGACGAATTCACTCAACTATAATGAATCTAATCTCTCTCCATCCCCCCCAACTCTCTTTCAGCGTCTTGGAAGAATTTACGCCCTTTCCTTTCAGTCTCACTCTGATAAACGTCTTAATTGTGTAAAGGATTTTCTTTGTTTTTACTGCAATAATATCACTAACAACGTGCATGATTCATTTTGAATGCATCTTGCAGCCCTTCCAAAAACTACTTGCTTGTGTTTTTAAAACTATCTCACTTGAACTATTTATATTATTGTATTGCATAATTCGAATTATTATATTCACATTATTTATATAAAACATATAACTTAAAGCCGATTTATGGGGTTCTGTGGTCAAAGTAGATAAAGCATCGATCAGTCTATTGCGTCACTCAACTACGCACGTTTAGTTCGAGACGTATTTACTCCCGTTTCTTTACTCTTACCGTTAACACTGATCCCTCGTCCTCATTAGTCTAACTGACATAAAAGTATGGATGTCAAGAAAATATCTCTTTCTCTCCCCCCTCTCTCTCTCTCTCTCTCTCTCTCTCTCTCTCTCTCTCTCTCTCTCACACACACACACACACACACACACACACACACACACACACACACACACACACACACACACACACACACACACACACACACACACACACACACACACACACACATATATATATATATATATATATATATATATATATATATATATATATATCAGAACCGTCTGCATTAGCCCAAGTGTGCACAATAGTAAGACGTTAATCTCAAAAAAATATATATATATATATATATATATATATATATATCAGAAGAAGGAGGCTTCAATTCTATGGACACATAAGTAGACTCCCAACAACGAGACTTGCCAACAGAATCCTTAAGTATATAAAAAGAGTCAAATCAACAACGTCGTGGATCACACAAGTCAGAATAGACCTACATGATGCAGAAATAGACTCAACAGACATTGAAGACAGGAACGAATACAGGAGAAAGATGCTCAGGTGGAAAATCCCAGAGAATGAAATCCCAAAAAGAGCGAGGATAAAATGGACGGAGGAGTGGAGGAGGATCAATGGGGACAGGATGAGGGAGGTGTGGAGGATTAGAAGGAACAAGACATGAGTCGGAGTGCTTTGCGTGATCCAACAGGATCAATACGCAAATAATCATAATAATAATTATATATATATAGCCCAAGTGTGCACAATAGTCGGACGTTAAACTCCAAAAAAAAAAAAAAAAAAAAAAAAAAAAAAAAAAAAATGTTATAGTAAAGCGAAAAACCCATTGAGGCTATTATCGCCTCCCTAAATGTAAGTGTGAGTGTAAAGTGTTAAAGTCGTAAGTGTAGTGTTGTAAGTGTAAGTGTTTATTAGAATCGGGTATCGCAATTGACATCTAAGTCCTCTCAATAGGTACCCGCAGAGGGTGCAGACTAGCTGCACCTATTGAGAGGATTTAGACGTCCCTCGCGGTACCCGAGTCTAACAGACACTTACACTTACAATAATACACTTAAGACTTTAACACGTTACACTAACACTTACATTTAGGGAGGCGATAATAGCCTCAATGTGCTTTTCGCCTTAAAATAACAAAACCAAACTCTCAATAGATGCAGCTAGTCTGGAACCCCTGCGGTGACTATCTCTCTCTCTCTCTCTCTCTATATATATATATATATATATATATATATATATATATATATATATATATATATATATATATATATATATATATATATATATATATATATATATATATATATTGCAGGCGAAAAAAAACCGATGGGGTTATTATCGCCGATACTCAAAATGAAGATATGAAATAGAGAATAAAATAAATAATAATAATAAAAAAATTTAGTTTCATAAGAAAAAACAACAAACTATAATAGCAAAAACAAATAAATAAAACAAAATATAATAACAGTCATATATAAATATATATATATACATATATATATAAATATATATATATATATACACGACTAAAACTAAAATAATATATATCTAAAAACAACAACATACACACAAATTATTGTATTTCTATAAATTGGCCCTACAACAACAAACAGACAGATAAAAAAATATACGTACCTAAAACTAAATAAACAAATAAAAACTTAAAAATTAAATTAATAAAACAGTAAATATAAATAATCTTTTCGGGGCTGTAAAGGGGCCCTACCACAAACAATAACAAAATATAAATTAAATTTTATTTTAAAAAATTCAGACGATGACGGAAGTCTAGGATCCGGTCAATGGCCGAGGCACTATCTCCCAACATGGTCTGCAAACAATTGCTCAAGGAACACATAACCTGCACATTTTGGAAACCATCACAATCAAGCAATATATGTTTTATTGTGAGGGCTTCCTTACAAAACTCGCATTGAGGTGGGTCCCTGCCTCCCATCAGAAATCCATGCGTCAGCGAAGAATGACCAATACGAAGACGGGTGATCCCCACCTCTTCCCTAGACTTGCACGTATTGACGACCTCCAAGGACGAACAGTATTTTTAATTACCTCAGGTTGTTGTTATCCGTAATTGCCCACTCATTGTCCCAAGGAGAAGTAAATGTTTTAACAGACTCTGAAAATCCGATAGAACAACATGTTAAGTAGCTGCCGGCAGCAGAGTTGCTTCCTTTTCCGTTATTTCGGCTCTAGTATTCCCAACTATACCACAATGACCAGGTAAACAGCAAAATGATGCACTAACACCTCGTAATCCAAGATGATGGATAGAACACAGAATATCCTGAACTAGAGGGTTTATCGAATACATATCCTGGATTGCCTGAAGTGCACTTTTCGAATCGTAACACACCAGGTAATGCACACAGTCGGATACAACGGAGTTCAGAACCTTAAATAGCAAAATAGCGAACAGTTCAGCAGTAAAGACACTACAAACTGAGGGTAATCCATATTTATATGTTTGACCTCTTGAGTAATATGCACAATCAACATTTTTATATTTTCGAACCATCTGTGAAGATAATCTCAGCACATGGAAAAGAGTTAATTAGACGGTAAAACTCACTTTGATACACAACTTCCGGAGTGTTGTGTTTCAAGTACATACATAGTGAGAAATCGAAGGTTGGCAACTTTATGACCCACGGAGGTTCGTAACAAAACGACCTCTCGAACACTGGAGGAAGTACAATACGCAAGCCGTCAAACACTCGGAACATTCTAATGCTTAGAGGAGCAGTGGCACGCGGACGTGCTTCATATTGTAGGAGAAAATTATTATTAAAAATAGTATTATAAGCAGGGTGCCATGGCTTACATAACATACTGCTTAAGTAATTTATTTGCAGAAAATGTCTCTGTCGAGTAAGAGATGGTTCACCAGCCTCAGCGAGAATGCTAACGACGGGACTAGAACGAAATGTACCAGATATAAGGCTGATTGCAGTATGATGGACAGGGTTTAGCTTATTTAAAATGTGTGGTCGTGCAGATGAATACAAAATGCTGCCATAATCAATTCGTGAGCGAATTACAGCACAATAAAACATCAACATACATGTTCTATCAGCGCCCCATCGAGAGCCACTATCTTAGTGTCCTCTCAACATATCAATAATTTTGTTACATCGCAACTTTAAATCACATACGTCAGGGTTCCACGATAGCTTTTCGTCAAATATTAGACCCAGATATCGAACGGATGGAGTGGTCTGAAGTTGTACACCATCAAGATATAACAAAGAAACTTGGATCTGTCGACGGCAACTGAACGCAATACACTGTTTTAGTAGAAGAAAATTTAAAGCCAGCAGATCGTTCACGACTGCAATATATTTATTACCAGCTGAAGAGTTCTTTCACTGGTGCTTACATAGATAGCGAAATCATTCACAAATAGCGCTCTCTCTCTCTCTCTCTCTCTCTCTCTCTATATATATATATATATATATATATATATATATATATAGAGAGAGAGAGAGAGAGAGAGAGAGAGAGAGAAGAGAGAGAGAGAGAGAGAGAGAGAGAGCATAAATGTTGGAATTTACAACAATTTCTAAGGCCTGTCCCTTTAGTTTGAATGAAAACAATCATTCTGAAAATCTTCCAAATTTTCATTTACAAAGAATTTATTAACAATGTTTATCACAAATAGAAATGAACCTGTTGAGCATAGCGGGTTCACAACTGTATTCAGGTATCATATCTAGGTATTCTCTTATATTCCTACTTATAACTTAAACTAAAATAAATATAAATCTTGACACTAAACAGAGTTTCAACAGTACAACATAAATCACTTAAAATCAAAATCTATTTATAGCCCTTAAATTATGAAATTATTTAGTTTGAAAATTATGTACAAAAATTAGTGTAATTTTTCATTTGAAAATATATATTCTTTGTCGAATATTATAAACTTGTTTTATTTAGAAAATTAGACAACTGTCTTAATTTATAGATTCCCTACTTACTACTAGGATGTAGAACATTATGGTTCATGGTGTAAGTAGTCTTCGATCTTTAGCAATCCTATTCCTTCTTCTTTCTTTCTCTTCTTTTTTCTTTCTTCCCTTCTTCTCTCTTCTTTTATCTTTCTTCCTTCTTCTCTCTTCTTTCTTATTTGACACTGACGGACGCTATATGCCTTAACTCTCCGGGTATCTTGCTCTGCCGAATTAATGTTCGCTTAATTCTTCAGAAGCCTTACTCTGGAAGATCAATATACTCTTAACTTTCCAAAGCGTGTTGTTCCGCCTCGTTAACGGTTCCGAAAAGATCCTAATATTCACTTAAAAACTTCTAAGGGGTCCTACCGACTGCGCCACTTATGGTATGGTTTTGAGGATGTCGTTTTTAAAAAAAAAACAACTGTTATTCATTACAATAAGAATTTAATATACACTTAAAAACTTATAATAATTATTTAAGTTCTTCTCATATTCACTGAGATGTGAACTGAGTGAAACCTCGACTAACACTGAGCTTATGCTCTTCCTTCTCTACATACAATGAAAATTCTTACCGTGCTAAAAAATACATTGTCATCACTAAAACTAGCACAGTCTACAGTTATTGTCTGCATAACTTATATATAAAGATAAAAAACACATTGTAAAATGGAAACCACATGGTCACAGAAAAAGGGCAAGACCGAGACTTAATTGGAAGAAAGAAATTGATAAGGAAGTGAGAGAGAGCGGATTGGATTAAGATCTGCGAAACGACAGAGAAAATTAGAAACTAGGAATCGGAAGATGCCGGGAAATGTTTTAAGCTAATAAGAGAGATATAGGAATATTTATTACCCCCAACACACACACACACACACACACACACACACACACACACACACACACACACACACACACACACACACACACACACACACACACACACACACACACACACACACACACACACACACACACACACACACACACATATATATATATATATATATATATATATATATATATATATATATATATATATATATATATATATATATATATAATCGCATTGTATAATTCATACAATCTTATCATTTTTGTCTATCAATGTGTTAATAATATTCCTATTATTCTTCTTGTTCATTAATTTTTCTCATTAGTTTGAAACATAGTGGCTAATTGTATTTTCTGTTGTACCTTTCCCCAATGGCAGTGCCTGCTAGATTATATTAAAGTTAGTTACTTAAGCCTTCATTCACTTCGTTATCTGTACCAATTTTTCTAAAGTTGATAAATTGTTGTTTTTTTACGTTAAGATTTTTAAAATGTATAATATTCTTCTATACTTCCGTGCACACAAAGATATAGCCTACCCAAATTATTTAGCCCAAGAATGTAGATGAGCGAGAGGGAAAAAAACTATATTTAAAAAACCGTGGTCAAGTAGTATGTTACGATAAGCTAAGGAGATTGTTTTTTGTCAAAATATGGACACTAGTAAGTAAATAAGAACAAATAAAAAGGGAACACAGGGTTCACTTTTAGATGCAGGATAAAGAAAGTTCTATAGCTTTTGGTAAATAATTCAAAAAGGACACCGATTTTTCAAAATAAATAGTTTTTGCAAATACTTTTTTCATCGTATATTTAAAATTGTGTCAACCAAGGGCAAACAAAATTAATAAAAGTAAGTTTACAAATGTTAAAAAATAAACCTAACAACGGTCAGGGTTGTTTCATATTTTTAGTAATTTCCATTGGAAATGAGTTTTTAGGTATTGTATATATATATATATATATATATATATGTGTGTGTGTGTGTGTGTGTGTGTGTGTGTGTGTATATATATATATATATATATATATATATATATATATATATATATATATATATATATAAAGAAAGAAAGGGAGAGAGAGAGAGAGAGACAGGCAGGCAGACAGACAGAGAGGGACACAAAGAGAAGAGAGATAGCAAGTCGACCTACTTACATTAGCTTTTCTAAATTTTCAAATTAATGAAAATAAAGAAATTTAATGTAGGCGGTTAATATTCATTTCCGTATTTTAAAAGTAACGTAAAAGTTTAAAGTAGGCCCACTACAATATGCATTCTTTAATGCTGATTATGTTGATGAAATCAGAATTTGAGAAATACAAAACATTAAGATACAGAAATTACTTTTTCAAATTCGTTTCCGTGTCGTTAACCTGAAGCCTTCATTTTCGAAATTTTTACGATAAATTCAATCTTCATCCTGGTTAAAGAAAACGTACATTTCTTTAGCAATTAATGAGATTATTTAAAGCATAACAGTGTAAATCAGTGCAAATACTGCATTATGAGTAATTACACATTGTAATTTTATCTATCGATTCCAATTACCAAACTGTGCATTGTACTGACACTCTACGTATTGTCTATCCTTCTGCTTCCGCACACAATGTCTTCCCTGAAACCAATCTCGCCTCGACGATTTCCCATAATCGAATCTCCGTTTCTTCCTACTTTATTTAGCCTTTTTGAAACTTTTCCTTCTCCAGAGTTCCTAATAGCCAACCAAACACTTACACTTCTTACAATCTTTTCGTCACACAATTCTTTTTGTTCGGAAACTTTTCAATTTAGCCACGAGATCGCTAACCCGTTATTCAGTGCTATTATATATTTGATCACGTTTAGTTGATTTTTTGATTCAAATATCAAAATATTTCTGACCATAGCGCGCGCGTGTGTGTGTGTGTGTGTGTGTGTGTGTAACCACTCTCTTTGGTCATAAAAATATATCCTATAAATTAATTTTAGACCTTATTTGTAATGAATTCAAGAGTATCAAAAATTATGATAGTCGTGGTTCAGATGAAGAATTGACAGAAATAATTTGGTTTTTTGTGTATTAGAACCACTCTTATATATCAGTGGAGTTGTTTGGGCCTTTTATATATAATAGCCACTCTTATAGTCTAGAAAACTTAAGCTGTCCGTTAAATATTTATCAAAAATATAGTTCATAACTTATAAACAGATGTGAAAATTATTTTTAAAATGTTTTTATAAATTCGTTGCACTTTTGCAGCTATGTTTATTCCACTGTTTTCTAAATTTAACGACGGATCTCATTAGAACTGCCATTAAAGTTTATTCCTATTCTTACGGTACAATTACGGAAGTTTATTGTGACTGGCAGCGGGTTCCTAGAACATTTAATTAATGCTCCAATAGTAAATGCTGGATTAAGATAACCGTTCGTTAAATTTTGCATTCTATTTTTAGAATATATTTAATCAAAGATTACCTTATCTTAAAGTTAACTTCTCATTAACTATAAAGAAATATTAATAAGAAAAAATGCCTGTTTTCAAACGTATGATCAACGTATTATGTATTTTTTAGGTTATGTTACTGGTTTTTGTTTACATTGTGTTAAACATTTTTCAGTATAATAGGCTATTAAGTTTTTTAGGAAAAGTGGCACACTCCTAACAGTAGTGTTGAGCAGAATAATGTAACCTTCTTCTTACCATTCTAAACCTAATCTTGAACCCTTCATCCGAACAATAATTATGATTATTAAAGGTTTTGTTACTCGCGAACTTACTACAAATAAGGCTTAAAATCCATTTATAGGTTATATCGTTATGTCAATAAACAATTTGAAGAAAAATCTTATGAACACCAAAAACATAATGAATAAAATTTGTAAATTAAATTAAAATCATATGCAATAATAATTTAAACAAAGTTTTAAAACTGCAATTAAATCATAGTTAAAATAAAACAAATTAGCATAACGAAAGTCACAAATAAAACTTTATAACAATGTTTTTTTGTTAATTTTATAGTAATAATTATTATTCTATAATTGAAATATTTAATTAGCCGATATTGGGACTTGAAATTAATTAGTTTAATCTCCGATTAGCAGTTATTTTAGGTTCTAGAAACTGAAATTGATGATTTAATTAAAGATTAACTTTCTAATGATGTATTAAATAAGTTAATGACTATTTGGAAATCGGGTATAAAACTTATTGCGGTCATAAAAGGTTCTTCTAAACATTTTGTGTGTGTGTGTGTGTGTGTGTGTGTGTGTGTGTGTGTGTGTGTGTGTGTGTGTGTGTGTGTGTGTGGGTGGGTGGGTGGGTGGGTGTGTGTGTGTGTGTGTGTGTGTGTGTGTGTGTGTGTGTGTGCGTGTGTTGGGGGTAATAAACATTCGGTCATAAATTCATAAAAGGTTCTTCTAAGCTTTTATTTGTATGACTGTTGTTTGTTTCTTGGCACATGGTATAATAGGTAGGACTCACCCGCCTATGAGGTTACCTCGACCTATTTAGATCTTAAAGAAGCGAAGTTAGGACCACGTTGTTCTACCTCTGAATTTCAACGGATTTTTAAAATTTAAAATTTTAATTTATGCAGTTAGTAAAGGTGATTTCTATGATGAAATCAGAATTTTAAAATACATATTTAAGACAAAAAGTTATAAGCTTTTAAAGATCTGAAATGACCGCCATTTCAACACTGTTTGCGAAACTGTTTGCGAAATGGCCAGTTTTGAAACTGTTGAACGAATTACGAGTTTGCGTATGTGCGCGCGCGCGCACACACACACACACACACACACACACACACACACACACACACACACACACACACACACACACACACATACAAATTATAACGGCCCTCAAAAAGTAATCTAGAAGTGGGTGATCCGGAATCGGTGCTCATTTGAAGGTCTGCTGCTGGGTTTTACCATGATAGATGTTCCAATAGCTCATTTTCTGTTGGGAATTCGCTAAAAATTGTATATAGGCTACAAAGTATCCAAAAGGTTCTAAATTATATTTTCATATTTTGAAAAAAATACTACGCCCCAAAATAATGCTTCTAAAACAATTTACTTTATAATTAGTTAAGTAGAAAATAATAATAAACCATTAGTCAGACATTTGTTGGCTAACACTTGCTGACAATCAGTAAAATTGTTGGTAGTAGACAAAGTTGTAAGCTCGTAAAAATTAAAATGTTCAGAATTTTTTTTGTGAATTTGACATTTGTGAATTGGTCTAAGGACCGCAACGTCATGTCTTTATATAAGACATTTAGTGGCCGGAGACGGAAAGTCTTATGAATTTACACACAAAAACTCATTATTTTATTACAAAAACATATCATTTAAAACTAAACAAATGTTATAAAACTAAATTGTTGAGAAAAGAAAGACATTTCAAAATTTGTTTAACAAAATGGAATCGTGTATCTTAATTGTTAAGAATCTTCAAGGGTGAAAATGTGTTTAACCTAAACAGGATGAGGAAACTGTGTCGTCCTGGACCTTAAGGATCAGCTCGAATTCCAGTTTACTGAACTGTATCAACTTTAGTGACGTGTTTATTTTTCCGGACATACCTGGGTCTATGATAAGTAGTTTTTGCAGTGAGCAGCTGCAAGTAAAACAAAGCTCTGAAACCAAACTGTCTTGACTAAAAACACTTTCCTCTTCATTGGCCAATTCTTTTCCTACACCATCAGTTTCCTTTTCTCTTTTATTATCTTCTTATACGTACAGAAAACCAGTAATAACCATTGCTCAACATTGTGGTTTACAAATAACTTCTCACGAAAACACCATAAAACGGTTTTTTCCCCGACGGAAAACCATAAAGGCTCATTCATCGCTGTGACGCGAAATTAAAATATTTAGAATAAAACATCGAAGTAATAAAATAAAATGTATTCTAGAAGAAAAGATAAATAAAAAAAATATAATAACAACTTAAATATTTATCTAAAACTAGTCAACAGTAATAAACATCATAAAAACACTAATAAAATATACACAATTATTTGTAAGGAAGTAAACTGCCCTATAGTAATTAAAAAATAATTAATTAATTAATTTAATAATTTTGAAAGAAAATATAAACGTTTTTAAAACTAATTAATAAAGATAATAATTTTTAAAAAAAGATAAATAACGAAACACCACAAAACGGAATGACATTTGCACAAGCTGTCGAAAGCTGTATGTAGCAATGTTTGCCCAAACTTGATGATGCACGAACACTGTCGTTAGGCAAATTGTTAGATCGTGTTTTGTCATTTTAAGAGCATTATTTGCAAATATAGTTTTAGTCGCTGCGCATAGTGCTAACAAACCTTGTAAGCTCTAAATATCTACTGTTGCAATTTAGATTTTAGATGTAGACGTCAATTTAGGTTGACCTACTTAGGGGGAAATAAAATACATGCTGGAAATAAAAGTAGCCTCAAAGAAACGAAATCAATTCCCAGCAACGAATCCTTTATTATTACCGTACGTTTGTCTGTTTTTAATTGCATGACCTACATACAAAGTATTTTTACACCTGATGCTTGTTTAACAACTGGACGTATGTTTAAACAGTTTGTTTGTTACATTGGAGAATCACGCAAAACATGATATTTATGAAACTTTAAACGTATTTTAGGTTTACTTACGCTTCTGTTTAGCAATATTGTTTCTCAAATTTGATTTATTTTCAAACGGTTATAACGGATTTCATCGAATTTTCCTCAATCAAGTCCTTAAACAAAACATAAGTTGCTGGGCTCACAAAAAAATCGTGGCGTGCAGCTGTCCCGCTGACGTGATAGAAGTGAATTTTCAAAACTATTTTTTTACGAAATAATCACCTTTATAAAATACTGGTTTCAACATTATAACCGGCATAAAAGTCGTGTATACTAGTATATCAAAAAATTAGTTACATTTAATGAACCCTGACCGTATTCAAATTAAATTTCTTATTTTCCAGCGCTTTTAAAAAATTAAAGTCCTTATGTATGCCGTTTGTAAGGTTGATTAGGATGATAGTATCATAGTTTCTAAATATTTAAGGCGAAAAGAAACGAATTTTTGTAAAGATTTAAAATTTACTCCATTGTAAAGGATTGAACGAATTGTTTTTGTTATGAATTTGTTCAAGTTATTAATTATTTTGTGACGTTTAATTTAAATCGGAATAATCTGCGAAAGTGAGAGTTCTAAAACACACACACACACACACACACACACACACACACACACACACACACACACACACACACACACACACTTTCTGTCTGTCTGTCTCTCTCTCCCCCTCTCTCTCTCTCTCTCTCTCTCTCTCTCTCTCTCTCTCTCTCTCTCTCTCTCTCTCTCTTTCTTCTTCTCACCCTCCTCCCTATATATAGCCGCCTCGGTGGCCTAGCTGATAGCGTACTGGGCTTTCACCCCGAGGACCCGGGTTCGATTTCCGGCCAGGGCTTGGCATTTTCATACACTATAAATCATCCCAACGTCTGCATTAGCCCAAGTATGCACAATAGTCGGACGTTTAAAACCAAAAAAAAAGAAAAATATATATGTATTTGAATATGAGAACGTGTGTACAATACTTTGTAATATTATTTCTTTTCATTGTTACTGTATTGATAGAATTCACAGTAAAATAATTAGCATTGTTTGTTGATATTTCTTGTTGATAATTATTTAACAGTTGTAGTGCAGACACTAAGTAAGTGTATCATTAATAATGGCAGCATTAATTACAAACTCCCTTCCAGGTTTCACATTTGATTCCTCGTTAATTAAGGGGTATATCTGGGATATGAAAGCGTAACCGTGGGCGAATGAATAATCTTGGAGAGTTCCATTGCCCTTGTTATCACGTACATTTAGATCTCTTGAACTGGTCTGGAGTACGTGCATGCGTGCGTGCGCGCGTGTGTGTATGTGTGTCTGTTTCTGTGTTGTGTGCATGTAGGAGAGAGATAGTGTGTGTGGGTGTGTGTATTGTGTATGTGTATGTGTATATGTGCGTGTGCTTGTGTGCGTGTGTGCTTGCGTGTGTGTGTGTGTGAGAGAGAGAGAGAGAGAGAGAGCGCTTGCCCAGTTTGATTCAAATTTAGTAAAAAAACCAATATAGATAACTTTGGATGAGTTCGTTAGCAAGTAAAAATTATTTTAAGGTTTCAAAGTAGTGTCATTTTTAATCTCCCGAAATTGACAGCAATTCCCTCTTGAATTGTTTTCAAAATAAGGTTTCACTATCGCAATTATCGTTAAAAATTGCAGAAACTAACCTTATTGATTTTCAAAATCCGTTAAACTTATTTGGCGATCAGTTTTGTATTTTTAATATACCGGTAATTAAGTTTAAAATGCTAATATATGCGGATAATGAAGGTGAAATCGTAACTTCCAAAATGTGGTAAGATAAAGAAATGTCTTTTGTGGAATGCACATGTTAGAGAGGCAGCAGCGCGTGTTTTTATTTTTAATTGTAGGCGACAGTTTAAATAAGCCGCATCGGAAACCAAAATCTACATTGGAACAATTTAAAAGCACACTGTTTCAAAATAAATACACACTTTCTACCGAAAGCGCCCTCCCCTGCTTGTTAGGGCGCAAGTACGCCGCCCATATAAACAACCACAAAGTGTTTAAGGGTGGGTGGAAGTAATAGCTTCAAATTTCGTGCACGCCCAACATTTAGGCGCCGATATTTGTAAAGAGGCTGCGTGTTCGGCCCATTCATTGTGCCCTGTAATTACGCAATGCTGTTTTCTTTGCAGCGAATCGATGTTGTACAAGCGTTGGTCTTGATACAGCAATTAATTAATAAATTCTTTCTGCCTTCACGATCGCTAACTTCTAAGAAATATACGGCCTGCTGAAGATTAATTTTTATAGCAAAGTGAGTTTATCGTTGAAAGGAACGCTTAGTTGTTATTTATCGATTGCATTGTGAAAGTAAATAATTTATTACACACTAACTGCCACAACAATCTGGACGCGCTGCTTAGAATACAAAAATTAAATAATAACGGCAGTCAAATTGTATTTCTTAATTGCAACGGATTTTTACACTGATTATAATTGTAATATCAGATTTTCAAGACAATTTAGGGAAAAACGTATAATTTTTCTTAAACTTTAAAATGATCGGCATATTTAAACGTAAAACGAATTTTCTGATTAACAAACCTGTCCAAGCTATTACAAAACACGATTATTGTTCCACACACACACACACACACACACACACACACACACACACACACACACACACACACACACACACACACACACACACACACACACACACACACACACACACACACACACACACACACACACACACACACACACACACACACACACACACACACACACACACACACACACACACACACACACACACACACACACACACACACACACACACACACACACACACACACACACACACACACACACACACACACACACACACACACACACATGCGTGCACGTGTGCGTAGAGAGAGAAAGAGAAAGAAGAGATAAGATAAGAGAGATAAGATACATCCATTTCAGAATAGGCATATACCATACAGATTTTGAACCTTGTTGTTTTTCATACCAGTGCTCATTGAATTTTACTTGCTTTATTTATATAAATTATAAACAATCGTAGCACGCAGCAGTCTATCTGACGTGAAAAAAGTAAATTTCCATTTCCATAAGTATTTTCCTTTATCTTACCCTTCTTGAACTTCTGATTTTACTATCATTATCATCATTAAAATTTGCATATATAACAACTTGTAACTTACAAACTACATTGAAAATACTAAAATAAATCCTGACAGCCGTGGAAATTTTCGTAATCTCGAAGTAAAATTCGAAATGATAATTTACGCAGTTTGTAACGCTAATTACAA
Source organism: Callitettix versicolor (assembly GCA_022606455.1). Classification (NCBI taxonomy): domain Eukaryota; kingdom Metazoa; phylum Arthropoda; class Insecta; order Hemiptera; family Cercopidae; genus Callitettix; species Callitettix versicolor. Next base: position 48,345,120 of record CM040185.1, on the reverse strand, counting down.
TAGTAAAAGTCGGATTTTCAAACATATTTGAAGGCAAAAAAGTTATGAATGTTTAAACATTTTAAACTGACACACATACACACACACACACACACACACACACACACACACACACACACACACACACACACACACAATAGTTGATAATTTTTCTAATAGAAATTCGTTAATTAATAACGAATTAATTAATATAATGGGCAAGGTGTAATATAATATTAGGCCATCTCGAGATGGCTAAGACACTTGTCAAGGTCGTGAGTTTGCGACTGCAATTACTGCGTAAGGCTTACGATCCCTAGTCCCGTATTAGTCTAACTGGCATAAATTACGGACGTTAAGCAAAAACATCATCAGGGAAGTTATAAAAATTATATTTTAAAGAAATTCGTTTCAACAACTGTCACGCATTATTTGGTTTTTTGGATTCGAGGGAAAAACCAAAAAACCCCTTCCCTTTTGGGTTTTTTGGATTCGAGTGGGGGTGCCTGTTGGTAACACACAAAAAGTGGTAAACGATTAAACATTTCGTCTGAGCGATTAAAGAACACCATGTTTTTTACCACTCAATTTTTAACTATTTTCTCGATTTAAAATGACACTGAAAAGACATCGTTTTGCTGATTCACAATGGTGATGGAATGTGACGAAGAGGCTAAAAGAAATTTCCAAAAATGATTTTCGGGAATGAACTGCGGAAGAAGTGTGTACACGTACGAGGAGAGTGTTTTGTAGGAAAATAAGGTTAAAATACGTACTTTCAAAAAATTTCCATTGACCAATTACGGATTGTTTTACCCTACCTCATCTGTAGGTTCCGTAGGAGACATTGGTCATCTCTGGATTGTTTAACTGTACTTTTTTGATAAGAGATCTCAGATCTGCACGAGGCCGGCGATAGTGTTGTTTAACATTAAGGCCGGGTGGTAACCAAATGCAGAGCGGAGGGACCTAACCTGTTGTTTTTAACATTAAGTGAGGTCACTGAAAGCGAAACGGAACTGAGCGGTGTCGAGTCTAATGGCACTTACATTAAACACCCCTCGGCTCAGCAAAACTCTGCTCGTATTTGATAGCCACCTGGCCTAACAAAGTAATTTTACCGATACGTTTGAATTATGCCTTATACTTTAGTAAAAATATCGCTTGAAAAAAAACTTAGGCAGTGCGGGACTGGCCGACAGAAAGGACTACTTCTTTTGGCATGCCTGACTGACTGTGTACTTTTTCACTATTATTATTTAATTATTTTTATAAAAATTTATATGCATGCAGGAAAGGGCAACTTTTGAACTTTATTTTCGTATTAAATTTCGCTTGTGTGTAGGTACACAACTTAAAAATTAACTGAAACTGTCACAGATTATGAATTGAGTATCTTAGGCTATGTAAGACACTTTACTAATTAATCAGTTTATAACCTTACTTTTAACAGTTATATATCGTACTGGGCTTTCACCCCGAGGACCCAGGTTCGATTTCCGGCCAGGGCTTGGCATTTTTATACGCTATAAATCATCCCATCTTCTGCATTAGCCCAAGTGTGCATAATAGTCGGGCAAAAAAAAAACAGTTATACTGTCTAAGTATAATAATAAATATAATATTTGTGATTCTGGCATTCAATTTTTTTTATAAGTATAGGTCATATATATTAAATAATTTAACAACACAAATTTAGAATAGGCCTATACACATTTTTAAAATTAACAAGAATAATAAGCATAACCTCAATTGAAATGATATTGGAGATACTGTGCGAAATCAGCTGTTTGAAGTAGTCACTTTCTGTAGATATATACAAGAACAATATATGCTGTGAGGTATGCATTACGGATTTAAGAGTGATGCGAAAACAAATGTTTATACCGATGTTTCGTCGAACCGTGATTATACAAGTTTTCACTTCAAGAATACATTTTATTAATCACTAAACAAAAAAAATAATAATAATGTGTTGTAATAATGTTTGTAATAATAATGTTCACTAGCCTAAACTAAACAAACTAGGAGCTCGTGCGTCTATTGCTGTTTCGTGCCTTCACATTGGCTGTTTCCGGCGTTCAATAGAGTGCGCGTATTAATGTGTTAGAGCGTTCCGTGACGGTACAGTGTTACGTGTCGCAAAATGAATTTTTCCTCTTGCACCCCATATTCCGCGATAAGAAGTAGTCACTTCAAAAAGAGGTATGCAAAGAAAAGTATGGATACATTACTTGTATAAGGATATATCGGTTTCATCCTGAATTACAACAAACAAGGCATTTATAGACCTCTAAGGGTAGACTACAGTATGCGTTTGACCATTGTATTTAAATTTAATAAAAATATCGCTGTATAAACTGGTACAACTCATTTATATTTTACACACTCTTGATTACAATGTACTACACTGTGAGCCACAGATTCCATAAGCATAATAAGCACATCGCATTACTGAAACCTTTGTTCGCGGTTATGATTTTAAGCCATTGTTATCGGATGCAACAAAAGCGATACAGATTTACCTGCAGGCACTGCTGATTGGCTACTCTGCATACATTCTCAGCCAATTATATTCATGGATTCAACAAAGAATACTCCACGTATTGGATTGTGTTTTTTCTAGTTCAGTTGGTAACGGTTATTGATTTCGCACTCGAGCGTTATATTTCTTTCAAAATTATCTCATATTCAGTGCATCAGTTACTTAGGCAACTTTGTGTAAAATCGATAGCTCAAAATTTCACGTAACGATATGATTTCCGAGTAGATGGAGATAATATTTCGCCAACAGCTGATTTTAGACAATAGCTGTTTGTTAGTATAATGGCAACATTCACTGTAGATGTTACCGTCGAAGAGATTAAAGGCGTTAAACCATAGACATAATACAGTGCAACATGTTCTGGGCAAGCCGGTATAATACGATTAACCTATTGATTAACGTAACGCCATGAAATTAAAGTGAATGGCACACATATAACTTTCGGACTTTAAAGAAGGTATCTTCGTACCAAATTTTAAAATAATCGACCATACACACAAAACTGCGTACACTCGTCACTATAAATCAAACACTGCCATCTTGAAACGAAACAAATTGAAAAACAAATCTTACACATATTTCGTTTGGGCTTTTAAGAAGGTATCTTTTTACCAAATTTCGAAACAATCGGTCAATGCTTTTGGCCAAAACTGCGTAATAAACAAATTCACAGACCAAATGCAAATGGTAGATTTAAAATACAGAACTTCCTGTGAATAATATTTTGTATTATAATTTGTATCGTTTTGTTAATTAAAACTCTAATACACTTAAATATCAATATGAAAACAAATATTTCTATAAAAGTAAAATGATAGAATGTTAAAATTTACAAGCATATTTTGTTATATTTTGAAAATAAAAATTCCAAATTTATACAGATTTGCAGCTGAGTGTGAGAAAGAAACCGATTTTTCTTAATGTACGATAAAATTTGTTGAAAATTCGCTTCAATCATGTCAGCGAAACAGTTGCTTGCAGCGATTATTCTCTTTTATCGACTATCGGTTGATTTTTCTCTCCCCAAATCACTGGAACCACCCCCTCTGAAATGATGAGGCAGCTTCAAGCTCCAGTGAGCTTTTATCATGAGTCAAATATACGTTATTACGCATGAGTAACGCAACCTTCTGTTTCAGTTGCCGCCATCTTTAGTTTATTGCCTAAATATGGCAGCACATTGATTAGTACAAATCAAATAACACTGTCACCGGATGGCTTTTTGTTGTACTTTCTTTGTGAAATATAAACTAATATCACACACCTTTCTCGCTTTTAATAGACGTAGATCAAACTAATAGGCCCGTGTGACTTTTCACATTTAATGGGAAAAAGAAACGAATAATATACAACAATGTACAACAAGAAGATGAACGTGTACAGCGCCTCTTTATAAACAGTGTTCCAAGTGACCTAAAAGAGGTTAGGAAAGTTTTTATGAAATTACTACCCGTATTTGAACGTAAAAAAGCATGAATTTTGTAGATAAAATAATTTAAATAATACCATTGGCTGGTATTTAATTACTGTAATATATTAACCTTTAATTCAACACTTGTATTTTAAGATTACTGTACATACCTTCCTAACTAAAATCGTTACAAAACCATGCAGAACTACAATTTTTTGTCAGTATGAACTTTTTGTTAAAATATACGTTGTACGAGGTGTGCTCAGAAAGTAACGAGAATTTTAATTTTTTGAACAAAATATTTATTTATTCTTCTACATTGATGTTGTCGCCTTCAAAATAATCACCATTGGAGATTATGCGCTTGTGCCAGCGCTTCTTCCAATCCTCGAAACACTTCTCAAACTCGATCTTTGAGATAGCCTTTAGTTATTTCAGCGATGCGTTTTTAATGTCATCTACGGCTGTAAAACTCCTGCCCTTTAAGGTTCTCTTTATTTTTGGAAATAGGAAAAGTCACAAGGAGACATGTCTGGCGAATATGGAGGCTGGGGCATCGTTACAGTACTGTTTTTGGCCAAAAATTCACGAACAAGCAATGAAGTGTCATTGGTGCATTATCGTGGTGAAAAAGTCATGAATTGTTTTTCCTCAGAACCGGGCGTTTTTTTTCGGATTGCTTCACGCAAACGGCGTTGAACTTGTAGGTAGTACTCTTTATTGACCGTTTCACCTGGTATGATTGAGCCTTAGTTTCGACGTCATATCCGTAAACCCATGTTTCGTCACCTGTTATAATACGTTTCAGTAATTCTGCATCGTCGTTGACTTCATTTAGTGACTCCTGAGCAACTTTCATTCGCCGCCGTTTTTGTTCAAAATTCAACAATTTTGGAACGAATTTTGCTGCCACGCGTTTCATACACAAAACATTGGAAACAATGTCATGACATGATCCAATCGATATGCCAACATCATCAGCAACCTCTCTAGTTGTGATTCGGCGATTGTTCATAACCATTTATTTCACTTTTTCCACTTTTTCATCGGTTGTTGATGTGCTGGGGCGTCCAAGGGGTTCGTCATCTTCAACAACTTCACGGCCTTGTTGGAAACGCTTATACCACTCGTAAACTCTTGTTTTACTCATAGTAGATTCATCATAAGTCTTTGTTAACATTTCACACACTTTACTCCATTTTTTACGCAATATTTGTACAAATTTCTTGATCCATTTCTTTTAACAAACGAAAATCGCCGAGTTCATAAAAACACGTCTAACCTTAGTGGCTGTCACAGACAAAGTGAACAATGAAAACAGCTGAAAGTTTTATCATACTTCAAGGGCATGTATACCAACATAATAAAAACAATGTTTGACAATCGGACTCAAATTTAAGCCGGCGAAATTTAAAAATTCTCGTTACTTTCTGAACACACCTCATATTTAATACTTGTATAACCTGTTCATAAAGCAACATCATTCACTACATTTAGGCTATTTAATACAGAAAAATCTTACTTTTTCCTACTTTCGCAGTTACCTATAACCTTTAAAGTTATAACCTTTAAAGTTTAAAGTGACTGAATTCTAATATTGTGCCTTATTTACAAATTTACAAGTGAAACCTACTATATAACCGAATTTTACATTTCATACTTGATTAGGATACAGTATTTACTGTTTACTAAAATCACAGTCTTTTATTTAATAGCATTTACATATTAAAACTGGCCTAGATTGTCTTACCGATTCTACTTTTAAAAAATAATTATTTAAGTGTTGGATACAGTAAAAGTTTAAGTAATAATTTCAACAAAGCGTTTTATCGGTACAAACATAATTATTTCTGTCACCTATGTCTGCATTGTGCTGCACCCTCACGGGAACACTTTAACATGCTCCCGAAATTTTGCTTACAGATCTTGTATCGGTTCTAAGTCGGTTTTATTTTATTGTATAGCTTTAAAAAGGAAAAGTATGAGGCGTGAGAGTTTTCTGGTGTTCTGACAAACCATTGTTACCCCATGTATGTAGTTTCAATAACGCAGAAAAATTAAATATTTTCTGTAAAAAAAATTTAATAGGAATGCTTAACGTAAATCGTCACTATAATACGTTCATAATTGTTCAATAATTCATAATTAATAAAAAATTAACGTTATTTATAACATAAATATAAATTATAATGTAATTATCAGATTTTATTATTATTATTATTATTACTACCACCGCCACCGCCACCGCCACCGCCACCGCCACCGCCAGCGCCACCGCCACCGCCACCGCCACCGCCACCGCCACCGCCACCGCCACCGCCACCGCCACCGCCACCGCCACCGCCACCACCATCACCATCACCATCACCATCACCATCACCATCACCATCACCATCACCATCACCATCACCATCACCATCACCATCACCATCACCATCACCATCACCATCACCATCACCATCATCATCATCATCATCATTATTATTATTATTATTATTATTATTATTATTATTATTATTATTATTATTATTATTATTATTATTATTATTATTTTGATAATATTATTTGTACTATATTATATTGTATTGTATGATATTATATATTATATTGTACTATAAATATGTCAAAACAAAATACCCTCATTTATCCAGGCAAAACATTTACCAAATTTCGTACAAAATCCCATAATTAGTAAGTGCTTGCTAAAATATTGTTTTTAAAAAATCCCTCTCCTAAAAGATTGAAATTTGAAAAAACAGTACTTTATACTTCATTTCCATGTGTCCAGATACAAAAGACGTAGACAATTATTTGATCGGAAACAATCAGACGTTAATAGTTCGTAAGGAAGGAAATTTGATAAGAGTTGACGCTATCCTGTCTTAATCAGTCTTAATCATTAGTTCAACGGTAGGAGTAAAGAGTATCGTATTTTATAAGATGACGAAAATATAAGAAAAATTTAAAAACACAAATTTAAAATGAAATAAATTAACTTTTGTTATGATTTCGACTGTTGTAAAGCAAGTCTCGGAGGACGCGTAACAAAACAGCGGACGTGATCAGCTGTTTAAACAGTGGCGACAAAAAGCGGAAAATCCGAGACTGACTGGTTTTCTGTGTGAAATGCCATTTAAAATCTACACACTGCACGCCGTTTTAATTCAGTACAAAAGAGGAAAATGTATATGGAAAGTTAATTGAAACGGAAATAACATAATTGAATACAGTGAAATTGAAATCAATAAGTTTGAAATTCGGTTTCTTTTCTAAAGTATATTGTACTATAAATATGTCAAAACAAAATACCCTCATTTATCCAGGCAAAACATTTACCAAATTTCGTACAAAATTTCCCATAATTAGTAAGTGCTTGCTAAGAAATTGTTTTAAAAAAACACCTCTCCTAAAAGGTTGAAATTGGAAAAAACAGTACTTTATACCGCATTTCCATGTGTCCAGATACAAAATACGTAGAGCGATAAAATTTGGCTCTGCAAGTTCACAAACGACACTTCACAAAATCCACTTCGAATGGTTAAAATAAAAAAATGTAAATTCTCTATCGCGGGCGTTAAAATTTTATGTAAACGATTTTCCCTAGTCATAGATTTGTAAGGAAATAATATGGTTTCAAAAAAATCAAAAACATTATCAGTCACGTAATCACTTAAAGTAAATGCCTAATAAGAGATCGTTTTCAAAAAACACTAAATATAAGGGGTTGAAATAGGGGTTTGATATTTGTAAAAACCAAAACAGAATCTCCAGGACCTTGCGGAATTTTAAATTGAATGTTCACGATAAAGTTTTCCTAAATGGTTGCGAAGAGATAATATTAATATAATCAGAAAAGGGTTTAAATACAGGTTACAGTGTACCAAATGCAGAAACGTGTTAAGCATGTAATACTTCGACCTGAGTTGTGTTAGAATAAAAAACAGAAAACTATACCATTATTCCTTTATGTAACGTGGAAACATTAACATCAAAATGTAAACTTTCCAACACAGCACAGTAGTACCAGACGTCAAGTGAAGGCTTTGCACGCACGCACACATACACTCACGCGCGCGCACACAAACACAGACACAAACACACACACACACATACTGTGTGTGTGTGTGTGTGTGTGTGTGT